>JAHLJT010000631.1:130855281-131177781 GCA_031308135.1 Acheta domesticus | reverse complement strand
CATCCATGAACTTAAACCTTCCGTACACGTGCTACACATTATACACGGGGCGAATGCTTTATATTGGTCACCAAGCTTTATGCCAAAGTAAGCAAGATACGCATCTTAACGAAGTCTGTGATTTTTCTTTGTTGTTTAAGCACAACATGTGGCCCACAAATATAACATAATCCGTCAGCGCTATTTAAACAACCACGCATTTAAACAACCACCACCATGATTATTGGACTACTGCGATCACAACACTTTTATGATGGACTTCACTTCTGCATTCAGAAACAAAACACTATCGTACTGTGACTTCCTCAAACAACCTCAATATATTGTCATGTTTTTTAAACAAAATATCATATAACAACAAACATCTGAAACAAATTCAAGTATATCACGAGGCTGGGAATCAAAATACCGTATTACTGTGAATTCCTTAAACATATTTATAAAAAATACAATTACTAGAAAAACTGACGTGATAGAAAAAAACAGTTCGCAATTTTGAATTCTACAGAAAAATTCCGTTTAGAAACCGTTATTCATTGTTAGACATAGAAATCCATGCTGAGCTGTGTTATATTTGTGAGAGTAAGTGCTTCAAATGACTTCAGATGAAGATTTTTGAAAACTCAAACATTTTCTCTGAAAAAGAGGTTCAAATTTCAAATTTTTAGAAGCTCTGAAACGCCATTTTCTTAAAAACAGCTGGAAAGTTTTAAAAGAAAATTGTCGTTTAGGACGAGGTTATTGTATTCTTTAATATGCTAAAATTAATATTTTCGTTCTACCATTAGGAAACCGAAAAAATGAAGAAAATGTCAAAAGAATTTACTTTGGGCGACGATAGATGGCAGCTGACAGGAGTAAGTGGCAAATTCCAAATAGCTAGCCCAGACCCAAGGAAATAGAAAACTAGAACGGGAAAGTCTGTACCATTCTGAATGCACCACTAGTTATCAAACGTTAATAAATGTAGATTAAGGCAACTTTTACAGAATTTATGATTAGCAGTATTGTTACATAAACTAATAATACATTTTATTCTAGAAATGTAGATTCTTACGCTTTTTAAAACTAGTGGTGCTACAGAATGTCACAGACTTTCCCGTATTAGTTTTCTATTTCCTTTCGTCTCGGGAAGCTATTAGGAATTACAATTTTCTTTGAAAAATTTGGAGCCATTTTTAAGAAAAAGGCGTTTGAGCGCTACTGAAATCGAAATTTGAAGTTTTTTCACAGAAAATTTTTGAGTTTTCAAAAACCTTAATTTTTAATCATTTGAAGCACTTACACTCACAAGTATAATAATGTTTACAAATTGCTGGTAATGTGCATATTAAAGATGTGAGATATCTTTAAAAAAATTACATTTGTGTAATTTTCGAAAAAAATCTCAAAATGAACTTAATTTTATATTAAAGAGTGCAATTCGTTCGAACAATTTGAAGAAAACGTTTGGAGTAATTTTTGAGAAAATAGCGTTCGAGCGTTTCTGGGAATGCGGAATTTTGAGCTATTTTCATAGAAAACGTGAGATTTCGACACTCTTTACTTGACATTATTTAGAGCACATGTAGTCAGAAATATAATAATGTGAAAAAATCGCTGTCAATGTAAATCGACGTGAGAGACAAGTCATCAAAATTATATTTTTTTAATTTTTGAAAAAGCAAAGGTATATAGCAATATGGCGTTTATGTCGTCTCATATAGTACATTTAGCATTATCCCATACAAGTTTAAAGAAAAAATTTGGAGCCGTTTTCGTGAAAATCTTGTTACTATTGATAATAGTAAAATAACATAACTGAAAGTACGCTGAAATTTCAATTAATGTAGACGTGAAGTATTTGTATAAACACAAAAGATACAATGATATCAGATATTTGGCACTAAGCGGTGAGTTCTTGCAGGAGAAGCCAAATCCAACTAGTGGTACTACAACAGCACTTACTTTTCCGTATTAGAGGAAACTACTACGTAGTACTGAAATAACGTAGCACGTAGACTAAAATAACGTAGATGTAACTACGTAGTACTGATAACGAACTAGTGGTGCTACAGAATGGCACAAACTTTCCAGTGTTAGTTTTCTATTTCCTTGGGTCTGGGCTAGCTATTCTAAAAAATTGCCATATAGTCTTGCCAGCTGCCACCTATCGCCGCCCTAACTACATCTTTTGACATTTTCTTAATGTTTCGGTTTTCTGGTGGTAGAACGGAAATATTAATTTTAGAATTTTGAAGAACACTAAAACATCGTCCTAAATAACAATTTTCTTTTAAAAATTTGTAGCCGTTTTTAAGAAAATGGCGTTTAAGCGCTACTAAAAATGCGAACTTTCAAGCTTTTTCACAGAAAATTTTTGAGTTTTCAAAAACCTTTATTTTAAGTCATTTGAAGCACTTACACTCACAAATATAATGTTTACAAATTGCTGTTAATGTGCATATTAAAGATGTGGGATATCTTAAAAAAATACATTTGTGTAATTTTTGAAAAAAAAAACAACGAAAAATACCTCAAAATAAACTTTACTTCATATTAAAGAGTACAATTAGCACTGTCCGTTCCAAAAATTTGAAGAAACAATTTGTAGCCATTTACGAGAAAGTGGCGTTTGAGCGTTTCTGAAATGGGGAATTTTGAGCCAGTTTTCACAGAAAACGGTTGAGTTTTCTGGGCACATGTAGTCATTAATTTAACAATGTAAACAAATTACAGCTAATGTAAATGTTAACGACGTGAGCGACAAGTAAAAAATACATTTTTGCAATTTTTTGAAAAAACAAAAGAAATAGAGCAATATGGCTTTTGTCATCTCGTATAGTACATTTAGCACTATCCCTATCAAAAGTTTAAAGACAGAATTTGGAGACGATTTTGAGAAAATCTTGTTTCTGTATTTTTTGTTCAGTTGCACATATAGCGAGCAATATTGCGCGAAAGCTACTAAAATTTTCAAAAAAAATTACACGACCTTAAAGAAAGAATTCACTATAAAGAACAAATTGTATTTGAAGGAAAGATCTCTATGTGCAATTTTGTAGTCGGAGGAAGACGCCGAATAAAATATAAAATTTTGCAATTTTCGAAAATTCAGTGTTAACCGTGCAATTAGGACCTATGTCATCTTTAGATCATTAGGACTATGTCATCTGTAGATAATTTTACTGTATTCTTACTATAAATTTAAAGAAAAAATTTGAAGCCGTTTTTGAGAAAATTTCGAAAATGTTCGAGGGCTTCATGTAAAGTACCCCCAAAAATTAATAAATGTTTTTCAAAATCTCAAATCTTCGACTCAGGTCAGATAGACAGGGGTTTCTTCAATTTGAAAAAAACAAACAAAAAAACAAAACAAACGTACGTATAGTGTAGGTGTTAGTGTTATTTACATACTCGGGACAGACGGTCGGACGTTTTCCTTTCAATTGATTTTTCGGTATCAAGGACCCACAAAACAGGAATTCTGACTACACCACGGTTTTTCTTAATTTAGCAACTGGATTTATCCACTTTTTCGTTATCACGGCCCAGCAATGATTTTTTTCCTGCCGAAAATTCGTTATTTTTTTGCGCAGCATTACATAACTTTCCCTGTACTCCATATATTACTCCGTTTATACGTAGGTATACGGGAAAGTGAAAAGTGGATAAAACCTGTTGCTAAATTAAGAGGGGAAAATCCCCATAACACGTGATGTAACCAGAATTCCTGTTTTGTTGGTCCTTAATACCGAAAAACCTATTGAAAGCAAAAAGTCCGTCCGTGATGGTCCATGTTTTATGGCGAACTAGTGGTGCTACATAGTACTGAAATATTACACTTTATGCGCTACTAACATCTTAGCTATTATTTGAAAATGTCCAATTCAACCAAGAAGCGTACAACTCACTCTTTCCATCGCAGTGTTGTCAGAACTATGTAAATTCTGCAACTGCACAAACGTAGAATACAAGGGTTTTGTGAAGCTGTATTGGAAAAGGAAGCCTGATACCCTGGCACTGCCGGCGCTACCTATAGGCAAACTAGGCGACCGCCTAGGGCACAAACCTCAGGGGGGCGCAAATTTGGTAAATTTTTTATAAGAAATATTATTGTTCTATCATTTGTCTTATATTTGTGGTACACCTAAATATTTAATTTAAAATAATTTGTTTTATGTATGTATGTATGTGTGTGTATAAATTATATATATATATATATATATATATATATATATATATATATATAAATGGGTCATTCCACGTAAAACCGGACAGAAAAAAACCTGAAGTGTTTCAAATTCTGTAATATTTTCTTTACACTATCTATTATGAAAAGTAATAGACACGTATTTTTTTGTTTAGCCGAGAATACATTATTTTTGAAGTTATAATTATTGAAATATATTAATTTTTCTCCAATGTCGAGATGTTTAATAATTTTTCACTCCAAAGTATTGCTTGTAAAAACTTAAACTTGATTTTAAATTAAAGCTAAAGAAGCAATCTTTCAACAAGTGTTTATAAATAATTGCATATTTTTATATTTTGTTTTTTTAAATTGTTTATAATTTTTAAAACGAGTTTTTTAAGAAGATCCCCATGATTTTTTGTTTTAAACTCGACGGCAATGAATTTGCATCTTCATCTCTGCAAATTTTCAAAATGGCTTCTGTTTTAGAACTCACGTAAAAAGTAATATTCAACGGAGCGCAGAGTATTTTCTCGACCGCCGCTGCCAAACCGCTTTGTCAATGCTCCGTGTGTCTTCCTCCACTGAACGTGCGGCCTTGCGCAACATTGCCCACGCCCTTTCATCGATGCCAGCAGGTCGTTTACCACCCAAGGCAATGGCAGGAAGTCGACCAAGCAATACAAACATAGGGATCAGTTTACATGCAAGAGTGTGTGAAACAGTGCAAATAATAACCTCGTTTGTGACGTGTGTGTGAGTGCCTATGCGCTTCTTTCTTTCCAGAAGAGTGACAAAAAATAAATGAAGATGGCAGGTACAATGAAGATAAGCTTTGAGTCATATTTCAATTCTTTCAATCTAGAAAAGTATGGTAGAACTGAATGTAAAAATTTAAGACATGTAATACGAAGTATCCTTCAAAAGTTGGGCACACAATACTTACAAATTACGCCGAACTTGAAAACAGGGACCGGTACCATTGAATACCGGTAAAAATACCGGTAAAATACCGGTATTTTTTCATACCGGTATAAAATACCTTTATAGGACGTCTATACCGGTTTGGACGTCCATAAAGGTTATACCGGTATTATACCGGTATTTTCAATGGAAATACTGCCGCGTGCCCCACACACGCGCCGCAAACACGCGCGCGCGCCACAAACGCGCTCGCGGCAAACACACGCACGCGCTAACCACATGCGCGCGCCAAACGCACACGAGCGCCCACACACGCGCGCGCCAAACACGCCCCAAACACATACGCGTGCCAAAAACGCGAGCGCGTCAAACGCGCGCGCCAAACACGCGCGCGCTCCAAACACGCGCGCCCACACGCGCACGCCCACGAACGCGCGCGCCGAACAAACACGCACGCCCAACAAACACGCGCGCCGAACAAACGCGCACGCCGAACAAACGCGTGAGCTGAACAAACGCGCGCGCCGAACAAACGCGCGCGCCGAACAAAAGCGCGCGCCGAACAAAGGCGCGCGCCGAACAAACGCACGCGCAAACGCGCACGCCGAACAAACGCGTGAGCTGAACAAACGCGCGCGCCGAACAAACGCGCGCGCCGAACAAGCGCGCGCCGAACGCGAGCGCGAACAAACGCGAGCGCCGAGCAAACGCGCGCGCTGAACAAACGCGCGCGCCGAACAAACGCGAGCGCCGAACAAACGCGCGCGCCGAACAAACGCGCACGCCGAACAAACGCGCGCGCCGAACAAACGCGCGCGCCGAACAAACGCGCGCGCCGAACAAGCGCGCGCCGAACAAACGCGCGTGCGAACAAACGCACGTGCGAACAAACGCGAGCGCGAACAAACGCGCGCGCGAACAAACGAGCGCGCCGAACAAACGCGCGCGTGAACAAACGCGAGTGCGAACAAACAGGCGCGCGAACAAACGCGAGCGCGAACAAACGCGAGCGCGAACAATCGCGCGCGCCGAACAAGCGCGCGTGCGAACAAACGCGAGCGCGAACAATCGCGCGCGCCGAACAAGCGCGCGTGCGAACAAACGCGCGTGCGAACAAACGCGCGTGCGAACAAACGCGAGCGCGAACAAACGCGCGCGCCGAACAAACGCGCGCGCCGAACAAACGCGCGCGCCGAACAAACGCGCGCGCCGAACAAACGCGCGCGCCGAACAAACGCGCGCGGCGAACAAACGCGAGCGGCGAACAAACGCGAGCGGCGAACAAACGCGAGCGGCGAACAAACGCGAGCGGCGAACAAACGCGAGCGGCGAACAAACGCGAGCGGCGAACAAACGCGAGCGGCGAACAAACGCGAGCGGCGAACAAACGCGAGCGGCGAACAAACGCGCGCGCCGAACAAACGCGCACCGAACACACGCTTGCACCAATCACACGCGCGCTACACACTCATGCGCTATACACTCACGCGCTATATCCTCTGCCGAACCGGAGACGCTCATGGGTCGAAACGCTGACCTCCGGAAACTGCCTACGCAACGGCGCAGCTCTCGCAGCTCTTACAAAGGGAAACTGATTCCGAGAATCGGAATGCGCCAAGGAACGTTGCATGAAGGTTTATCAACCGAGGTCACATTTCTATTGCCCTCGTTTTTTCACAACAGATGACGAAGGTCATATCCTGGCAGAGGCCGCAGGCCCGACCACGCGCGCTCCGCAAACGCGCGTTCGCTCCCCAATCGCGCGTTCGCTCCCCAATCGCGCGTTCGCTCCCCAAACGCGCGTTCGCTCCCCAAACGCGGGTTCGCTCCCTATACGCGGGTTCGCTCCGCAAACGCGCGTTCGCTCCCCAAACGCGCGTTTGCGTGCCCAGACTATTATAATAATTCGTTCTCAACCAACAACAGAACTCGACCTAGGTTGAATATCTGGTGACGAAAATATGCCAACGTTGAGATTCGAACCCTAGGACCCCCGGTCAGAAAATCTGCGGAGTCCATGATTGTTCCTCTGAGCCATCTCAGCGTAAAACATCAGAATGTTTCCCCTCCGAAACCTGTATGATTATACTGAAATACCGGTATTTTCTCATAAAATACCGGTATTTTCACAAGAAAACGTGTAGACGTCGAATAAAGGTAAAATACCTCTAATTGACGTCTTATACCGGTATTTTTTAAGGTATTTTGAATAAAGGTATAATAGAGATAAAGTTATTTCTATACCTGTATAAATACCTTTACCGCTATCATTTCGGTATTCAGTCCCTGCTTGAAAATTTGTAACATATACAGGAGAACTTCAAAATGTTTTATAAAATGAAAGTCAAACTTCTAAAGGTACCATTGAAACATTTTCCAGCAAACCTGGCACAATTCTACAGAGAAGAAATTCAGAAGAAGACAATAATTCGTAACTGAACATTGAAATCAGAGATAATGGTGATCCATCTCCTAGTGAAACAGAAGCTGCGCCAGCCAAGAATGTAAAATTATCACATCTGAAAGAAAGTTTAACAATATTGATGTTAGGTGAAACACCTATCGGGAAAAACGAAACTGATTCAAAAAGCATATCCTCGTCGAAAAGTGGAAAAAATAAGACGAACCTTAGAGAAAGGAATATTTGATATAGAAGAGGTAGAAGAAGAACAAGAAAATGAATAAAAGAATTGAAAAAAGATACGAAACTACTGATGATAAAAATTAAAATTTTAACGATTTTCAAATATTGGTCTTTTCCTAAAGTTAAAAAACATTTCGATGCATCTACTCACATGATAACTGTTGCAAAACAACTAGCAACAAAGGAATATTGTCAACTCCACATGTGAAATCCAGAAGAGCTATCGTCGCTTCTGTACACCATGTGTTGTGGCTTTTTATTGTTCAGATTACGTTAACCATATTATGAATAAATAAAGGAAAAAAATAATTTTATTTCAGTGAGAGAGAATGTGGGATAGATTCACCAACAAAAGAGGATTACACTGAGCAACATGAAAGAAACCTACCGACATTTTAAAGAAAAGTCTCCGCATCTAAAAATCACATTTTCAAAGTTCGCTGAATTAAGACTGAAACACTGCATTTTAGCAGGAGCTAACGGTACACATACAGTATGTGTTTGTGTATATCACGAAAACGTACGAGTAAAGTTAATGTTTGACGGAGGAGGTCTCGCAAAGTTAACAGATGATGTTAATGCATTGAAGGTACTACCTAACTAAAGCTATTTTTGACCCTCCAAGAGCTGACTGTTACTTTAAAACGTGTGACACATGCCCTGGACTAGAACGACTTAAAATGTTGCAGGCAAAGTTTGAAGAGAGGATGATTGACAGAGTGACGTATCGGCAATGGATTCACGTTGAACGATTCAAGTACATCATGATCCGATTACGACTCCCAAGATGCTCTATAACTGGGCACAAAAAACATACAAAACAGTGTTTTTCTTCTTCACCAATGAAGATCATGAAGAAGAAAGAATTCACTTAAAAGTCGTAGAAATGCAGCAATATGGCTACGTGGTACACGTTCGTTACATTCCTTTGTTCATATTTGTGAAAAGCAAGAAATAATTAAAACATGTTCCTTGAAAGAAAGTGCACATATTATCCAAGTTATATAAAGAGAAACTTAGAAAGACGTAAATCTGATACAACTTAATATTTTATTTGTTTTGGAATATTAACAAGAACTTTAAAACTCATTGCTCAGTGAACATTTCCACTTATCTTCCTGTTGTGAAGCTAGTTCCCCCCTGCGTTTCATTCGATAACGACGGGCTCATGAGGTTCTCGCGGCGCTGTGTACGAGGTAAGATTTTAAAAATTCTCAAAAAGTTATTTTAACAGAAGCCATTTTGAAACTTCGCAGTCCTTTAGAAAAAAGTGTGAACTTTCTTTTAATTTTTTTTTCAGATTTTTAATTCGTGGTAAAATTAATAATTTTATAAATAAAAATATATAAACAAAAAATTAACATTAAAAAATAAAATTTTATAAACATTAAGATATATTTCATGAAAGGTACAGATATAAGCTTTGATTTAAGAGGAACTCAAAACCGAGATTTTAAAATGATTCTGAGACACAAAATATTATACATGTCAATGCGTATAAAGTTACGGAAAATTAAAAAAAATTAAATGACGAAAATATAAATATTTGAGCGAAACTAAAAAATACGTGTTGTATAGTTTGTTTTCATGAACCTGTAAAAAAATAATCAGAAAGATATGAGACATCGAGGTCGATTTTCCTTCAAATTCGTCCGATTTTGCGTGGAATGACCCATATATATATATATATATATATATATATATATATATATATAAAAATCATATTTTACTTTAAACTAGTGGTGCTTCCAACGCACATACTTTCTCGCTCTGCTTCTATACGGTCCTTATTGCTATTCCACTACTTCATTAACCAGCAAAAGTGTATTATACCAGCAAACGTTTTCCGTACCGAGACCCGTCATCCGAAACTCAAAGTCAACTAACCGGCACTTATACCACTACGCACCACCAACACCGCATGTATCAAACAAACCATTGAAAGAAAAGAACCGACCTAAAATTGGTAAATGCATGATTAACAAACAATTGATACGTTGGTACATACGCTTTACAAATCCAAGAAGAGAAGTAAAAAATTGTTAAAAATCTGAACAAATATATAGAGACATTTCCAGTACATTAATCGCAATTAGTCAAAACGTAATTGTATCGATTTTATCATTAGGAGCCCGTAATTTTCAACATGCGAAAAACATGTCTTTCAAACATGACCAAGAAAGGCAGCGGTGAACCGCATTACGAAGTATTCGTAAGGCTAGAAAGTAATAATAATTTCGGAACCGTTAGGGATTGTAAGTTCATCGCATGCCTTCTGGTTATATTGTATTACAATTTAACGTTAAAATGCTCATAATTTTACTTAAATTGGTACATACAGATACATACTATACTAGACAACGGTTGATTTGACATGTCATACGCTTCAGAAATCGAATAACAGTTGAAAAATTGTTTAAAAGACGCAGTTAGGGAAAACACAGACAAGTCCTGTCTATTTATCTGCATTGATTCTGTTCGTGAGTAGAAGTACTTCAAATGATTTTCAATAAAGTATCTACACTCTTCAACGTTTTTTCCTGCAACATCACATTCATCAAATTAAAATCCTCCTCGGGGGATCGAACTCGGCACCTTCCTTATTGAAGATCTCAACCCGAAGGTGCTTTAACCAGCCGCGCTACGGGACCCACATGCGGACCAACTACTTATATTTTAGTCAAAACGTAATTGTATCAGTTCTATCATTAGGAAGCCGGTAATTGTCAACATGCGAAAAACATGTCTTTCAAAAAACATGACCAAGTAAGGCAGCGGTGAACGGTTTACTCCACATAATCTATCGGATGATCGGCATTTGGAAAATAACTACTGCGAGAAAGTATGTGCCATTCTATAGCACCATTAGTTTATTTATATATTTACCTTCCCTTCTTACACACGTGCAGAAAATTTAAAGAAAAAATTTGGAGCGGTTTTTGAGAATTTTTTTGTCAATTTGAATCGCAATTTACGCAAAAACTATTCGTTTTTCCAAAAAATGGTACATGACCTTATTTGAAGGGTTAATTTTGTACAACCGACTTTGTCTGAAGCGAAAACCTCTATCTTCAATTTTCCAGTTTTTAAACATTTTTTTTGCAATTTTCGAAAAATAGGGCCTATAAACGAAAATGATGCCTACGTCATTCCCTTCAACGTCCTTCGCACTAATCAACAACAAAATATAATCAAAAAATTTGGAGCCATTTTTTTTAATTCATAAAATCTGAAAATGGGCGTCATGTAAAGTACCCTCAAATACTAAGATATCGGTTTCAAATTCAAGAGGCCTTGAGACGAGTCAAAACGATTGGGGAATATCAAATTTGAAGAAAATCGGTCGAACGGTTAAGGCGCTAGCGTTGACCACAGACGGACAGGCGGACGGAATGCCGTCAATCGTTTTTGAAGAATGAAGAAGCAACAAATCATGGATTTTGACTACTCCACGAGATAGAGGATTTTTTTTCTAAATTTAGCAACAGGTTTTATCCACTTTTCTGTCACCAGACCCCTGCTATAAGAGATTTTCTGGCGAAAATTCTCCGTTTTCCGCCGCACGATTACATAACTTTCTCTTCTTACGAAGTATTCGTAAGGCGAGAAAGTAAAAATAGTTAATTTTTTATGCTTAACACAGTTTCAATGGATAGATAACATTTAATCATCTGTTTGATTTTTAAAATATTAAACTGTTTTCAAACTTTCTGCATAGTCTTGCATAATATTAAAACAGGCCTGTATCCAATGATTTCGTGAATCCACAGATATAGGCTCTAGCTGTGATCTCTACTGAATACAATGACATGAATACATGACCCAATCTAGACCCTTGGGGTACGCCGCAAGTCATCTCGTCTTCGATTACGAAGGAGTCCATGTAGACTATACTTCTCTCATGAAGGTAGTCTTAAATCATCCTAAGGAGGTATTCTGGGACCTTTCTGTCTACCAGTGCTTCGATGATGTCCCTCCATCTGGCAGAGTTGAAAGCATTTCTGATGTCTATGGCTGCTAGCGCACAAAATCCTTTCTTCTTCCCATCACCGCGCTTGGCTGTCTCTGCAATACTGGTCACCTTCAGGATGGCATCCGTTGTCGAAAGTCCCATCCGGAAACCGTATTGCCTGGGAGATAAGTTTGCCCCTAGATGTTCCTTGAGTCTTGATAGAATTAGACCCTCCAGTAGCTTGCCCCTGGTATCCAAAAGGCAAAGCGGTCTGAACGAGGAAGTCTGATTCTCGGGATTATTGCCCTTTCGGAGAAGAACGAGCTTCTGTCTCTTCCACCGCATGGGGAATGTTGCATTCTTAAGGCAGCAATTGAACACTGATAACAGGCATTCCGGGTATTGCTCTGTCACGATCTTCAACATCTCGTTCGGGATCCCGTCGAAACCCGGCGCTTTCCCGCATTTCAGGGTCGCCGCTGCTTTCCGCAGTTCTTCTAGGGTGAACAGGTCTTTTCCGTCAAAGGAAAAGCCGCTCGGTCTTTGTCTTTCCCAGCGATCCCTAGTAGGAAAGAGGTCGTCTATTACTTTCTTCACCCAGCGTGGGTCGTCTAATCCAGGCGTCTTACAGTCCGCTCTTAATTTCTTCGTCACTATTTTGTAGGCCATGCCCCAAGGGTCGTTTTCGGCGTCATCTATAAGCTGTCTCCAACATCGGGATTTGCTTCTTTTAATCTCTCTCTTGAGCAGTTTTCGAGACTTCTTGTACTGGTCTCTAAGGGAGAGATTTGTCCTGGCTCTCGTCGCTAATCGTCTCGCCTTGACGCAATTCTTGCGGAGCTCTGCAATTTCTGGCGTCCACCAGTACACCTGGAGCTTGCTCCTAGGGCCTCTGCGTCTGGGCATCGAGGCATTGCACGCGGCTACCACTATGTCTGTAGTTTCCCTGACTATTTCCTCAAGGGATTCCGCGTTTCTCGTCCAGCCAATACTTTTTATCAGCCTAGATTCCTCCAAGCATTCTTTGGCTTTGTGTGCATTTAACCTGTTAACGTTCCAGGCAGCACCGTCTTTGTTACCTCTAGCCACATCAGGGTTATACCCCTGATTTGTAGCGACAGAAAACCCTATATACAGATGGTCGCTAAGCGATTCGTCCTCAAGTACCTCCCAATCCATGACGCTCCTACTCAGCTTTGTGGAGCCCATGGTTATATCCAATATTGAGGAGGCATTCCCTCGTTGGAAGGTATACTTGTCGCCGTTATTTAGAATGACTAGGTCGCTTTTTGCGACAAACTCGCAAACAATTGCTCCTCTTTTATCTGACCTAGTTTCCCCCCATTCTGGGGATTTACTATTGAAGTCACCTCCAATAAGAGTTTCGCCTTTTGCTGACGTTAGGCTAGCTTCAAGCTCAGCAATGGCCCTCTCAAATTTCTCACTCGGGTCGCATGGGGGGAGTAGCAGCTGTAAAACCGAACTCCATTTACTTCCACCCAGACGAACCCGAACTGCGTCCTCTTAAATGCTTGAACCCTGAGCTTTTTATTAAAAATAATTATTCCAGCTCTTCTCGAGGAATCTTGGTACAGCGTGACCTCGTCGGACGTGTCCTGTTGCTCGCTGACTAGTAGCAGGTCAGCTTTTCTCTCAGTTGCGACCTGGGTCAAGAGGTCTTGCGTCTGCTTGCTTTTCCTCAAGTTAATTTGTATGACCCTGAGCATTCTTGGTCTTATGGAGCTTTCTAGTTGCAGCGATGAATGAGGCATATCTGGTACCTCCTAAAAGATGGTCATCGCTCAGGTTTTTCTCCTTGCATATGATGCAGTGCATTTTGGCTCTGCATTGCTTTGCAATGTGTCCAGTCTTGCCACATTTATTGCATATATTTCTTCTGTCAGGGCCCGAACACATGGATATTAGATGTCCATACGCAAGGCACCTGAAGCATCTCTTGGGCTGCTGCTGCTGCTTCTACCTAATTGGGCAATAAACCTAGCCTATTTTAACTTTCTCCTCCGCCACCAGTTTACGGGCTAAATCTACTGGCAGAAGGATTGTCGCTATCTGCGCCCTGCCGTATCCCTTCCTCAAGCGGCAGGAGTCAGCGATCTGCTCACTCTGTATGCCTATTTTACGGGCGACAGCCTCCACTACTTCGACGACTACAGTTTCGTCGATGTCACGAATTTCAACTAGGTCTTTCGGCGAAAGTAAGTTCACTTTGGCTTGAGTACCTATGGCCCTTTCTACTGCCTCATTGAGAGAGGCTACGTTTCCACTCTTGCCCAGAACTATTAATAGTTCTTTCTTCTGAGTCCTGCGAATGGACAGGATCTCCGCGCCGTGCGTCTTGGGATCTACGTCCTTCTTCATCTTCTTAATTATGTCGGCATAGGATTCCCCTTCCTTGGCCGACACGTTAATGGCCTGGTTCTGCGGGCGGCTTCTCTTCTGTTTAGCATCCTCAGTTTCTTTCTTCCGGTTTTTCTTCCTGTGTTCCCTCAGAACCATCCATTCCTCTGTAGCTTCACTTGTTGCGTCTGCTTCAATGTTTGCAACGTTTTCCTGCCCGCACTCTTCAACTGGGGGGCGAGGAGCCTTATCTTTCTTCTTCTTCTTCTGCCTACAGTCTTCAACTGATGGGCAAGGAGCTTGGTTCTTCTCCTGCCGAGCGAGACCTTTAGGCTTTTCAGCCACTGTATGGCTCGTCGGGCAGTTCCGGCTTTTCTCTTCATCGAGGAGCTGTTGCCAGAACTCATGTTCCTCTGCCATAGCTAGACATTTGTTTTTCATAATGTCCACTTCTTCTATGGCTTTCGCAAGTGATTCTTTCACTGCGGTGGTGTTGTTCCTCAGCATGTTGTTCCCAACTATACTAAGGTTTCCGGCCAAAGTTTCCAGTACCTTCAACTGGGCCTTTTGCAGCTGTTCCATTGCCTTCCACCTGTCCCACAGCAGGTCCGAAACAGTTCCTGGTCTAGCTCTATTGTCAGGATCTCTGGTCCTCCTTCTAGAAGGATCTCCATTTGTGGCATTATCTGACACAGATGCCAAATGGGCCACATCCATGCCATTGCAGTCGCTGGATGACGACGTCCCGGAGCCTCTCGCGCACTCCTGGCCGCCGGTACTGGGGCTCCGATCCCCTGCACCGTATGCGTTGATCCTAAAGGACCTTCCATGCTGTTTTTTTTTCTGGGTCTCCTTCCCATAGCGTTTTTGAGTTACCGCCAGCTTAAAGGAAACGGGAGAAGAGAAGGGGGCAGTGGAAAAAAGTTAGAATAGAAGAGTAAAGTAGAAACGACTCCCTAGCCCTCGCAAACCTAATAGCGTTGGGATCAGAAACACAAGAGTTGGCCGATACGAAGGTTCGCCTACAGGACAGAGAACAGAAGTGTGCCACAAGTAAGTGGAAGTAATGACACACCAAGTTAAAAGTGGGAATTACAGGGTGTTTAGGGGAGTGACAGCGGACAGCTGCTCCGATTAGTCGCCTTCTACGACAGGGGGAGGTCCCATGGTGCTATTCTACTAAAACCCCCGACACCACACGGGGAATTATTATTATTATTATTATTATTATTATTATGGGGGCGCAAACATCTAATTTTGCCTGAGGCGCAAAATAACCTAGCTCCGCTTCTGTACCCTGGACAATATGGAAATGCATTCCTTAGGGCCATGATTAGAGAAGAGTCTTCTAAAACCATGCAACAAATACTCTACTCCCTACAAATGGTATAGCATTTGGTGCGGAAACTAATAATTTTCATGCAAATATCAACATAAATTAGACAATTATAATTTCTTTTAATACAGCTCCATCAGGTCACAACACTGACACGTAATTCACAGAAATTCGTGAGCACAAACGGAATTCGCGAGCACAAATTACATTGAAGTAAAAAAATTAAAAATCTGGGACATCAGTGTCAAATGTTCCTTAAATTTGTGCGAACGATCCCCTTTGTCCTGCGATCCATTTTGATCTCTTGAAATTAACAACTGCACGACTGATACTTTTCTTTATCACTGCAAGCCATCTTCACTCGCATCCATCAGCAAAATCGACTGAACGGAATGTCCAGCAAGACGAAATTCTCGAAAGAGCTCGTACGTAGGTATAGTATAAGGGAATGTAAAAATCGATTAACGGCAAAACGTCTGTCCGGCTGTCTGTGAACAATGCGAGCTACTAAACCGTTCAGCCGATTTTCTCGAAAATTCATATTCGCCGATCGATTTGGCTGATAAATGGCCCCTTAAATTTAAAACCAATATTTTAATTTGGGGGGTACTTTACACGAATTGTAATTTTATGTTTACATAAATATTGTGAGTAAAAATAAAATAAGATAATGTGAATAATAAGTGGATACGATAATTAGGGAGTGGATTTCTATGATTTTGCAAATTTTTCTCCATTGCTTCAAGACATAGTTAAGAGTAATTTCTTGATATTTGGTTGTAATTGGATTCTTTGTAGGTTAATTTGTTTGTACATATTTGATCGATTTTTCCTGTTGGGGCATATTTGTGTAATTATGGGAGCATATTTTGCATATTTCGTTAAAATAGAGAAAAAAGGCTCGTGGTTCCATAGAACCTATTTGTAAGTGTTCATTGTTCGCAAAGCTTGTCACAATTTTGTTTTCTTTTTTCCTTTTCTTTTTTATAGATGATAAAATACTTGTGCAATGTAGGATATTTCTTGATATATATTTGTAACAAGGCAGAAAGAGTGAAAGAAGGCCTACAATGTATGTACCTCACTAAGGTGCACATTTACTTCAATTATTTCTCCCGAGAAGTTAGGTTACACTATGTTTGCACAAAAATATTATTTTTTCATTCTACGCATGCTTCTCCAGAATTTTATCCTGAATTTTATCCAGAAAATGAAATATTGTTAGTTTTAATTACATATTAAAGTGTATATTTCAGAAATCTTAAATCATAAATGCATATTAAAGTGCATATTTTAAAAATAGTATTTTTAATAATAAGATTTTTATGGCATAAAAATCTGCTCCCTAGTGATAATAATGTATGAATGTAATATTATGTGGTGCGTGTGTGTTTTAAATTTCATTCCTTTTTATTGTATATGTCTGAGGAAATGTCTTTGAACTTGAGACTTGCCTTGTATTTTTTAGTAAGCTTCATTGTATTCTAATTTTGTTTCAGTGTTTGGAAATAATTTTAATGATTTTCCAACCAATACAACAGCTAAGGCAGGTGATATTGTGCGATTCACGTGCCAAATTGATTCTGTTCCCAAAGCTCTAATAACTTGGGAAAGGAATAGAGAACCACTACCTCATAATAGCAGGTATTTTTTCTTTTGAATTAATGAACCTGTGCTTTTGAAATTGAAACTACAGATTTCTCAAAATATTTTCTGTAAAATATTTTCATAATGCGTAATTCATACTTTCTTTTACTTTTCTTTTGTAGGATGCTTGTTCTAGACTCAGGAGATCTCTACTTGCTCGATACTCACTTGACTGATGAGGGTACTTACAGGTGAGTGTTTTGTTGAGGAAAAATGAAATTTGTCAAACAGTATGTTTTATTAGATTAATTTATTTCAAGACAGGATCCAAAGAAAGAGTTCAAGATTTTGTGTTAATGTTATTACTAGTGTTGTGTAGGGTAATAAATTATTATTTTCCTTCCCATACATAATGTGACTAATCCAGTAAAGCTAGGATAAGTGGAACAAAATAAAATCTCACTTCTTTTGATAAACAATTTTGCCTTCATTCAAAAGTTTATTTGGTTCAGTACTGTTTGCACAAGTCATTTTTTGGATGAAGTTTCACGTGCACATGAAAGTTCTGCATGCTGAAAGATGAACACAGTTACACTGTTTTCAGTTTTCTTCTCTGAGACTTGAAGAACAAATTGATATTAAAAGGTTCAGAGAACATCTATCAAGTGACTTTTCATTTACACAAGTTTATGGAAAAAAAAATCAAACATTAATGGTTTCAGAAAAAAAGTCATGGTTGACTGTAAATGAAGAAAAAGGAAAGCGTTATTTGGCGTTTATTGTTTATTGTTTGGTGGTGAGGGATTGTGGACGACAGTAGTTTGTAAGGATCTGAAACATTTGAGCGAAAGAATAAAGAAACACGAAGAAAGTGCATTACATTTTGAAAATGCTTGAAAATATAAAACTTTTGGAACTCTGAACATTATTGCATAGATTGATGAGGCGGTCAAAATTTCAGTCTAGAAACATAATGAACAAGTTGCAAAAATTGACATATTGTAGGTAGAGTGATTGAGTGTTTAAAATTCTGTGGTACCCATGAACTAGTATTGAGAGGGCATGATGAAACTGAAGATTCAAAAAACAGTGGCAGTGTTTTATTATCGTTACTTGGCAAACTACGAAGAACGGCAATCTTGTAGATAGTGTGTTAGATGCTCATTTAAACAATTCCTTTGTTTATAAATGTAACTTGCACGACACAGAACAAGCTGCTAGATTGCCTGTAAGAAGTATATTTGAAGAAAATGAAGAAAGACAGATGTAGCTGATTTTGTTTCTCTGCAGGCCTATTAAACAACTGATATAAAAAGTCAAAGTCAACTTGCCTTAATTTTACAATATGTTCCACTTTCGAACTCTCAGAATTCCGAAAGATAAGCTATGGCATTAGCGTAATTTTAACAAAATTCTTTTGTTTCCGTTGACATACCATTATTTGATTAAACGTCTTCAAAAATATTCCTACTTTTGCTTTTTGTGGAAAACGTATAGATTTAAAGAGGAATTAACTGACAATTAATATTAATTAAATAGCAATTATTTAATTAAATAAGTTATTGATTCAAATGATACTCGTGCTTTTGCACCTGTCCCCACCAGGAAAAAATGTCACGAGCCGCCACTGAGTAGACCACCAGTTGGTTGGTCGGACAATTAACTGATGCAGAGAAAGCGTAGGCAACGAGCTTCTTGGGGGGGATGGGAGAAGGTGTTCATGTGGTCAGACATCACGGAGCAGCGGGGACCCCTGAAGCAGGAAACCCATTAGGAACGCACAGCGCGCATGCTATTCAGTTGCAAATGGCCAGCTCAACAGGCACACTCAGGAAAGCAGAATGCAAAGCAAGAAAGAACAGCCCTTCCAAATAGCCCACAAAACAAAAAAAGCAGTTTGTCAGCTCGTGAAAGAGTCATTCAATGGTACTGTTGACTTGTATAAAGTTTACAAAAATGTCTAGATATTACATGATTCCCGAAGGTGTTAAAAGAGAATATCAAAGAGTTTTTTGAACTAGATGAAGTAACCTGGTAAGTACCAGGTAAGAGGGATTATGTTTGTGTATAAAAAACAGGACAGAAAGTTTGAATGCAAAACCTCTAACTACTTTTGACTATTTCAGAAGTTCAAGCACTTTACGTGGAAAAAGAGAGCAATAGAATTTCTCATTAAATAAATTTCACAAGTTACATCCTGACCATGTGAAGACTCACTGATACCTTGAGTGAAGCTTTTTCCCACTTTGTGAATTTTCATGGAATCAGTGAAAGAAATATTTTCAAGCAGGAACTTCCATAATTTTGAGAGTTTTGATAAGAAACATTTTTTGGCAAGCTTTACTAATATCTGAGAAAGAAATTTGTTTTTGCTAAGGAAACAATATAAAACTGCAGTAAATATAATTCATATAATCTAATGTTATTAAGAGAAATTAATGTGAAATATTGCTTTGAGTTGTCATATGTAATATCTGTAACAATATAAATTAAAAAAAAATCAATTTTGTTGTTATCTGTAAATAATCCCTGGCATTATGATTCTTTTAATGTTTTTGAAATTAAGTAAAGAAAATAATAGAAAATATACTGAAATGAAGTCATTTCTTTATTATCAAATTGAAAACTTTGATAAGCGAACAGAAAAAACATCACAAACAATTTAAAATTTACAGAACTACATCTCTATAGAACAAATTTTCAGCACTGAGGTGTGAGTACAAATCGCTGCAAAGAGAGGTCATTAAAAAAATTACTTCAACTGAATTATCCATCGCTGATGGGTAATTTTTGGAGACCTCAGAAATACTACCTCACAGAATAAATTACCTTGTACCATACACCTGGAGGAAAATCACGAAAACTATGGGCAATGTGTTGCTTTCTTGTTTGCTAAATACTTAAGTAAACAATTTGTTTGCAACTTACCAGATTACTCTAATTACATGACTGACTTTCATTTTATAGATTTTAATATGGCAGATGGTTTTTGAAGCAGTTGGTAATCTGAATATTAACAAGAGAGCTGACCCTGACCTAATACCAAACATCATCTTATGTGAATGTAAATATTCACTTTCACGACCGCTTTGGATACTAATCTTTGTGCACTGGAATTTTTCCTGTCATAGAAATCGAGTAGAGTGATTCCCATTCATAAAAAGGGCGACAATTAGACGTTACGAATTACCGTTCTATCTCTGTCTTCAGTGTTATTCAAAAAAAGCTGAAGTTTGTAAAGCAGGTAACTGAATTCTTCATGAAAGTCAGCATGGATTTAGAAGCCACAAATCAACTATTACAAACTTGACAGTTTTTAGAACCTTTATCACTGATGCACTGAAGGAAGGTTACCAAGTAGACAGAATTTATACTGACTTTACTGAAGCCTTCGACAGAGTTAATCATACCATTTTGACTCGCAAATTGTCCAGGATCAGTTCTTATTTGACTGTTAGAACACAGTGTGTCTATAAATAGCTTTTGTTCTGAATCTTTTCCGATAGTATTAGCGATCCCTCAAGGTTCTCATTTGGGTCCTGTTCTCTTCATTGTACTATACATTGATTGATAATTTTGATTCTAAATTAAAGTTTGTTATACATTGTGAATATATCATTAATAAATCAAATAGAATGTTGGGATTCATTGGGCGCATGTCTTCTGATTTTAGTAATATACAAACAATGAAAATTTTATATATTGCATTGGTGAGACCAATATTGCTTTATGCGTAAGAAGTTTGGTCTCAAAATCACATATCTAATCTGGAAAGAGTTCAGTACAGATTCCTGAATTTCGTTGCCTCGAAGCTGCACTTACACTCACCTAGAGTAACTCATGATTATAGCCAGGTTGCTAAGATCTTAAGTCTGTACATTACAATCAAAATGGTACAAGTACATTAAAATCAAATAGAGACTATTTTGATATTTTATTTTTATATAATTTGATTAATAAGAATGTTGATGTGACTGAATTTTATTTGAGGATTCCTTGGGCAACTCCAGTGCGAGAAATGTGATGTAATGTGAACATATTGTTTTCTGTAACTTTCGCTAGAACTAATTTATGTTTTTATGCACCACTTTGGAAGATGTGTTGTCAACTAGATTTTTCTTATTTTGATATTTCTGTTTCATTTTGAACATTTAAAAATTCTGGGAAAAAACTATATTTGAATGATTTTACATGATTTTAATTATAAATATATTATTTTGTTTTGTTTTATATGTGCAACTCCATATTACATTGAATCATCGTATACTTTTATTTTATATTATAAATCATTATTTGGTAAATTTTGTAAATTGGGTGATTGCCTGTATTGAATAAATAAATAAATAAATGAATATTGATGACTTGCCATCTGTTTTTTCCTATAGTCATGTTTTTTTATATGTTGAAAACTTCAGCATCTCAGATGGGAACGATGCTTGGCATTTGCAGCAAGATCTCGATAACTTGAATCTGTAGTGCACGGCTAAAGTGATGCAACTATACACAGATAAATGTTTTACCATAGCTTTTAGAATTTGTATATTATTTCAAGTTTCTTTGTTTGTTTCTTACATTCAAGCTTTTGTTATACATTTACAAATTAATATTTTAGAAATTATTTAAAACCTATCTGAAATATATGAAATAAAAATTGCTAGCCTTCAGGGAATATCAGATTAGAATGCACATCAGTAGCTTGGCAACAATGACTTGGGAGCTAATTTTGCAATGGCAATTAATTATAATAGTCAAATTTGTGTTGATATTTGCTTGAAAATATTTAGTTTTTGCACCAAATTTTCTACAATTTTTAATGATTTTACAAAAAAATTATGATCGAGATGTGTTAATTCGGAGAGAAATATTGTGATATAAATAGTATTACATAATTGTTACTAAAAGCAAGACAGTATGCTGTTTAAGCCTCACTCGTCATAGATTGGTTTCATTGTAGCAATGGGCCATTCCTGAGTACTTTTCCTGCTGGTCCAGCACGTGTGAAGAAGTCTTAACTAGTGGGGCTACAGAATGCCGCAGACTTTCTTATACTAGTTAATTTTCTAATATCTTTGGTCTGGGCTAGCTTTTCGAACTTACCGCATTCATTTTAACATAATCACTTCGTCCCTAGTCTCTCACGTCGTTAATATTTATATTAGCAGTGATTTCTTCACATTACTGCATTTACAAGTACATGTGCTTTAAATTATGTCTTATAAACTCTCTAAAACTCAAAAATGTTTTGTGAAAATGAGTTCAAGATTCCACATTTTCAGAAACGTTCAAACACCATTTTTTCAAAAATGGCTCTAAATTTTTTCCTCAAATTTGCTTTAGTTGCACTGTTGAAGAAGACAAAATTAATTTTGCTGTATTCTTTTTTTTTTTCTTATTCTTTTTTTTTTTTCCTTTTTCTTTTTCTTTTTTTTGCCTTTCTTTCTTTCAAAAATGACACATGTATTTTTTAAAAAAAATATTTCTGGCCCCTTTAATATGCACATTTCCAGCGATTAGTATACGTTCTCAATTTTCAATTTTGAATTTGTGAGTGGAAGTGCTTCAAATGACCTCAAATGAAGCTTTTCGAAAACTCAAAAGATTTTTGTGAAAAGGAGTTTCAAATTTTGTGTAATACATTACTGTAATACATCAACACCATTGTCTTAAAATAGGCTTAAAAAGAAAAAAGGAGGGGGAAAAAAAAGAGAGAGAGAAAAAAAAAGGAAAGAAATATTGTCATGAGGTTTTAGTGTTCTGTTCTACCTTTAGATATCCATAAAATATTGAAACTTTTTTTACAAAAATGTTCTTTAGGCAGCGATAGATGGCAGCTTCAAAGAAGGGGCAAGACCACAATTGCGGACATGCACTGCAGATGCTTTGTTTGAATTTATTTGGACCTTTTTCTGAAGTGAGGGCAGAAATTGAATTGCAATATTATTATATAACTGTCACAATAATGTGAGGAAGTAAGTGTTGTGCTAGCTTCTCAAGTTTAATGTTGCTAGTTGGCTAGATTTTGAAAACGAACCTCAATAAATTATATCATTGTGGTTCTAATAATATTCTATTTTGCTTTTTCTCTTTTTCTTCTCCTCTTTCGCCTTCTTTTTCTCCTCCTTCTCCTTCTTCTTCATTTTCGTTTTAGTTTCATTAGTTATGGAAAATGAAATATTTTCTCCCACAGTAAATGAAAAAGAACAGATTTTTTTTATTTCTTCTGTTAAGAAGCTCCTCACATCTCACTAACATCGATGGATTTAAAGAGAGAGAAAAAATGTTTACTTCAAGCGAT
Organism: Acheta domesticus; assembly: GCA_031308135.1. NCBI lineage: Eukaryota > Metazoa > Arthropoda > Insecta > Orthoptera > Gryllidae > Acheta > Acheta domesticus. The sequence goes on along the minus strand of JAHLJT010000631.1, from coordinate 131,154,511 downwards.
ATTGTATCAATTATTGTTTTACTTTTCAACATGCTCTCAAAACAATGAATTCCTTCTCTATCATTATTTCAAAACCAACATCATGATGGAGAGAAATAAGAAAATCCAATATTTAGACATTTTGGACAAATAGACTATATAATCTGTGCCAAGAGAATAAACTTTGCTCATACATTATGGCAAGAAAGGACAAGTGAAATTCAAGAAAAAATTTAAAATATGAATATCTGCATTTCTGTTGACAAGACAGCCGATGCCACAGGTTATTTTGTATGTGTCGTCATTGGTCTTGTAGACTTATGTAAAACAATTAACTTGTATTTGTAAAACAATTAATGAACTTATGCTTGCTCACCATTAAATATTTAGAAAAATTCAGTATCTCAACTAGTGTCCAGTTATTGACATTTATAGTAGTTAATAAAGTGTCATGAAATTCAACATGACAATGTGGTACTTCTTTTTAACTGATGCAGCACTGCTTGGGAAGATAACCACAAAAATTGTGTGAATGTTACTCCCAATGAAGTTTCACATGACTTGTGTAGCTCATGCATTTCACAGAGAGGCAGAAAAGTGAGATATTTATTTCCAAAAGAAGACTAATTGAATATTCTTGAAATGTCATTCAAGAAACCAGATCTGCCTTTGCTTTGTCTTTGCCTTTTCCTTGTGTTGAAGAATTAGGATTTCAATAGCTGTTCACTCCTCAAATTTTTCAGGAATATGCGCTATGGTCAACACGGTGGAAAATGAAGTATTGTCAGTTGGATTAGCAAAGCAACTTTTTGATTTGTATGCCTTCCTCTTTCTGCTTTTGGTCAGTTGTCATTATTTGACTTGGAGGCAGCCTGTAGTGAAATTGTTGATTTGTGGATGGGGCTGAAAATCAGTTACAGAATTGTCGTGGAAAAAAAGATTATTGGTAACTGAAAAATGTAAGAATATTTTTCCAAAATTCTGATTCACAAAAACTTAGAGGTAATTCAAAAATTGTAAAGGCTGACAAGTGCTGCAGAAATGAATTCCTCAGAAGTATTATGAGTAAGATTTGCTCTAGTAACTTGCTATCAATGTTGAAAGAGCTATCTCTTCATTGAAAGATGTTTTATCTCACAAGACAGCATCATTTGAACACAGATAATTCAAGAAAACACTTAGTTGTTTAAACTAATAATACATGTTTGCAAACATTTTTTGTCATAAAATTGCCTAATCAAGATTTCTTGTCTTATTTTTATTAAAACTATTGCAAAATAAATTGTTCTATGCCAAGTATGTTCCACTGTAATTATGAATTCATTATTAACAAGAATTTATTTTATTTTGCCTGTTATATCATTTTTAAGTGCCTTTTTGCCTCCATACTTTAGAGATTTATAGTGCTTAAAGTTCCAGTGTTTATTGATAATATATTGTACTGTATTCTGTAACATACTGTTTGTGTTTTGAATTGTGATTCCTATCCAGGGTTCAGGTTTCTTCATTCAATACAATGTATGTCTCTAGGACATAAATAAATTGGGATAACTGTAACTTCACTACATTTCATTATGAGGCTCTTAAAACTTAAATATATTTGAATAAACTTGTCAAATTCAGAGTTGGTTTGGAAATACTTTTACTTCAGATTAATTTTAATGTGCATACGCTCAGATAATGAATATTGGTGTTGCTTATGAGATTTTTTATTGAAAAGATGAAGAAATGTTTATTAATCTAATATTTTGTTCTAGGTGCACAGCCACAAATGTTATAAATAAAAAGCAGCGTGTCAGCCCTGAAATCTCATTGAAAGTTATAGCCCGTTCTCAAGAAGACAGTCCACAGGTGCTGCAGTTCCTAAATCCCCATTTCCCAACAGTGCAACTCCACCAGGGAAAGACCCTTGTGCTTCCATGTGCTGTTGTGGGTTCACTATCCCCAGAAATAACTTGGACTTTCAGACCTTTAAATTCTAGTGAATCTATTGTGTTAAATCACACAACATCTGCTCTCTCTCTATTAACCATTCAAAATGTTACACTGGAGAATACTGGCAACTACACTTGCAGTGTGTCTGCATCAGACAGAGATCCTATTTCTCAGGTAATGTTGTGCTCTAATTTAAGTATTGCATTCTTTAACGCTACTCTCCCTCTCCCTCCTCTCTCTCCACACCTCCCTCTACCTTCCTCTCTCTTTCCCTTCCCCCTTCTCCTCGATCCCTCTTCCTTTCTTTGTATATTTCATTGTTTCATTGTATATTTGATTCTATTCATAATATTTTCAGGTTGTTGAAGTGGATGTGTGGGTTCCTCCATATTTCAAAGCAAATGGTACACCCATCTCAGAATCTCATCCTGCTGCAAAGACTGTGCGTTTCAAATGTGATGCTCAAGGCATTCCTAAACCAGAAATAACATGGTTTAAGGATGGAGAACGCCTGGAAATAAATGGTATGTCTTGAAATCATTATCAAATAGCAATGAATTACTTGAAATCATTATGTGTTTGAAAATACATAGGTTTGCTTATACATGCAAGAGTAAGATTTCCTTATTCTTTGTTGGTTCTTTGTTTTGAAGTTTGCTTGTATTTTAATGAATACGGTTCAGTTAATGGACACAAGTATTTACTGCCGGTGCAAGTTTTGGACTTATATTGTATGAAGGTACAAATTTTGCATCAATGCACATAGCAATTACACTGTCCTGTATAAAATGAATCAGCTGTTTGAACTCCAGAGAGAAGCCACTTCTCGTGTTTTAATACAGAGAGAACGCAAGTCACTGACTTATGGTGCATCTGCATTAATTCCCATTTAAGGTAAACGTACCAGTAGTTGACCATTTAAGTAAAAAATGTATCATTTTCCATCCATCGACTATTTACATTTGCCAATTATATAATCTGAATAGCTTACACTACCTACCATACTTTCTGCTAACAACAACATTTAACAAAAACTGCATTTTCCAGTGTTTAGGGTTGATTTTTCAAAACAATTATTCTGAATCAGAAATTGACCACCCAAACATGGTGTTTTTTCAGTAGTTGACCCCTCATAAATTGACCACATAATTATTAAAATTAACAAATAAAGCAGTTATTTTATAAACAAAATTATATTGACATACACAGTACAGACAACATGAAACAATATTTTAATAGAATTTTAGTATGCATTTACAAGATATTTACATTAAAAATATTGAATACTTTTTCATCTCCGGAATCAAGTAAGATCCACGCCGAGTGCCGAACTTTCAAAAATGTTTTGGTGGATGCTATTACAAAGAAATGGATAGTTAATTAGGAGTTCAATAAAAACAAGGTTTCACCTAGTTATTTACCACTGTGGTCAATTACTAGAAATCTGTCAATTCTTGATTCATTATTTGACCAAGCTTCTAAATATTTTCAGATGTTATTAAACATGCAACCAAGCTCATAAAATTATTATCAGATATTATTATTTCGACATACAATTATTTTAAAATGATATATCAAATATTTACAGTTTATTGTTAGGTTTATCTGTAACACTCGCGTAGCAAATTCTGGAAGAAAACTACGTGATACAGCGGCAAAAAACACACATCAACATTCAATGTTCGCCAACTAATAACACGTGCCGTCAAATGCGCTCTGCTTTTCAATTATTACCACCAGATGGCAGGACATTGTTTCCGCGATTTGTGAACGTATTTCACTGAAACACTCATTAATGAAAAGACTTTTGTTCTAAATGGTCAACTACTGGTACTCGGTCAATTACTCCCTCCGCTACCTTACATGCTCTTCAAAAACTAGCTCTAGAATTGCTTGACACATGTTATATCTGAAACGATGCATATACATACAGAGAATATGATTCCACTAAAAAGTCTAAATGGCGAAAAAAACCTCACTTATATTGTTTCTGAAATAAACCACTCATTTGTGAGTTGATGTACTTCAAATGACTTCTTAAGATGTTTTTCGAAAACTCAAAAATGTTCTGTGAATAAGAGCTTCAAATTTCAAATTTACAGCAGTGCTCAAACGCCCTTTTTCTTAAAAACTGCTCCAAATTTTTTAAAGAAAATTGTCATTTAGGACGAGGTTTTACTGTGCTTTAATATTATTAAAAGACTATTTTTGTTCTACTTTTAGGAGAGGGAAAAAACTGAGAAAGGGTAAAAGTAGTGGTGCTAAAGAATGGCACAGACTTTTGTAATAGTTTTCTATTTCCTTTGGTCTCGACTAGCTATTCAGACTTGACACAAACTCTTGCTAACTGCCATCTGTCACCACCTAAACTACATTTTTTTGACATTTTCTTAATTTTACAATTAACAAATGGAGAAACTTCTTAAATGGTCGTTGGGTTCAGTATTCATGTCATTGTATTCAGTAGAGATCACAGCTAGAGCCTATATCTGTGGATTCACGAAATCATTGGATACAGGCCTGTTTTAATATTATGCAAGACTATGCAGAAAGTTTGAAAACAGTTTAATATTTTAAAAATCAAACAGATGATTAAATGTTATCTATCCATTGAAACTGTGTTAAGCATAAAAAATTAACTATTTTTACTTTCTCGCCTTACGAATACTTCGTAAGAAGAGAAAGTTATGTAATCGTGCGGCGGAAAACGGAGAATTTTCGCCAGAAAATCTCTTATAGCAGGGGTCTGGTGACAGAAAAGTGGATAAAACCTGTTGCTAAATTTAGAAAAAAAATCCTCTATCTCGTGGAGTAGTCAAAATCCATGATTTGTTGCTTCTTCATTCTTCAAAAACGATTGACGGCATTCCGTCCGCCTGTCCGTCTGTGGTCAACGCTAGCGCCTAAACCGTTCGGTCGATTTTCTTCAAAATTGATATTCCCCGATGGTTTTGACTCGTCTCAAGGCCTCTTGAATTTGAAACCGATATCTTAGTTTTTGAGGATACTTTACATGAAGCCCATTTTCAGATTTTATGAATTAAAAAAAAATGGCTCCAAATTTTTTGATTATATTTTGTTGTTGATTAGTGCGAAGAACGTTGAAGGGAATGACGTAGACATCATATTCGTTTATAGGCCCTATTTTTCGAAAATTGCAAAAATCTGTTTAAAAACTGGAAAATTGAAGATAGAGATTATCGCTTCAGACAAAGTCGGTTGTAGAAAATTAGCACTTCAAATAAGGTCATGTACTATTTTTGGGAAAAACGAATAGTTTTTGCGTAAATTGCGATTGAAATTGACAAAAAAACTTCTCAAAAGCCGCTCCAAATTTTTTCTTTAAATTTTCTGCACGTGTGTAAGAAGGGAAAGTAAATATATAAATAAACTAGTGGTGCTATAGAATGGCACATACTTTCTCGCAGTAGTTATTTTCCAAATGCCGATCTTCCGATAAATTATGTGGGGTTAACCGTTCACCGCTACCTTTCGTGGTCATGTTTTTTGAAAGACATGTTTTTCGCATGTTGACAATTACCTTCTTCCTAATGATAGAACTGATTCAAATCGTTTTGACTTAAATATTAGGAGTTGTTCCGCAAGTCGATCCCGTAGCGCGGTTGGTTAATGCACCTTCGGGTTGAGATCTTCAATAAGGAAGGTACCGAGTTCAATCCCCCTTGGGGAATTTTAATTTGATGAATGTAATGTTTCAGGAAAAGAACACTGAAGAGTGTAGATACTTTATTGAAAATCATTTGAAGTACTTCTACTCACGAATAGATTCAATGTAGATAAATAGACAGGACTTGTCTGTGTTTTCCCTAACTGCGTCTTTTAAACTATTTTTCAACTCTGTTATTCGATTTCTGAAGCGTATGACATGTCAAATCAACCGTTGTCTAGTATATATCTGTATGAACCAATTTAAAATTATGAGCATTTTAAATGTAATTGTAATATAATATATCCAGAAGGCATGCGATGAACTTACATATCCCTAACGGTTCCAAAAATGGTTATTACTTTCTAGCTTTACGAATACTTCGTAATGCGGTTTATCGCTGCCTTGCTTGGTCATGTTTGAAAGACACGTTTTTCGCATGTTGAAAATTACCGGCTCCTAATAATAAAAGCGATAGAATTACGTATAGACTAAAATATAAGTAATTGCGATGAATGACCTGGAAATGTCTGAATATATTTGTTCAAATAATTAACTTTTAACAATTTTTTATTTCTCTTGTATATGTAAAGCGTTTTGCCATAGTATCAATTGTTTCTTAATCATGCATTTACCATTTTATAGGTCGGTTCTATTCTTTCATGGTTCTGTTCGACAGAGACGGTGTTGGTGTTGCGTAGTGGTGTAAGTGCCGGTTCGTTGAATTTGAGTTTCGGTTGTCGGATTTTTGGTACCGAAAAAGTTTGCTGGTATAATACACTTTTTCTGGTTTATAAAGTAGTGGAATAAATAGCAAAAAGGACCGTATAGAAGCAGAGCGAGAAAGTATGTGCGTTGGAAGCACCACTAGTTTTTGTTTGTTTTTGTTTATTTAAAGTCGCATCGACAGCTTTTCAAACAAACTATCTTTTGAAAAAATATGGAAATCTCATAAGAATTTAAATCGTTGAGAAAACTATTATGATTCGAAATACTATTACTGAACAACTTTTTTTAAAATTGTATTGCAAGATCGATTGTGTTATCTTAAAAATTCCAAAATTTAAGATATCTGGGATGTTTGAAGCAAATGAGAAGATTTATTCATTCCGAAAATTCAAAAGTATTATTAAAAATTTAAATCTTATTAAGCGTACTTTTCAAATACGTCATGTAATACACAGGTATCCTCAAAATTTGTGAGAAATGATAAGTAGGCCTAGTATCGACAATAGAATATCATTTTGAAAAAAATATTCCTACTTGCGTGTTAAAAACTGTGATTCAGAATTGTGATTAGAATCGACATTTTCCGAAATCGATCTAAGCAATACGGTATTTCAAACCCTGCGTTGGTTAGAGCTTCGAGATCGACTTTCCGGCTGAAAAAATATTTTCTTTAGGATTTCAGGACCCTTGATTATTAGTAACAGATGCTTGTTAGGGAAAAAAATCCGTGTTTTCTTTTAAGCTCATTTTTCTACAAAATTCTACACTCTAGAACTCGGAACGAAAAGCGCGGGAGTTGCATTATACGGTTAAGTATTAAACAGACACAAATGCGTTGTTATGGGCCAAACAGAACCTGGAAAATTTATATTCTCAGATCTGGAAATCCGGGAAAAAAACTTGAATTCCAAATACCCAGATCGCTGGTCAAGGATTCTGGCTGCATCACGTGTTAAGGGTGTTTTTATTATTATTATTATTATTATTATTATTATTATTATTATTATTATTTTATTATTATTATTATTATTGTTATTATTATTATTTCGCAACTGGATTTATCCATTGTGTCGTTACCAGGGCCCAACAATTAATTTTTTTTCTGCCGAATATCCACCGTGTTTTCGCGCAGCATTACATAAATCCCTACACTACGTATACTCCGTATGTACGTGTATACCTATACTCCGTATATACGTACGTATACGGAAAGTAAAAAAATAGCTCATTAAAAACGATCAGGTACATTTGTTCGAAAAAAATTGTTTTCGCGAAATTTCTGTTTGAAACTATTGAAATATGTACATGTATCCTACCAAATGCCGGCCACGAGAAAAATAGTCGGAAAACAGGAATGGATCAAAAGCATGCTCTGACAGAAAAAATACAGGAGCATGGGGCAGTTGATGCAAGGCGGCCCCTTATTTCAAACAAAAAGTTGCCTCCTCTTCTGATTCATAAACAATGCATTTCTCCATGCATCAGAAATAACAAATAGCGTTAAATTTGGATTAGAGATTCATATTACTTTCCCGTATACGTACGTATACACGGAGTGATATACGTAGTATAGGGAAAGTTATGTAATGCTGCGCGAAAAAATGGCCAATTTTCGGCGGAAAAAAATTAATGGCCGGGCCGTGAAAACGAATAAGTGGATAAAACTAGTTGCTAAATTAAGAAAAAAATCCCCTAACGCGTGGTTTAGCCAGAAACCCTGTTTTCTAGGTCCTTGATACCGAAAACCCAATTGAAAGGATACGTCCGTCTGTCCGTCTGTGAACACTGCTAGCGCCTAAACCATACGTACGATTTCTTCCAAAATGGATATTCCCCGGTCAATCTGATTCTAGTCGAAGCTTTGAGATTTTGAAAAAGAATCTTCAAAATTTGGGGGTGCTTTATATGAAACCCCCCGGGGATTTTCAAAATTTTCTCAAAAACGGCTCCAAATTTTTTCTTTAAATTTCTTGTATAAATAGAGTAAAATACACTTTTTAACATGGCGTAGGTCCGATTTTCACGTACAGCTCTGAATTTTCGAAAATTGTGAAAGTTTGAATTTTTTCGGCCAACTACAAAATTGAAGATAGAAATTTTTTCTTCAAATAAAATTTGTTCTGCATATTGAGTTCTTTAATAAAGGTCATGTAAATGTTTTTCAAAATTTTAGTAGTTTTCGTGCAATATTGCGTGCAATATGTGCAATTTTGAAAAATTACACAAACAAAATTTTCTCAAAAACGGCTCCAAATTTTTTCTTTAAACTTTTGGTAGGGATAGTGGTAAATGTACTCTATCAATGACATAAAAGCCATTTCGGTCTATCGGTTGGTTTTTTCAAAAATTACAAAAATGTAAATTTTTTTACTTGTCTCTCACGTCGTTAATATTTACATTATCGGCGATTTTTTTACATTATTATATTTACGAGTATATATGCTTTAAGTAATGTCAAGTAAAGTTTCTCGAAAACACTACCGTTTTCTGTGAAAAGTAGCTCAAATTTCGGCATTTTCAGAAGTGCTCAAACGCCATTTTCTCGTATATGGCTGCAATTTTTTTCTTGAAACTTTTGTAACGGATAGTGCTAATTACACTCTTTAGTATAGCGTAAAGTTTATTTTGAGTTATTTGTTTGTTTTTTCAAAAATTACATAATTGTAATTTTTTTGAAAGATCTCTCACATCTTTAATGTGCACATTACCAGCAATTTGTAAACATTATTATATTTGTGAGTGTTAGTGCTTCAAATAACTTCAAATAAAGTATTTTGAAAACTCAATAATTTTCTGTGAAAATGAGCTTCAAATTTCGGATTGTTAGTAGTGCTAAAACGCCATTTTCTCTTAAACGGCACATAATTTTTAAAAGAAAATTGCCATTTATGTCTAGGTTTTTGTGTTCTTTAATATTCTAAAATTAATATTGTCATTCTACCAATAGGAAACCGAAAAATTAAGAAAATGACAAAAAAATGTACCTTTGGAGGTGATAGATTACAGCTGGCAAAAAAGAGTCGAATAGCTAGTGAAGACCCAAGGAAGTAGAAAACTAATACGGGAAAGTCTGTGCCATTGTGTAGTACTACTAGTTTTTTTCGTTTCATTGGAATGGAAAAAACGGGGCGTGCGTGCGGGCGTTTATCTCTACTTTCCCTGCAGCATTTTTAGGTTATTCTTCTGTTTTGCAGCTAATCTGACTCGGTAGCCAGCGCTTTGACAGAAACTTTGTTGAAGGTTAGGTTACTGTCTACTAATGACTTCTGCTGTAACCTGCTATTACTTATGCCTGAAACACGTCTAGTATTTAGTAATGGATTCACCAGCGTTTTGTTCCCGCCTACAAAATTTAAAATATTATCCGCACTTGCTTAGTTTCAATGTAGTTCCGAAGTTTGTTTCGTCAGTTTTGTTGTTATTGAAAATGAACGTAGGATTGGATATGACTCCTGCCACATGTGGAAAACAAGATAGCTTTCTTCTCCCTGCTGATTGGCATGTACATGGGGACACTAGGAGGATGCTGCAGCAAAAGCAGCAAGTAGACATTTCTATTGTATTCAATTTCTCAGAATGCCCTCGGTGTTCCTCTTTGAAACTTACAGATTTACGTAGAACACTTCAGAGAAAATGTTTTGTTGTTTTTTGTTTTTTTTTCAAATTTTTAAATTGTTGGGTTGTGGAAGAAACTTAAAAAATAAAATTAGTAAAAGGATGTAAATTTCAATTTGAAAGATTTAATGAATTCAATCCATACATCAAATAAAAGAGCATCTTTTTTCTTTTATGTCGCAAAATATTAATTCTGTCACAATTACAACACAAGTTTGTATTAACTTTGGCGATGCGAGCATTTTTTCGAAAATTTTGAAAATTAATAGCGTTTAAAAAAATAATCTTTGGGAAAGAACGATTTATGAATGTCATATTTTTGCTTACACTCTCCATAGAAGAAAAGTTTAAAAATCTGGGACATCGAGATCAAATTGTCCTTAAATTTGTGCGATTTGACTTGGAATGTCTCTTAAGCAAAACAGTTGACACCACAGATGAAAATGCAGGTTGCAGGAAGCTGCCTTCTGAACGCTGTCATTTTGTGTAAGATACAGGATCTGATGTGGTACTTCGGAGAAATATTGGAAGACTGATATGAAATGGAAAGTGGCCCTCTATCAAATAATTCTTCATTGTTCAATTCTTATTTTCAACATTTTCAACATTTTTCTTGTAATTATTGATAGTAATAAAAGTTTTAATATGTGTTTAACAAATAAAATTAAGATATTTCACAAGATTGTAGAAATTAAGTGAAGCTTGATTTTTTATGGGAGGAGGGCTATGATTTATCATCTTACGATTTGTGGTTATAATGAATACAGAGAGGATTTTTATGCCCTCTGAAATATGTTTTTAAAAATATGCATTTATGACCTAAAAATTCGGAAATATGCTTTTAAAATTAACAATATTTTACATAATAAATTGTATAATAATACATGTACAAAACTTTCTTGATAAAATTCTTGGAGTGAAATGAAAATTTGCATGGAACGAAAAGATATATTTTTGTGCAAACGTATTATAATCTACCCTAGTTTGCGAGAGAAATAATTGAAGTAAATATTCACCTCAGTACACTGTACGTTTCATTGAATTTCTTTTGACTAAAAAATATATTTTCAAGAAATATCCTACCTTTATACAAGTATTTTATCGACAGAAAACAAAAAAATGCTAATTGTGACCGACTCTTTTGAATCAATGAATGCTCACAAATGCATACAATTCTTTGGAAAGATGAAACGTTTTATAGATAAATTTGTATTTTAATGAAATATACAAAATATGCACCTATAATTACATGAATATACATCAACAGGAAAAATCGGCTGAATATATGAAGTATGCACTAACATATTATTCTATTTAGCCTCACATTCTAATCAAATGTCAAGAAATTTCACTTAGCTATTAACTGAAGCAACGGACAAAAATATGTAAAATCACTGAAATTTAATCTGTAATAATGAAGATACCTTAGATGGAATGAAACTTCAATAATGCATTAAACAGGCCTAGCTTATTGGGAACTGATTTTGTCTTGTATTTCTTGGATTGAAAAATGTAAGATATATTTTCAAATGCAAAATATGGAATACTTCCATACTGTATTTAAAAAATTGCAAAAATGTTGATGTAATAAATGCTTATTTGTTTTAAACATTTATAGGCAATGTTATGTTCTTTTTACAGGGCGTTTTAAACAACGAGCATCCGAACTGGTTCTCTTAAATGCAGTGACAACTGACTCTGGTTTGTATCAGTGTGTTGTACATAGCAAAGCAGGAGAAATTTGGGCAGCAGGACGATTGCAAGTGAATGCGTCCCGTTTAATGCCTGATCCACCTCATAGTCCAAGTTGCATCACACTATCCTCATCGCAAATCCAGTTGACATGGGAGCCTCCTCAGCGGTTGACAGGCGACAAGATTGTGGCCTACAGTATACATATTGCTCCAACTGGTAAGTCATACTGCAGATTTCACCATTTGAGAAAATGTGGATATGTTTATATATACAGGTGTCCAGGGAAGAAATGTTGACAATGGGAAAATAATCTTCTAAGACAATTTTAAGCATATTTTATATAATAAACTACTAGGATATTCTGAATAGTTGAGCTGCAATAAGCACTCGAAATTTGGTTTAAAAAAATTATTCCTATGCAAAAATGTGTATTGCAGAAGTATAGAAACACTCCAGAAACATGTAATTTGTTTAATATTTACAACAGATGTGAATATATTTGTTCAGAATGAGATATTAACCGAGAAATAAGAAAACAGTAGAATTGTGTAAATTGGGTTCTTTTTTATTTCCAGGGTAATTTTGCTCACAGAACAAATATATTAATTTCTTTTGTAAGAAATAAACAATTTACGTGGTTCTGGAGAGTTCCTATGCTTCTGCAATGCAAATTTTTGCCTAGAAAACAGGTTTTCAAACCAAATTTTGAGTGCTTGTTGCGGCTTAGCCATTCAGAATATCCAAGTAGTTTATTGGAAAAAATATGCTTTAAATTGTCATAAGAGTTTATTTTCTAATTTTCAACATTACCTCTCAGGACTTTCTGTATATTATACAGGTGGTTATAATTAGACTCTCCCAACTGAACGCATAACAAGGAAACGGATTATAGTCAGAGCCATTGTATCCACTAGGCTGCAGCCTAGGGCCTGGAACTTTTGGGGGCCCACAAATTTGTAGAATTTTTTTCTCAATTGTCATAGGATTTTAATCGTAATATGATTTACAAGCAAACCTTACACAAATTTTGTCTGTTTTAAATAAATACACATAAGGTATATTAATATATTTATATTTTTTATTCCAACATAGACTGATACACTTGTAAAAATTACTTTTAAGAAAGTACATTTCTGAATCGAGGGCCTTTCATTTGGAAGAAAATCTGAAATGTGCATAGGACCGGTCAAAAGCGCCAAGAAAAACATAATTTTGCCTCCAAGAGTTGTCCACTTGTTTGAACAAGGCATTGTTTGTCATATTGTTTTTAAAAACAATATATTATTATTAATTATTTAACTTTCAATTTCAAATTTAAAATATATATATATATATTGTATTAACTAAATTATTATTATTATTTAATAATATTTATTAATAAAATATTATTCAAAGGCATAATTATGTTGGGATGTACATTAATTAACTAGGGTCCAAGGGCCCATTACACTTTACAGCCTAGAGCCCAAAAAGCATGTTACAACGACCCGGATCATAGTACGAGTACCAAACTTGCTAGTATTACTGTCCAGAGTATGTGGTGCATGATTTCTATGCATCACAGTGCCACCGGCCAGTTCCGAATATAGCCACCAGGTGTCATGATCAGGCAGTGCCGATGTGCCTTATATGACATGCTAGTATAACATCGAGTATGACAGGCTGGCGAAGCGTATCGCTGTAACGTTGGCCTGTCACACTAAACGTCTTTGGCCCTTGAGCTCCAGCCTCTTCAAAAAATAATGGGCCAATGATGAATGTCGTCGTGAAGCTACATCATACAGTGACACAGTTCACCATGCACAACTTCATTGCCTCGTGGTGCAAGATCCCCACACTCAGGGTTACCAGACATTTTTTCCCCAGCGGAGGACATTTTTCCAAAGAAAGGAGGACATTTCAATAAAAAGAAGGACATTTTACATTTTTATAGTCCATGATGTATAGACAATATACTCGACAATTCCAAACCATTAATATTCTTTAAAAATAATATTAATATTATATAAATATGTAGGTGTAAATATAATATTAATTATGTTATAATTATGACAATCTGTTAAATGTATTGGATTATAATATCTATTGATAATAATCAATTTCAAATAAAATGTTTTATTAATAGGCACTACATTTGACAGACAGATTTGAAATTGATTGTTTGTAATCAATATATATATACATATATTACTCCAATAATATTAATTAAATTAATATTAGTCTTTGCTTTGCAGAAAGATACCAACTTTATTATTACATTATACAAGTAACATTTTTATTGATTTTTATTGCTCGAATAATATTTATGATTTGATGAAATTTTTTTCAACAAATCTGGTTTAGAAATTATATATTTATAGAACTGCAAGCAATTTAAATGCTTCAAATTATATTTCACAGTTATGATTCCTTCTACTGACTCAACAAGCAGTCTATTTCTCTCATCAGTCCACTGTGAATTAATTAAAGAAAACACTCTTTCAACACTGCAATTTGAACAGGAAAATTGCGAAAAAAAATTGGCAAATCTTTAAAAGTTCAGAAAAACTGTCTAATGTTTGTGTGTTCTCAAAGAAATTCACCCATTGCGCATTCACCAACTTCTCAAAATATTCATTTTGTCCACAAAGAAATGCTTTCAAGCACTGATACTGGTCAAAGAATTTACTGTCATCAATAGTGATACCTCTCTCCTGTAAGTAATGTAGACTAGGTAAAATTATTTCATAGTTCAGGTCATTCACTTTCTTCTTCTTAAAAATGTAGATATTCAAGATATGACGTCCCTTTTATGAATTAAATTACAGTAGAACTCCAATTATCCGAATTAATGGGGACCGGGACCCATTCGGATAATCAAATATTCGGATAATCGGATTTTTTTTAAAAAAATTGCCATTGGAGAGAATAAAAGCTACGTTTTGATATTGCACTATTTTTTTATTGAATTAAATGAAAGAAACATGAAATTTTCACATGTTTTAAATATAAATAAAATGTACTTATGTACAAGTTTAGAAATAAAAATCATTGTTTTTTAAACATCTCCGTTAATGTAAGCTGTTTTGCGGTCTTCAACCGTTTTCGGGCAGCCAGGTCACGCATTCGCTTGACGGTGAGCAGTTGCAAGTGGTCACACTCGGGCTGACGCTCCATCCACTTCAAAGCAGTCTCGAGGCCGGCAAATGCTTCACTAGCTGATGGTCCAGCGTCTACTTCAACATCAGCAGAAAGTTCTTCTTCCACTTCCACTTCAGCATCTTCTCTCACACTTACAACAATTTCATCGTCATTGAGAATTTGAAAACCAGGGTCAGACGTGTCACAAGCCATCCACTCTCCTACATCTTCAGCACTTACTTCTGTACAACCAGGAATTTTTACAATCATTTTTCTTATTTCCTCTAGTGACAACGCATCTTCATCATCATCATCCTCTCCATATTCTTGTTTCTCATTTTCTTCAGATTCTTTTTTTTTGTTCTTCTCAGACGGTAGGCCTTTCAGTTTATTCCACGCACGTCTTAGCGTCACTGCCGTAACCAAACTCCAAGCTTCCGCTACCATGTAACAGCAGTCCTTTAAATTTATTTTGCTATGATTTGCCAAAACCAATTCTTCATCTTCAGCACCTTCGATCAGCAGTTTTCTCAGCAGTTGCCTTCTGTAATGGCGCTTCATTGTTTCAATAACAGACTGGTCCATGGGTTGCAGCAAACTTGTAACATTGGGAGGCAAAAACGTCGTTTTAAACTGCCCATTCTCTCTTTCCAACAGTTCTGCTGTAGGATGAGTGGGTACGTTATCAACAATTAAAAGCACCTTACTGCCTTCTTTTCCCACCGATTTTTGGTGCTTTTTCACTTCAGGAATAAACACTTCATCATACCATTCGGTAAACAAAGCTGCAGTCATCCAGGCCTTGGGTTGACTTTTGTAGAAGAGTGGAAGTTTTTTTACGTTTTTAAATGCTCTTGGATTTCTTGATTTTCCTATCAAAAGAAGTGGCAGTTTATGATTTCCAGTGGAGTTGGCACAGTTAAGCACTGTAACACGTTCTTTACTGACCTTATGTCCAGGGGCACTAGATTCCCTTTTAGAAGCCAAAGTGGTTTTTGGTAATGCTTTCCAAACAAGGCCAGTTTCATCGGCATTATAAACAAACTCCGGATCATAGGATTCTGATGCAGTTTTAAATTTTTCAATACAATTTTCAGCAGCTGCAGAGTCTGCTGAAAGCTTCTCACCAGCCAAATCTAACTCGCGTACACCATGCCTGAATTTAAAATTCCTTAGCCAGCCGTTACTAGCCTTAAAAGATGAATAACCAAGCTTTTCTGCTAAGATTTTGGCTTTTTCACAAAGGATTGGACCTGAAATCGGATTTCCCATAGAACGTTGCTGCAAAAACCATTTAAACACGGCATCTTTCAAATTTTTGTTGGTTGCTGTCTTCATTGTTTTCCTGGAGGAACTTCCATCTTCATTTTCAAGCACCGAAACAAAGTTTAAAAGTGTTGACTTACTGTTTTTAATGTGAGAAATTGTTGCTTGTCCAACACCATAAATCTCAGACAACTTCTTACCCGTTACACCTTTATCGAGTTGCTCTATAATTTTCAGTTTGTCCGCTAACGATAGCACAACACGTTTTCTTTTCGAAGCCATGGTATAAAAACAATACAGTATTGTACACGCACAAACAAAAGTAAGCCGTAGCGAAAGAGTAGCGTCCTCGAGCAAGGTCAATAGCACACTGGCTAATCAAAACAAACAATGACAGGTGCGCTGTGACTGCAATGCGCCGGAACTTGTATTAACTTGCCGTTGTGCCTACACTGACTTCGCGGGGGGAAGTCAGTGTAGGCACAACGGCAAGTTAAGACAAGTCAAGTCAAGACTTGACGCGCAAACACTGGCTTCGCGGGGGGAAGAATAATAGCGCACTTAGACTTTTTTTGGACAATTTTTTGTGATTCGTATAATCGGCGATTCGGATAGTCGGAGTTCGGATAATTGGAGTTCTACTGTACTTATAATTTTGCCAGTATTATTTTCAATTCTACAAGAAAAAAAGGAGGACACTTCATATAAATTTAAAAAGGAGGGAGGACCGGAGGACAGTTTTAAAAAGGAGGACATGTCCTCCAAAAGAGGACAGATGGCAACCCTGCCACACTACAGTGGCCAGAGGCGGGATTTCGGATCTTTCATTGGGGGGGCAAATTTGGGCGCTATTGTGAACACGAAAATATTGGTTTATAGGAATGGTTTTAATTAATTGTGCTGTAACCACATACACTGTTTTCAATTTTGTTAATTATTTCATTTATTATTATTGAATGTTATTAATTAGATTAGTGGAACACAAGAGGTGGCGATCCTCATTGTTATTTGAACGGTCCGCACTGTAAATTCAACAAAGCATTTTTGTCAGTGAATCATTTATCGAAATATTGAAAATGTTTATTGTTTATTAAGATCAAAAATGTTTATACATAACTGTAGGATACATATTTTGAAATATACATTAATAAAATATTTTAATCAAAATGCAATCTTCTGTGGAAGGTAATAATATGAGCCTTCACTTTTATTTCGACTTGTGTGTGCATGTACATTGTAAAATGTGCGCATGTACATGAAATTATGTCTTATAAATTTTACTGAAAACTGAACAGTTTTCTGTAAAAATGAGCTCAAATTTCCGCATTTTCAGAAACACTCAAACACGGGTTTTTCAAAAACGGCTCCAAAGTTTTTCTTCAAACTTTTTGTACGGATAATGCTAATTGTAGTGTTTAAGATGATATAAAATTCATTTTGCTGTTTTATTTTGTTTCTTCAAAAATTACACAAATGTAATTTTGTTGAAATTTCTCTCATCTTTAATATGCACATAATCGGCGATTTGGGTATATTATTGCATTTGTGAATGGCAGTGTTTCACACGACTTCCAATAAAGTTGTTCGAATTCGAAATAGTTTTCTGTAAAAAAGAGCATTTCGCATTAATACATTTTGCAACGCTTAGACGCCATTTTCGTAAAAACGGCACCAAATTATTCAACGAAAATTTTCACTTAGAACGAGGTTTAACTCTTCAATAATATTCTTAAAGTAGTTTTTCGGTTCTTGCATTAGGAAACCGAAAAATTGAGCAAATATGACAAAATGTTCGGGCGGCGATAGTTGCTGGCTTAAGGATGGGGCACGACCGAAAAGTCAGCCCCGACCAAAGAAATTAGGAAATTAGCTACTACGAGAAAATCTGTGCCATTCTATAGCTCTACTAGTTCCTTTTTGTTTTGGCCCTAGAATCTTTGGTGGCATCTAAAACAAAAATAGTACGAACACAAGTTGTAGTGTACGTAATACAAGCCAGTTAATGTTTGAGGTTCATACGTATGCTCACGCACCATAGTTCGGGGCTTGTTTTACAACCATCGCCATATTAAAATTCTGCAAACTAAAACCGGGCTATGATAGTTCGAAATTACACATTGAATGCATAAAAACAACGTTTAAAACATATGTATTTCATTCGTTAAAATCAGAATCGGTCTAAGCGAACTCAACTCTAGTTAAAAGCCAAAGACTTACCTTCCAAAGCTTTTAGAATCGAGAAAACACGAACACCTCTGTTTCACATCAGCTCGCATATACAACTGAACTACAAAGCTATATTGGCAACAGGAGTTATTAAACTAGTTAAAATTGTTCCTGCTAGAATGTCTGCGGTGTATGAAAAGATACCAAGGGGGCTCATATTATGTAAATGCTTCATATCACCTCTTTCTACATAGGGAAATACTATTTCTTTTTGAGAGTAAAAAATTGAGTGTTATGACCAGACCTCGGAATTGTACGCACAAAAAAGGTTTGATTTAGGCATCTAAAATAGGCAACAAAATTACGAAATTAGTCACTAATTGGCATTAAAATCGACGTTTGAGGCACTTAAAATAGGTTACAGAATGACTTGGCCAGGCAAAAAATAGACATGAAAAAGTTATATTTCTGGCATGTAGAACTTGTCTCAAAAGGATTATATTAGGCAATTTTTATTACGCAGGAAAAAGTATTTTTACATTTATGAGAGAGACTACAAGAAATTTCCTTCACATTCATAATCAGCAGTATAGTATATAATCAATATTTTCTCCAAATTTTCTAGAATAAGGCTGTCTTGTCTATTAAAATAATTTTTAAGGATGAAAATTAACCTTTTACTGACATAGATTTATAGGAGCAAACAAATTTACTTACATTTCTCATGCTCACGTCTCCTGGAACATTTTTACTCGTCCCTTCTCCCCACCCCCCAAAAAAACTTGTACCACACGACCCATTTAAACACTGAACAGTATTTCGTAATATACGCCTGTCCGAGAGTAGGCTTTTGCCTGGCCTGTCTGTCGCTTTCCTCGCCTGGACGTCGCAGACGCACTGCGGCGATAAGCCTCAACCTGACAACAGCGCAGCTGCACCAGGAATGGGTGCAATTGTCTCAGACGTGCGTGCTGATCGGAGACGAGCGTGAAACGTCCTTATTTTCTTGACTTGCAGGGCTCCTTTTGTTCGGTAATTTGAGTGAAAGATTTCGGTGCGTTGTTCGATCATATTTGCATTTCGGAAAAGTTTTTGCGTTTCCGTAAAACGAATTTCAAAATTTAGCATTTAAAATACGATCGTTCTTGAAAATTACTTGTTTGAGGCAAAAACATGTTAAAATAGACATCAACCGCCCTTTTTAGGACATTTACGCATCAAGCGTATTAGATGCTTTCAGTACATCTATTTTCTCATGATTCGTAACCATCTGCAATTACTTTTCACAACATCCTAAAGAGGCATTTGTCCTAAAATCAGAGGTCTAACAGTTATGACTCATGATTTTAGGCATTAAACTGTTTAACGTTTAAAAGCAATATATAATTGAAAGAGGATTTATTAATAAGGGATATCCAAAATAACGCTGAACACTATCCCGCGCGTTTTATAATACTGAACTAAAGTGAACCAATTTATTAATGTATATTATTCGCTCAGCTTAATAAAATTATTGTTCGCTTAATTATTATTACATTTCTTCTCAAAATACAGAAACAAATAAATCTTTTATTTGTTTTATATATATGTATATATATGTTATATATATTTATTTATTTATTTATTTGAAGATTGCCCCCCCCCTGAATCCCGCCTCTAACTGTCTAGATAGTGGGATCAAATTAATGCAAAACAGCAGAGGGGATAGCGAATCTCCTTGAAAAATACCCATGTTAATCTGAATACTTCTAGTTTCTACTGCTTCTTTTCCGCTGTGTATTAGTAACCTGGTACTCCACGACTTAATACTAGCCTTGCAAAATTCAATAAGTCTAGGATGAAATCGATAGATCTCAAGGGTATTCAAAATCCAATCGTGTGGAATACTAGCAAAGGTCTTTTGGTAGTCAATCCAAGCGATGTTCAAATTACGTTTTCGTTTCTTTACATTTATTATTACTATTATTCCTCTAAATCACAACTAAAGATGTTATGTGTCGGCTGAATATAAAATCTACTCCAGGTTGCAACCAGCTACCTAAGGAGTAGATCTAGGGACTGTCGGTGCCTCTACAATACTTTACGCAAAATGTGGGCTGTTCCAAATAAAGCGATTTCTTGCACTTCCCAATCTTTTGAATTACCTGGGAGTTTAGACAAGTTCTTACACAAATTTTGCGGAACAAATCCCAGAGCTCCGATAACTATAGGGACGACCTGTGCTTTTACGCCTCACATTCGGCTGATCTCGATTTCCAAACTCTTGTATTTAAGACGTTTCTCTGCCTCCTTGGTAACGATGTTTTGATCGCAAGGTACAGCAACATCGACAAATAAACACGATTTGTTCTCCAAATCCCGGATGACTATATCCAGTTTGTTTGCCGCTATCGTGCGATCAGTTTGAATTTGTTGGTCGTACAATATCGTACACAATCCAACAGACGTCACCGGTTTCGGTGAGTGTTCGTACCACTTGGGGCATCTATTCGGAACTTCGAGGGCGGTACAGATCTGCCAGTGGAGGTAGCTACACACCCTGTCATGTCTTTTCAGGTATTCGGTCTTTGCTAGGATTGGACAAGCTGAGACAATATGATCAATGGTTTCTACTTGCTCCAGGCAAATGCGGCATTTATCATCTTGGGAAATTTTGAGAACCGCTTTATCATAATGTCGTGTTCTCAAGGCCTGATCTTGGGCAGCAACAAGTGCTTCCGATTCTGGCTTCATTCTTCCCCTTTTAAGCCACATAAATGATTGATCTTTATTGATCTGCACCTTGTCCATTCTTTTTAGATATTGTCCATGGAGGGGCTTGCCCCTCCACGACTTCTTTAACAATTTTTGTGTCTCACATTTCATGTTTAGTAGTACCAGAAGTTCAGTGTCTGTGTTATTTGACGTGGTTTGCATAGTTTTCTTTGCAATGTTCGTTGCTACACTAACAATGCCTCTCTTTCCCATTCTTCGGTCAGATTTCATGACCAAATTATTATTATTATTATTATTATTATTATTATTATTATTATTATTATTAATTATTATTATTTATTGTTATTATTATATTTCTTCTCAAAACACAGAAGCAAATAAATCTTTTATACATAAATATGAAGAAGAGCGAAATAAAATTAAATATAATTTTTTTAAAATTTGTCCCAAGATTGGGGGGGGGCAGTTGCCCCCCCCCTTGCCCCCCCGGAATCCCGCCTCTGATCGTGGCCCATGGGATATTCAACTCTCGGGACACTGCACGCACACTGCTTAACGCTCGGCAGTTGCGCGCTGCCATGTTGCAGCCATGGCGATGGACATCCCTCACTGCCGAAAGCGATATCTAACGATTGTTTCAAAAACTACGTTCTCTGGACCGAACTATGAAGATGAAATTCATTTGATTGAAGAGCGTATAAAATATATTAACGTCCATTGAGAGTAACAGTAGTACAGAGGTATACATTCCTGCCCATGAAACTAAATTGACATAATTTTTTGTATACTTAATGTAACATTCAAGTTTCGTTAATTTAAATGTGTTGTTATAAGAACAGTAATACGGAAGCGAATGGATAGCCCAGTGCTAGAGTGTCGTTCCAGAACTGAAAAAGTGGCGGTTTCGATTCCGAGTCAAGGTAGATATTTTTGTCCATTCTGCTTTGCCACAAGATCTTCTAAATTCTACATTTGTCTTGACAATGTTATTCATAAAGCAATCAAAATTCGCTTTCGCAAAGAAGGTAAATATTTGAATTCTGAAGAAATTAGAAAATTGATCGCTTACATATTGTAACGGTTTGACCTGCCGCGAACGGAGTATCATAGTTTTAAAATTAATTTTATAAAAATTTAGTTGGATTGACGAGACGGTTGGAGGCGCGGCTCCTTCACGCGCCGGCCGTTGCCTGGGTTGCCTGGGTAAAGTAAACCTTCAGCAGCTGAAGATTTACTTTATGGGATTGCTCCCGGAAGAGCTGAAGACACTTTCAGGGCGAGTCCTCTCCGGGTTAGGTTTCGAAAGGAATGTTTTCGGATCGGATGTGCTCATTGCAAACTACTGAATAAAATGCTTTGATTCATGCACCTAATTCTTTAAATTCCACCTAATTTTTTAAATAAGAGACTGTTGATGACAATGATACAATTGTTTTCACTCTCTGCTTTTTTCTAAGCTTTAATGAACACAAATGAAATGTTTATGCATTAGATAGCCTCTTCTTCTTTCTTGATCATTTACTAGTTCTTTTCGTTAGTCTTTAAATTTGTCTGAAAACTAGCAGAATCTTTTATCTCGCGCGTCTTGCTGTTACAATAAAATTGTTCTAATAAAAAATTGGAGATAGTGAATTTGCTTTCGCCACGAGTGGAGGTCAGGCCGGTTTGCGCAAAAGCAGGCGCTGGGAGGATCGCTGACCAGGAGCGTATTGTTCAAGCGTGAGATATCCGCATCGTCTGGCTGTCGGCGAATACAAGGCGGCGTCCGCAGTTGGTGAACGGCAGCCCCTTGAAGAGTATGTGTCGATTACATCGACGAGCACTTGCAGTCGCTGGGATCTGCCTGATAAATCTGGTTCGATTATAAGTATTAGACGCAAGCACTAGTTGTCAAGTGGTGATGTGACCACGATGAAGTCAAGTACCGTATCACCATGCAACCAATTTGAAGTGTTTGAAGTGCACATGATGAAATCAAGTCTTGTCTTCCCTGCCGATGGCGGATTCCCTGCCGATGTCACATGATCATGCTTCTAGAATCTTCCTCTATTCTCTAATCCTGATTGGGTGAGGGGTCCTCCCTTTCTCCTACTTTTCGTAGAATTCCAGTCTCGGAAGTGGGCCAGGCTCGCTATTGATTGAAGAATTTCACGGCTGTTGGCGAAGATCTAAAGAGAATAGGAAACTGTCATTTCCTGGAGACATCCTCCTAGGATGTGGGCGGTCGAGAGGGGTGGAATGCGGAGTTTTGTGTGAGGGAGAGGGACCACGGGAGTTGAATGGAAACCTCTCGTAAAAAGTATCCGGCTGCGAACGTGCTAGAAAAATTCTACGGGAATTGGTGAAGAGCAAATGGGCTTGACGCGCCTTTCTCTACCGGAAGTGGAAGGGGAACCTGAAGAGGGTGGAGTCATTCAGGAGACGTCCGGGCACTATGGATTTATGCGCCAAAACGCAAATCCACTCAGGGTGACGCGTTGACGCGGAAGGTGCGCGTGGCAGTCTCGCAAAACGAGTCCAGGGGTGGGAAAGAAAGGATTATCTACTTAAAGGACCCTTTCTGACCAAGAGTGGGCCTCGGAAACGAGGTCGCGGGCAGCACGGAGACGTGGCACGTCTCAGTATGTAGGATAAATAAGCATAGAATGTATTTAAAAATAAAATATTTGTTCAGTCCGTGCCACTTTCATGAGATATGAACAAATTTAGGCTTTCGTTCTTCTTTTACCTTCTATATTTTTGAAGACTGGCAGTCTAGGATTCAGGACTTCGTGGATGTTTTGAAAACAAGTAACGTGCATCTTCATATTTCCTACTGCAAAATTATTTTTTTAGCCCCTCGCCTAATTACAAGTATCCAACTGTTCGGGCGGCAGACTTAAGTCAGTCGGTGTCGTGCGGAAGTGTACCCGGAGTGAAGTGAAGTTGATGTCTGGTTTGCGTGTCTCAACTACATTACTGTTCTATGTGTTTTACTAAGTGAATTCGTCAATGATGTGTTGAATTGAATTCGTTCGATAAAATGCAAAACGCCAGTTCACGTCGAAAATAAGCGAATCATCCTGACAACCTCTGTTACATTTCTGGAAGATTTATACCGAAACTTCAAAGGGAAAAAAAATGAAATTACAAAACTTGCGTATTGTTTATACCTTGGTTTTGGTGTTGATAATCAAGGCAAATCATGCGCCTCTCACCAGTTGTGTCTACGTACAATGAATCTTACTAGGGAAGTATCAGATTATTCACGTCGAAACACCTCGAAATTTTGATGACATACGCGAAATGATACCAGAAACTTGTGTGCCAAAAATTGCTGCCAGTTTCCACTGTAAGACCTCCGAATAAATCATTGAAAAACACATATAAGAACTAGGAAAAAGATTGGGGCCTCTACCGGCCCGTTTGGGCAGCCCATAGGGCAAGGCGGGCTGGCGCGAAGGACCAGGTCATGGACGAGTCAGCGCAGACACGGCGAACGAGGCCACGCATGCCGGGGAAATAGAGACAGGGCAGCCGGTAGAACTGTCGAAGAGGGAAGGTGGCTTTTCGCTACTGGAAAGTTTAAATTGTACTCACGGTATAGTACACGCTGGAACTACTAATCATTGGTTATGATGCATTCTTGTCTTCTACACAAGTTGTGGCTCACTCGATAAAGAATGTTCTGTGGTATTGCATTATATTGTGCCTTAATACTTCCGTGTGGGGATTTATCGCGTATATGCGATACTTCAGGAATCCCCAGAGAAAGAAATCGCATGGAGTCAGATCGCTCAGAGAGCGTGCTGACCACCAACCACGTGTGCCAATTTTGTCTCCATAAACGGATTGTTACCTCTTAGGAAACTGAAGTAGTGTGTGCAGTTGCGAAGTCCTGTAGGAAATGACCGTAATTACACTCATTTGTCAACATTTGGAAGAAAGGCTCCAGGATACGAAGTACATAACTGTTTGACACATTTTACATATGTCATACACGAACACTTTCTGTTTGAGAGTGCACTGCGAGCGAGCCATCACAAACAGACTATTCACCAAGGTTGGAAAACATGCCTTTTGCCGTAGTGGTGTGTATTAAGAGAAAGTAGGAAATCTGGAGCTCAGGAAGACATGTGCACTTGCATGTATCATAGCTGACTCGTCATACTCGATTGAAATAGTATATGTGACTCAATATTATTATTATTATTATTATTATTATTATTATTATTATTATTTGCGGGGCAAAACCGTGAAGCGTTCCCAGGGGAGTTTAGGGCACCGCTCCTTGGCGATAGAGGGCCCGTCGGCTGAACAGAATTTTCCACGATCGCGGCACACGAATAAAATAGTTGCACTCTAGTTTTAAATCACGTTAATGCAGTCGAGTACGTCTTGAGTTACTTTCGTAACAAAAGTTTATTACCGACGGGAAGTGTAAATTAAATAGTGGTGCGAAAACAGCACAAACTTTTTCGCCCTTAGAAAGAGTTAGGTAATACTATTTTTACCGCTATTTGTCTCCGAATTAACATATGTCAATCACAAATTTTTGTCAAATTTATTACAAATTGTAGAACATTAGGTGCGGGCTTCTTGGTCTGTGGTCAGCAGACTCACAAGGCGTTCCGCCACAGCACACAGTACATAAAAGACAAGGGCGAACAACCATGCTCATGGCGGGACTCGAACCCGTGGCACTTCAGACTGAGGCGCTGAGTCTACACACGCTCTAGCCACCTCGGCCATCCACGTCGGCGACAATCATAAGTGCATTTCATGGAGATAATTCATGTCCCATCAATGAGACATAATAAACCGAAATTCAGCTGTCGTCACGTGGCGCGGAATACCATTATTGCATTCCAATCATACATTCCCCAAAAGCTAGCAGTTTGCCAATCACATTACATTCAAATTGTATTTTTTTGAAAAAACCCTTTTTACTTTCTCGCCTTACGAATACTTCGTAAGAAGAGAAAGTTATGTAATCGTGCGGCGGAAAACAACGAATTTTCACCAGAAAATCTCTTATAGCAGGGGTCTGGTGACAAAAAAGTGGATAAAACCTGTTGCTAAATTTAGAAAAAAAATCCTCTATCTCGTGGAGTAGTCAAAATCCATGATTTGTTGCTTTTTCATACTTCAAAATCGGTTGACGGCATTCCGTCCGTCTGTCCGTCTGTGGTCAACGCTAGCGCCTAAACCGTTCGGTCGATTTTCTTCAAAATTGATATTCCCCGATGGGTTTTACTCGTCTCAAGGCCTCTTGAATTTGAAACCGATATCTAAGTATTTGAGGATACTTTACATGAAGCCCATTTTGAGATTTTGTAAATTAAAGAAAAAAATGGCACCAAATTTTTTGATTATATTTTGTTGAATAGTGCGAAGAACGTTGAAGGGAATGACGTAGGCATCATTTTCGTTTATAGGCCCTATTTTTCGAAAATTGAAAAAAATGTTTAAAACTGGAAAATTGAAGATAGAGGTTTTCGCTTCAGACAAAGTCGGTTGCACAAAATTAACCCTTCAAATAAGGTTATGTACCATTTTTTGGAAAAACGAATAGTTTTTGCGTAAATTGCGATTCAAATTGACAAAAAAAAACTTTTCTCAAAAACCGCTCCAAATTTTTTCTTTAAATTTTCTGCACGTGTGTAAGAAGGGAAAGTAAATATATAAATAAACTAGTGGTGCTATAGAATGGCACATACTTTCTCGCAGTAGTTATTTTCCAAATGCCGATCATCCGATAGATTATGTGGAGTAAACAGTTCACCACTGCCTTTCTTGGTCATGTTTTTTGAAAGACATGTTTTTCGCATGTTGACAATTACCGGCTTCTTAATAAGAGAACTGATACAAGATCGTTATGACTGCAATATTAGCAGATGTTCCGCAAGTCGGTCTCGTAGCGCGGTTGGTTAATGCATCTACGGGTTGAGACCTTCAGTAAGGAAGGTACCGAGTTCGATCCCCCGTGGGGAATTTTAATTTGATGAATGTGATGTTGCAGGAAAAAAACACTGAAGAGTGTAGATACTTTATTGAAAATCATTTGAAGTACTTCTACTCACGAATAGGTTCAATATAGATAAATAGACAGGACTTGTTTGTGTTTTCCCTAACTGCGTCTTTTAAACAATTTTTCAACTCTGTTATTCGATTTCTGAAGCGTATGACATGTCAAATCAACCGTTGTCTAGTATAGTATATATCTGTATGAACCAATTTAAGTAAAATTATGAGCATTTTAACGTTAAATTGTAATACAATATAACCAGAAGGCATGCGATAAATTTACAATCCCTAACGGTTCCGAAATGATGATTACTTTCTAGCCTTACGAATACTTCGTAATGCGGTTTATCGCTGCCTTTCTTGGCCATGTTTGAAAGACACGTTTTTCGCATGTTGAAAATTACCGGCTGCTAATGACAAAAGCGATAGAATTACGTTTTGACTAAAATATAATTGCGATAAATGTCCTGGAAATGTCTGTATAGATTTGTTCAAATAATTAACCTTTAACAATTTTTTTACTTCTCTTGTATTTGTGAAGCGTTTTGCCATCGTATCAATTGTTTCTTAAACATGCATTTACCTTTTTATAGGTCGGTTCTATTCCTCATGGTTCTGTTCGACAGTGACGGTGTTGGTGTTGCGTAGAGATATAAGTGCCGGTTCGTTGAATTTGAGTTTCGGTTGTCGGGCCTTGGTACCGAAAAGGTTTGCTGGTATAATACACTTTTTCTGGTTTATGAAGTAGTGTAATAGCAAAAAGGACCGTATAGAAGCAGAGCGAGAAAGTATGTGCGTTGGAAGCACCACTAGTTTAATTTTAATTAAGGTTTGCGAATTGCTTGAAAGAAAATACATCAATATATTGAGAATGCAAGTACATTCCTCGCAACACAGTCAAAAAATGTGGATTATCAAATAGGTTTTTAATAATTTTTAAAAGATTCATTTTTAACGTATAACAAAAGCTAATGTAAGAAACGAACAAAGAAATATGATATAATACACAAATCCTAACTTACTTAGCATCCAACTGCCTGGAATCACCATTCATTTTCCATTCGCAAAGCGTAGGAAATTCGAAGCCGGCGACTATGTACGACGCCAAATTACACAAAAAATACTCATTTTCGAAAAATTGAACATGACCTTATTTGAAGATGTTTTTGATGAACACATTTCATTAAGAAAAAAATATATAGCCAAAAATGTGGTTGTAGGAAGAAGAAAATGTTGATTTTTTGCATTTTTTGGAAAATAAGGGTTTTCAATGAAAATGAGACTTTCGTACTCAAAAACAAATCTCTGTGCTCTTCCCCTTTGTTATCAAGTTGAGACAAGATCACGCCTATTCCGCATTCCGCTTGCAATATGAATTTCTCTCTGTAATTTGGCGCACGGAGCACTGGCTTTTTGCATAGTGTCACGCCTCGCACAATGTCACAAACGCATCTTCACACTCCTGCGTCCATTGCACTTTGCCATGCCTCCCTCGTAACAAATCACTGTGAGGAGCAGCCTTTTCAGCGTGAGCAAGAATAAACTTACAATAGTAACCCGTTAACCCTATAAAAGCACGTACGTTTCATTTGGTTTTTGGTGTGGGGAAATTCTTAATTGTTTCGATTTTTGCCTCTAATGGACGCATTTCTCCGCTTCCCACCCAATGTCCCAAGCATTTCACGGAGTTCTGTGCAAATTTGCATTTGGCAGATTGGCATTTTTCAGAATTTTAAAGATCTAAATGAACAATATGCTCCTACCAGCTATTTGAAAATATAGCTATATCGTCTTGGAATGGTAATGCGAACTTCTGGCAGTTGCGAAGCACGTTGGTCATCATTTTACTAAACAAAAATGGGACATTTTCTTTATTCCAAACGGCATGCGCAACGGCCGGTACGTCCCGAAGTTTGTAACAAAGGCCGCGTAACGTTGCGCTAATGGTGTGAGAGGAACCTGCCAATAACCTTTCACCAAATCTATTACAGATATGATTTTGGCTGCAGCTACTGTTTATATTCTTTGCTCTACGTGAGGTAACGAATAGTAATCAGTTTTCATCACTTGATTTAGCTTCCGGTAATTATATATGACCTAGGTGCCTTTCCAGGAGCTTCGCCGAGAATCATCGGTGACGTATAATCAGATTCTCCTATCTCAATTATTTTGTCACGCAACATTTTCTTAATTTCTCCCTCTAAGATGTTCTGTCGAGCGGATATTCAATACGGCCTACTTCTAATTGGTTTAGGATAATCAAGCTTGATGTCACAAATTGCCGTATTCGTCAGGCCGGGTCTATCAGGAAAAAAGGATTGATACTTCATTATCAGATTCTCGAGCGCGACTAAGAAGTCTTCCTCGACGGCTGTACCTTCGAGCACACTGGCAAGTGTGGTCGAAATGGTCGAGTTCGAGTCTCACTGCATATCTGTCAAGTTCATCCTCGTCCTCCTCGTCTGATACTCGAACGTCGAGAAAATTTACATATTCGGTTCGCTGGTGGTAGGGCTTAAACGTGGAAAACGTGCCCCGTCGCTTTACCCGGCAACCGTACCACGTAATTCGTTTCAGAAATCTGAGACTCAGTTTCCCCTGACCCCACCCATTGTACCGCCAACTTATTTGTTCGGTTTGGAGCGAGCAATAGAACATGATCCCCACAGTTGAAGCTTCTTCGAACTGCCTTCCGATCATACCACGTCTTCCTTTTTTCTTGCTCGCAAACTAGTTTCTCGTGTGCAATCTCTCTGCATCGGCGGAGTCTATTAATTAAGTTGAATACATGCTGAACGACAGGTGTCACCAATTCTCAGTAACTTCTCGTATAACAGCGTCATTGGTGTTCTGAGATTTTTACAGAAAACTAATTACGCAGATGTAAAGCCGGTGCTCTCGTGTACGGTCGTACGCATGGCGAAAAGTATTGCCGAAATGGACTCCGGACCTGCCTCTAAACACAGTACGCGCAACACACGTTTTAGTGTTCAGTGCAGGCGCTCTATCGCATTGCTTTGCGGGTGATACACGGAGCTTTGCACAATTCTTGTCCCGAATTTATCTAAAAACTCGTTCGTCAATTCACTCGTAAAACATGTTCCCTGATCGCACTGGAGCTCTCTCGGGAATCCTAACAGTCTGACTAATTCGAGCAACGCCCCTATTATTGTTACATAACGTAAATCGGCCACAGGAATAGCTTCAACGTACCGGGGAGACATGCACGTGGCTGTAAGCAGGTACTTGTTCCCCTTCTCGGATTCCGGAAATGGCCCGCATGCATCGACATTAATTTTAGAAAAAACTTCCGCTACTATCGGCACGATTTTTAAGGGAGCCTTCACCTTCTCCCCTGCCTTTCCAACCTTCTGGCAACTGTCGCACGTTCGTACAAATGTTTCCATGTCCCGGTAACAATTTGGCCAGTAGAAATACTTTGCCATGCTATTCTTACTCTTTGTTACTCCTAAATGACAATTTGCTGTAATGTGACACAACTCGAGTATTTTCCCTCTGAACGCACGGGGAATTACAATCATGACTATTTCTTCCCCGCGTTTGTTTTGACGAACGTTGACAAGCGTTTCTCCCTCTCATCGCGTACCGCTCATTCCCTATTCCTTCGCCCTGATTCTGAACGATCTCAATGATACCGAGCAATTCATCACATTTTCGTTTTTCAGCGGCCAGCGTTGCCGAATCGAGAAGGCTTATCTCCGCGACATCGCCAATGGCACCTTCGGAGGTCGGATTAACACTCGCGCCGCGCGTCTCTTGTTCACCGTCGCCCGCTCCTTCCCCGTTCCTTCTCCCCGCCGCTGTCTGTGAAAACGGCTTCCTCGTCTGCTTCCGCGTCCTCGAATACCGGGACTTGCTCGCTTGCCACTGGCCCTTCGCTCGCGAGAGTATCCGTCGTTGACGCTGACGTCGTATCTGCCTTCGCATTTGAACAGCCGCAACGCTCTGTGGCTCGATATACACGTTCTTCACATCCGAAATTAGCATTGCCGTTCTATTATTCAATATGTAGTGTCCTGTATCGCATTCTTTCCTGACGACGGCCGCTTTTGTTTGGATGGTGCCGAAATTCCCTGTTAATTCTGCATGAGCGACAGGTAAATTAATTGGGTGTACATCTAAGGGTTGCATCACCCAGACCGTTTCCCCTGTCAGTTGTCCGCCGGACACGTATTTCGCATTTACAAAATCGAGTATCTCACCTGTATCTCCCAACAGTTGCGAGCTGAACCTATTTATGACGCCTTGAGTCACGCGTGGGGCCAAGAGATCGTTTACTCCTACCTCCGAAATTTTATAAATAGTTTTCTCTGCTTCGCGATTTTTATGGCACTGTCTTTTAAAATGCTCCTCGGCCCCGCACGTAAAGCATTTAAGTTTCTTTGGCCTTTCCAATTCTGCATCCTTTTCCGCGTTCCCCCTCATCGTAGAATCCTTACGCGGGAATATAGGTGAGGTTTTCCCCGCCTTATCCTTATTTGGAAACAATGCAGTTTTTCTCTTATATCCTGCCCTATTATTTTCATAGTTGTCCAACTTGTTAGCTATTCCGTCGGCGAAGTAATTGCACCTCAGTCGTGCACTAAATGCTCTCGAATTTCGGCCGACACTCGTCTTTTTAATTGGTCGACTACAGTTAAATTGAACAATTGGCTGAATGTCTTTATTCCAAGACCGTTAATCCATTCTTTACAGTAATTAACTAATTCGTGGGCAAACACGTTTCAAGTAGAGCTGGCCGCCCTTTGATGCGACACGAATAGTTGTCGGAACTTCAGGATTGACCTAACAAGGTTCAGGATATACCTAACAAGGTTGCCTTTACATCGTCATTCTTGTCCATCCCGAAGGGATAACCACGAATTTACATTGTTGGGCAAAAGGCCCATCAGATGTGTCACCCAGTCATCGGTCGGAATCTCTATTCTTTTTGCATGGCTCTCGAAAACCTTTAAAAATTAGTTATGTCATCAGAATCTTCCCGAAATTTGTTCATTAATTGATGCATACTTACTTGCACCTTCGAACAAGTATGTCGAACTAGTTTTGTCGCGAAGGTCTCGCGACGAAAGTTTGAGGAACAATGTTGGCCCTTTCCAACCGCCTTTGTAGCCTCGCTGTGACCGCGTCGCCACCCCCTGGGGTGCGACTGCCCGGTCTATGATGCATCTGCAAGTCGGACACCGTTCCTCCGGACCTGCACCCTGGGGTTTCACCCCTACTTCTTCCGGCCCTTTTGTGATGCATTCGACACGTGTTCACTGCAAGTGTCCACGATACCCTCTGCGCCCTGGGCGTCAGGCAACACTGGCGTCTAAAAGAAGCTGCGGTCGCCGGACCCGCAGGTGAAGGTGAACCCCCACTCAATGAATGGCAGCGCAGTAAAACTGCTCACGGGGACATTCATGGTCACCCTATGCGACACACCTGCCTCGCGCAGAATCTACTCGATCCGTCAACTGGACAACTTTGACGTAATTGTAGAGCGCGAAAAGAGGGCACGACACCTCTACTGCGCCCGCTGCTGCAGATGGGGTCACCACTCGGCCAATAGCGCCTTTGACTACCGCTGTAAGCTCTGCAAGGGAGATGGCCACCCTACAGAGCAAAACAAGCCAGAGTTTAAGGGCACGGCACACTGCCCTAAGAGGGGGAACTTCAACCTCCCGCCGGAATGCTGCAACTGCGCCGGACGCCGCGTTGCGTCGTACTCCGGCTGCAGCTACTTTAGTCTCCCCGGACGTCTCTCAGACAATGCCGGGGGAACGCCGGGCGGCCAAACCACGGCACACATGTCCGAAATCAGGGCGGTGCAGTCCGGCAGGCAGGTAACGGGACAGCCTGGTCACAGGTGGTACAGAGCCTAGCAGAGGCAAACGCCACTCAGGCCCCCGCGTCGCGGGGCACAACCGGTGCGGTGGAGTCGCGGTCCAGCGCTCCACCCGCGGCTGCCCCTGCAGCATTCTCCAGAAGCCAGTTTCTGGCAATGCTCGCACAGCTAGTATCTCTCCTCCCTGAAGATGGCGCAAACCACTAGGAGACGCCCAGAATCTACCTGCATGCAACCGCTGCGTGCATGCACCTGGAATGCGCGCAGCGCATTGCACAATGCGCAGCAAATAGGCGAGTTCATTCGAACGTATGAACTCGATATCATGGCGTTACAAGAGACGTGGTTCAACGCCCGGAGCGACTTCCGAATTCAAGGATTCGCAACATACCGGAGCGACCGCGAAGGCAGATTGGGAGGCGGTATCGCATTGAACATTCGCCGCGACATCCCTCAGCTACAGGCAAACCTCTCGACCCTAACGCTAACGTCACTCGAGGCGGTTGGAGCACACATTTGGGTGGGAAACAGCCGACTCCTTGTCGTATCTGTCTACTGCCCAGATCAAACTCTTAATGCCTCCGAAATCGAAGCTATTCTCGCTCTCGACACCAAGGTTCTGCTACTTGGTGATTTCAATGCAAGACACCGGCGACGAGACGGGGCGTATATGTATGCGCACCGAAACGTCCCACATATTTCCCGACAGCCCAGCGCGGAACGCGCAAGTGGCCGGGTATTATCGACTTTGCGATCGTGAAGGGAGTTGATGGCGATATACCGTCGTCACTACCCGAACTGGATTCCGACCACAATCCGGTAATATGTGTGGTGACATCTTTTGTCGCAGCACGCCAACAAACAATGCGAACAACGCGCGACACTGACTGGGTAGGTTATCAAGCTCAAGTGAGCGATTTGCTCGAGCAGAGACCGCTGGTGACCAATATGGACATAGAATCTGCGGTGAACAACTGCGGATCACTGACACGGTTATGTCCGTATACAAAAAGGTCACGAAAGTGACGCGCGTGCCTGATTCTCGTCTCGAGCTCACATGTGAGGAGAGACTTACACTGCAAGCGCTCCGCAGATCAGTAAAGCTTCATCGCCGATTTGGTGATCCCGCAGACGGGGAGCGGGCGAGAGCGCTGAGCCGAGAATTCCGTGCGTCTCTGAGAGGCGAGAGAAACGCTCGGTGGAAAAGTACAATTGAAGAGTGCAATCTCCACGACAAACGCCTTTGGGGCTTATCCAAAACGCTGGGGCGGCAACCAGCCTATTCAGACAAACGCGGACGCCCCAAGGCACCCTGGTCAACTTCCTCCGGCACCGGAGTATGTGTGGTACGCCGCCGCAAAAACGAAGTCTTTGCTGACTCGCTCGAGAGGCAGTTCAGACCCAACGATGCCGGAGCTAGTGATGCCCACTTGACTGTGGAGCGCATACGGTGTCACGTAACAGCCACACCGAACACATCAGCCCGCCGAGTGACGGACGGAGAACTCCGCGGAGTGCTCCGACGTCTCAACCCTAAAAAATCTTGTGGCCCGGACGGCATCACCGTCGCCCAATTGAGAGCCGTCGGCGACAAAGGAGTGGAATTTCTCCTGGCGCTCTTCAATGCCTGCCTAGCACAAGGATATTTTCCGCATGCGTGGAAAACTGCGAGCATTTGCTTAATACCCAAGTGCGGTAAAAGCCTCTTCCTGCCGAGTAGTTACAGACCCATTAGTTTACTCTCGCTCCTAGGTAAGACTCTAGAACGCCTCATACTAGTGCTCTTGCAGCAGGAAATACCTAGGTCTCCTCCGAGACGAACAATTCGGATTCAGAGCGGGTCATAGCTCCACGCAGCAGCTGACGCGCCTCTGCACCGAGATCGGCCTCTCTCTGGAGAGGCGGCAGACTCTGCCTACCGTCTTCCTGGACATGCGGTCGGCCTTTGACACGGTGTGGCATGAGGGGGCACTCTTTATGTCTCATCGAGTCGGGGATAAGCGACTGCTACACCATGTTCATCGGTAGTTTTCTCACAGTGAGGACGTTCAGAGTGCGAGTTACTGGCGTACAGTCGTCCCTAAGACGTGCCGAGGCGGGGGTACCACAGGGAAGCGTGCTTTCCCCCACCCTCTTCGGACTGTACGTCAGTGATGCACCGCTGCTAGCAGAAAGGAGAACGGGAATCCAGCGTTGCGGGCTTCTGATGTTCGCGGACGACTTTGCGTACTGCACGAAATCGGCGAACAGCAGGCAAGCAGTGAGATATCTGAATGAATGCCTCGCCGCCCTTCCCACCTGGCTTTGCCAGAAACGCCTGGTTCTAAACCCTTCAATGTGCGTGGCCGTCAACTTCACCCGTCAGAGGGCAGACCCCGGGGAAACGGTGCTGCTGGCGGGCGCGCATCTCCCCTGGTCCCCAAGCGCGAAATACCTTGGCGTGACACTAGATCGCGGATTCTACTGGCACAAACACGCCAAGGATCTCCGCCACAAAATTCTTGCAAGGACCTCCCTTCTACGTCCCCTCCTCAGCTCCCGGGACCTGCTTCTCTCACAGAAGCGTCTCCTCGTCACCGCCTGCACACGTAGCTTCTGGACGTAGGCTTGCGAAACCTTCGCAGCAGCGCCGGCCTCGACTTTACGCCCGATTTGGGTGGCCGAGAACCGAGCGGTATGCACCGCAACGCGGCCGCATCTTTCTCCCTCTTCCCCAAATCGCCACCATAGAAACAAGGTAACCTACCGGGCCTTGGGCGTAAACCGCCAGCTGCCGGAGGAGATCCGCCGGAGGGCACGCACGGCGCTCACGCGGGCGCTGGGCCCGCAAGCTCCGCGGCTTTTGCGCGAAACCGGCCGGGCGGTGAACTGCGAGGTCCACCGGACCTACTTCGCCCCAGGAGGACCCAAGCAAGTGCCCTTCACGTTCCTGGTGCTTCCGCCGCAGCTTCTTGCAGAGCTCGAGCAGCGGCGTGTGGCCACGTGCGGGACGAGTGAGGGACCGGCGGCCGGTGACGAAGCGGGGCCCGCGGACCCGTCAGCTATCGCCACCAGGGTGCATAGTGCCTAGCCGCCACGGACGCTTTGAGAAAAGTCGGCGCCGTGGCGAACAGTGAAGTGTATATAGTGTAAATAGTGTCGTGTGGAAGTGCGTGCGTGTGTGAACTGTAAAAAAATCTTAGTACGAATGTGTGTGTGTGTGTATGATAAAAACAATGCAATATGTCAGCAGAAGCAAGGCGAGAAGAAAGAACTAAAAGCATGAAGTAAATCTTAGGTTGCCGGCCAAAGTGCCGGCTTCATCCATAGGTTAAGTTAGTATTAAGTTAGTTAATAAGATGCCCCACTCTTTGCCGCATAAGCCACAGAGCTGCGGCATATGTACACCCCAACAGTTAATAAACTACCACCTCGCCAGGGCTGCTGGCGGGGGAAAGTTGAAAAAACCCGCTGTGCACCACACTGCCGCTGTTTCAGTAGCGGACACTACAGTAAATACGGCGGAAAACTTGATAAAAAAAACAACAACAAAAAAACAACCTTCAATTACGATTTTCAGCATAAAAAAATTTTACCTCTGGGGGGCGTACTTGCCTATCCGCTACACCCTTTCGAGGGGTGTTTCGACATGAAAGATGTTACTTTCCTTGTTATGGTTGTGGTTGTAAGGAAATCTTAAATTATTGCCATTCGTTATAGAACGGGTGTGGGAAATTCCAACAAACCATTTTTAAGGACTGCTTCTTCTGCATGACGTAGATATCTGGCATGTATAGAAAAAGTAAACACCCCATGAAATATCCAGATATTACTTCTGCCATGTGACCTGTGTCACATAATGACGAATTACCAGTGCCTGTACTCCCAAAAACGTGGTTGATAAATCATGATGAAAACAGTGATGAAACAGAATCCTCTACTTCAAAAGATTCTGTTTACCAGGAAAGTCTGATGCTGAACTGCTCTTAGTAGAGCAGAAAGACCTCAGAACTAAATGATTTGGCACAGGAACTGAATGTGTCAAAAAATAATCTAAAGTACTAGGCTCCAGATTACAGCAGTGGAAACTAATTGGTGTTGGGACAAAACCTACAGTTTAGAAACAGATATGAGACCTTTGCTCATTATTCTGGTATGGAGGGTACTACCAGTATGGAGGCACACTATGGACGTACAGGTAGTACCCTCCATAGTATATGTTTTTATGCTGACATTAAGAAGTTAATGAGCGAATTGCGTGTTCTGTATAATCCAGTTGAATGGCGATTGTTTAGTGATTCTTGAAAATCTAATTTCAAAGCAATGTTGCTTCATAGAGGAAATAAATTACCATCAATTCCTTTGTACTATTGTATTCTTTTCTATTCTGTTCTGCCTTAAAGATAATTATGAAAGTATGTCTCAAACTTTCTATGTGAGTGTTTTAAAATATCAAGATCATACTTGGAATAAATGCAGTGATTGGTTTACTGCTAGGTTTGCAAAGTAGTTTTACGAAATATTGTTGCCTTTTGTGTTTATGGGATAGTTGTGCTTCAGAGAAACAGTATGTTCACAATATTGGGAGAAGAAGGAAAATTATTTTTCTGGGGAACGCAACATATCAGTAACATCACTAGTTCCGTCCCATAAGATTCCCCACTATCCCTTGTACGTTAAACTAGGGTTGATAAAGAACTTGGTTAAAGCCCGGGACAAAGACAGTGGTGCTTTTGTGCACATGGCCGATATTATAGCAAATATTTCCATTGACGAATAATGCAAAATTGAAGGAAGGAAGGAATTTCATTTGCTTACAAATCAGAAAACTCGTGTTGGATGAAATGTCTGAAGAAAAATTGCATGACATTTCGTTAGTAGCTTGGCAATCATTTAAGAGGGTTGTACATTAATTTTTCAGGAAAAAAAAGAAAATAATTATAACATTTTGCTCCCAGAATTGTTAGAAACCTACAAATATATGGGTTGTAAAATGTCTCTGAAATTTCACTTTCTTCACTCCCATTTTAATTTTTTCCACAGAATTTGGATGAAGTATGCCAAATTGGGGAATAGTGTACGCTTTCATCAAGATATTGCTACAATGGAAAAGAGATACAATGAAGCGTGTAAGGATCCTGCAATGGTGGGAGATTATCGTTAGTTTCTTGTTAGTGAGAGAGAATAAACAGGAGTACAAGAGAACATAGCATTGCACAAAGCATTTTTAAGCAATACAATAGGAATTTCTCCTTCCAAGGTGTTTGAATATTATTTCATTTATATGTCTATTCCATTTTTAACTTGAAAATAACTACATTATCGTACTAACATGCTGCAGCGACAAAATACATTTGTTTACTATGCCAGTAATGTCGTACATTTTCACATAATTCATGAGATTTTATCATTACTGAATGCTGAACATACGCGAATACTTCCATGTCCGAATTAAAAATCTCAGATCTGTTATGCTACACTTCGATTTCAACTATTGGCCTCTGCAGTAAGAATACTCTTTAACATAACTAGGTTATAATAGGTTATGTTAATAGCTATAAAAAAATATATGTGTAAATTGTCTTTTGGATCATTTGTACTCATATCATCATGTTCAAGGAAGGGGAAGGTACTGAAAAAGGTGATCAAATGCCACATATTTGCTTTCGTTCTCCTTTTGTGGCCAAAGAGGTTGTTGTGTGCAAGTGGCCAAAGAGGTTGTTGTGCGAGTGGTCTGTAATCTTTGTTCGTCCTTAGGGTGGCGAAAGTGGATCATCTTTCTTTTAGGGCACCTGCTTTGCATGGAGATTGATGCTCCATGTAGCTAGCTCTCTTTTGATTTGGTAGAATGGAAAGCTAACAATATGTGCAACTGAATCAACTTTTTAATATCAGCCAACCATAAATTCCTTGACCTTCCAATGGAACCGAACCCATTTATCTTTCCTTCCATAATTAATTTAGAGACCATTTGTCTCTTATGATATGCCTTGATATTGTATTTTTCTTTTCTGTACTGTAAGAAGTACATTTTGATTTTCCATCCAACATAAACCTCAGTATTTGAAATCATGTTCTCTGCATGTGTAAATATGACACATTGTTAGTTGATTTGCAGAATGTTGGCTTCAGATTACTCTATGAACTATGAGCAGAAGTTTCTATGAGCAAATTAAATTTCTCATTGTCTGATGTATGTGATAGATTCTTGTTTCTCTGCGTGTTAGTATGCCTCCTGACCAGGGCTTCCTGAGCAAGCAATAAGAATGTACATAATTCATTATTTGTTAAGTGAATACAATGCTAGAAATATTAATGAAAACTAGTAGAGTTTGTAGTAATATTTTGGAATGTTCAAATTGAGTTATGTCATGATTGATGTTATCGTCAGAATTTTCTGCCTACTTGTTGTACCATAAATAAAGACATGTACTAATGGATTATTGGTGTAATAATTGATTAATAACTAATTGAGCTAATAATGTTTCTACATTAAAAATTGTGATTTAATCTTTTCAGATGGTGGAGATGAGCGTCAAGAAGTCAAAGTAAATCGGACTTTTACTGTAGATAAACTTGCTGCCTACACTAATTATACTTTCTATGTGCGTGCCTACAATGGAAAATCAGCCAGTGACCCATCTACCCGAATAGTGTGCCAAACCGGGGAAGGAGGTAATAATTAATATTATTAGTGTGTGCTATTCTTTGTACCATGTTTGGGGAAGATAGGGAGGGGGACCTTTAAATAAAAAACTGACCCAATGGGTATTTTTGGGTTTTATTGGAGAATTTCACTTTTTATTAGATATCATAAGATACTGATTATCACTACCCAAAATGTCACATTAAAGTACATTCAGGAAGTACATCTTTAGTACATCCTACTGTACACAAGTTTTAAATCTTCAAATTGGGAAATCATTACCAGTAACATAAATTTTCATTTATGTTATTACTTTTGGGTAATAAAGTAACAAATGCATAATATGTTGCAAGGGTGCAAAACAAGTTTGCATTTTACCGTAATTTATTTTGTACTTGTGTTGTTTTTGAATTTTATTGTGAGTGATTGATTAATGTTTCTGCGTACACCAATTGCTATTTTCATTAGTTCAGTTAGTGTATTACTCTGGGAGGAAGCAGTGTTTTCCCCCACTGGATGGGTGTCAACCTACACATCAGCTTGCAAGGGATTTCCCCCACCAAGGCACTGCCCTAGCCAAGTTAAACCCTAAGTTGTGGACTAGTGTCCTGACATGAGAAATATAGTTGTGTATTTAAATGTGGGTGTGGGAGAGAATATACAACGATGAGGAAGGGAAGATCACACACAGTCCTTGACCTCGTTGTTATGATACTTTTTCGAAATATGCCTGGTGTTGAATGTTTGTATCTCTGTTTATCCTGCCAAGTTGAACAGCTTTTGGGTGTACCATGCCACGAGAAGTGCCATGTCGAGAGAAATAACCTTCTTTCCCATCTCCTTTACAATTGTCACAATTGTTTGGAATTTTTCTCATTCGGAGTGGAGTTAGTGTGTGTGCATTTCCTGCTGTGCATGCGTGTAGATCTCAGAGTTGTTGCTTTGCGCCGTTTTCAAGTTTTTACATTTCTGTTGATATGGCGTTGGCTTCAACATCCACTAATATCATAGTAACCATTGAGAGATTAAGCTTGTGAGATGCTGTATCGAGTGACACAGTACTTTTGGCACATGAAAATCGCATACTATGTAACAAATGCAAACATTTAAAAATGGCCAGCGATGCCATAGGAGTTTTTGAATTAACTGTGATGAAAATTGTGAAGGAAGGTCAGGAAAGTCAAGGAAGGGTCTTCTATATTTTGTTCTCCTAAAGGAAAAACATCAGAGAGGAAGAAATTAATAAACGTGGACCCATCCATCTATCCTGCAAAAAGACAGAAAATTCATTTCTTCTATACCATGAGAAAAGTGTCTGATGCTTGATGAACTTATCTTGGATTTTAATTTTAAATTTTTTAAAATTGCGTATATTACACGCAATATTGCGCGAAAACTACTAAAATTTTCAAAAAAATGTACATGACCTTAAAGAAAAAACTCACTATGAAGAACAAATTTTATTCGAAGGAGAAATCTCTATCTGCAATTTTGTAGTGGAGAAAGACACCGAATAAAATTCAAACTTTTGCGGTTTTCGAAAATTCAGAATTAACTGTGAAATTCGGGCCTATGCCACCTTCATATATGTATTTTACTCTGTTCTAACAAGAAATGTAAAGAAAAAAATTTGGGCCAGTGTTTGAGAAAATTTTGAAAACATCTGAGGGGCTTCATGTAAAGTACCCCCAAATTTTGAAGAATCTTTTTCAAGATCTCAAAGCTTCGACTCAAACTAGATCGACCGGGGAATATCCATTTTGGAAGAAATTGTATTATGGTTTAGGCGCTAGCAGTGTTCACAGATGGACACATGTACAGATGCACGTTTTCCTTTCAATTTGTTTTTCGGTATCAAGAACCCACAAAACAGGGATTCTGGCTACACCACGTGTTAGGTTTCTTTTTTCTTAATTTAGCAACTGGATTTATCCACTTTTTCGTTGTCAGGATCCGGCAATGAATTTTTTTCTTTGGAATATCTGCCGTTTTTTCGCGCAGCATTACATAACTTTCCCTATACTATGTATATTACTCCGTATATACACGCATACAGGAAAGTAAAGATATAGTGTTTTGTTAAAAAGAGCAAATGTAGGGCCCACTACCTTTCTTTTAATGAAAGAATTGCAAGATTTGGTTGAGTAGGAAACTCAAATCTCTTTCTAAACAAAAACTTTTTAGTGTTTTAATATATAATTAAGCTTCATGTTTGCCAATTAAAGTACAAAGTATATGACAACTTTCATACTTCCCTCTATTTCAGGATATTTCAGTAAATTTCATGTGTATTGGTGTTTTAGTACCTCAAGCTGCACCTACTTTTGAAGTAGATATTACCAGTTCATCTTCTGCACGAGTATCCTGGAAAGCTCTTCCTAGTGACAAAGCTCGAGGTCCTATTTCTGAGTATAAAATACAGTGGCGGCGACTTGGTCATCCTTCTTCTAATTTGGAAGAAGTAGGAGGAGATGTA
Organism: Acheta domesticus; assembly: GCA_031308135.1. Taxonomy (NCBI): domain Eukaryota; kingdom Metazoa; phylum Arthropoda; class Insecta; order Orthoptera; family Gryllidae; genus Acheta; species Acheta domesticus. The sequence continues at coordinate 131,112,666 of JAHLJT010000631.1, read as the reverse complement.
ATGGAATACACAATTACAGGTACTTAATCTTTTCACTCTGCTTTATTTATTCACTGGATTATTAATACCTTTTAAATGGAATAGGGAATAGGTAATGTTCTGATTTCTTTTTATCCCAAGCAGTGTTAAGTGAATTAAAAATATAATACTAGCCTCTAATTATTATACATGTAGAGTAGAAGCTTCTTACGAAGTATAATCATTCTGCCTACGTGGTTGTTTTAAGTAAAGTGAGGTGTAAATTTGTTGAGCAACTGGGCTCTGGGCAAAAGATAACAAGGAACAAAAGAATGATGGAAGTGGAACAAGTTCCAAGGCGACATCAGTAGGGTGAAATGTGTAAAGGCACAGCAATTTTTTGAATAAATTGCTGCAAGAATCAAAGCAAGAAAAATTGATAATATGTGCTCATTGGCTAGCTATATAAATTGTGGAAGAATAAGAAAATTGAAACTCCAAAAGTCTGGAAGTTTGATTTAACTAGGGGAACAACTTTGTTTTGCCTCTTAAATAATATTTGAAATATATTTATTATTTGTTAATACTTAATTATATATATAGCAATTAGTGACCCCGATTTATATTTTCATCTTAATATCTTTTTCCTAATGAATGTATGTGGGTATGAATGTGTGGTTGTGTGTTCCATAAAAACTTGTCAGCATAGGTGCATTTGCTTTCAAATTTTGTTGTAACACTTTTGAGAGATCCAGAAGGGTAGGCAAACCCAACATATTTTTAGAAGTGTGTCAACCTGCAATGGGCTTTATTAATTTTGTTGTGGGAGTGCAAAGGAAAGGTCTGGAAGGGTGGGTAGAACACACAAGGCAAGATGGGAGAAAGTGTTTCAAAGACAATTGTGATAAATAAATAACTGGGCATCCATTTATTTTTCAGCTAGTAATTTAGCATACCCTGACACAAGCTAGTAATTTAGGTTACAACACTCCTTATCTTTGCTTTTTCTTAAAGGTCTTCAACCTGGACAGACGTATGAAGTTCGTGTTTTGGCAGCTACAAAGAAGGGATGGCCAGATCTGACAGATGATCAACTTGTATGGAAGACCATAAACATGCCTACTTTTGGTCCTCAGAATGTTCCTGAAGCACCCATTGTTAATCTAACTGCCATTAACTCCACTTGTATTGAGGTGAGTTTTAATAGAGCTCTTATGGCATATTGAAGTATTGTACTGGAACATGATATAATTGATGCTAAGACTGAATGAGTTCATATTTAGCATGAAATCTTCACATCATATGCATTTATTACATATACACGTATAATGCCATCCACCAAAAATTTTGCCTTAGGTGACATGGTGTTTGCCTGCTGATAATGAATATCCTGCAAGAGAGTACAAACTCTTTTACCGAAAACAGACAAGTCAACAAATTGGACCAGTTTTATTGCCAGCAAATGTTACACGATATGTTCTTGAAGGCTTAGGTAAGTTATATTTCAAACTGCCTAAGAAATATGAAGGAATACACGCTTTCGAAAATAATATTCTTGCTAAAAACTTCAGCTTGGACATGTTTACACACTAATATGCCAGATGGAATCAATTTGTTTTTTTACTTTCCCTTATACATACATATACATGGAGTGATATACATAGTGTAGGCAGTTAGGGAAAGGGAAAGTTAGGGTTAGGGATAGGGAAAGTTATGTAATGCTTCACAAAAAAATGGCGAATTTTCGGAGGAAAAAAATTAATTGCTCGGCCATGATAACGAAAAAGGAAAAAGTGGATAAAACCAGTTGCTAAATTAAGAAAAAAAAATCTAACACGTGGTGTAGCCAGAACCCCTCTTTTGTGGGTCCTTGATACTGAAAAACCAATTGAAAGGAAAACATCCATCTGTCCGTCAGACCGTCTGTGAACAACACTAGCGCGTAAACCATACGTGAAATTTCTTCCAAAATGGATATTCCCCGGTTGATCTGCATCCACTCGTGGCGCCTCGATTTTGAAAAATTTTCCTCAAAATTTAGGTACTTTACATGAAGCTCCCCAGACATTTTCAAAATTTTCTCATCTCCAAATTTTTTTTAAAAGAATTTCTTGTAAGAGTAGAGTATAATATTAAGGTGGCGTAGGACCCATTTTCACGGTTAACTCGAAATTTTGGAAAATTACAAAAGTTTGGATTTTTTTTGGTACTTTCCTTCAACTACAAGATTGAAGATTGAAGAGTTTTTTGATTCAAGTAAGATTTGTTCTCCATAGTGAGTTCTCTCATTAAAGTCATGTACATTCTTTTGCAAATTTTACTAGTTTTTATGCAATATTGCATGCAATATTTGAAATTTTAAAAAATTACAAAAAGCAGATTTTCTCAAAAATGGCTCCAAATTTTTTCTTTCAACTTTTGGTAAAGATAGTGCTAAATTCGCTGCAGGAGATGATGTTAACGCTATATTTCTCTATTCTTTTGTTTTTTCAAAAATTGCAAAAATGTATTTTTCTTTCTTGTCTCTCACACTGTTAATATTTACATTAGCGGTGATTTGTTCACATTATTATATTAATGAGTACATGTACTTTAAATAATGTCAAATAAAGTTTCTCGAAAATTGAATTGTTTTAATAATTTGTAAGAGATTATACATTGGAAATAATTATTGAGAACACCCAACTGGCTACCATCAATGCTAAACCAAACGTACTAAAGCTGGAAATATGAAATTTAAAATAAATTCCTCTTACACTGATTGTATCCTTTAAGAAAGGAATTTTCGATCTTCATCACCCAAACATTGTGGACTGGACTGATGAGATATCCTTCTTTTATGGAGCTCATCCTCTCAAAATTTTTGGATAGAGCAGGACATCCAAATATCCTCCTGTCAGACTATAAATTTAGTATGTCCCACTTTACCATTATGTTAAGATGTGCGGGTTCAAGACTAGAAGGTAGGGATTTTCCAGTGGGCTTGATTGAACCATGATTCTACACTGAATGAGATTGAAAAGGGGTCTGTATTCATAGCTGAGCTTCTCTCACGTGGATAAAGACTGAACATTTTATGAAATTCCATGTTTAACAAAGTAGGTATCACCAGAAAAGAAAAGAACATCTGTGTTATAGCTTGTGGTGACCTTGTAGTGTAGATAATTAGTGGACAAAAATTTTTGTTAACTTTAAGGAGAATAATGTCAGGCATCATCATCTTTCATGAGTCTTCAGTGAAGTTCAGTTCATCCTTCTCCTACTGGGTTCAAATGCACTTGAAGAAAGGCCTTTCTTCCAAGTAAACTATATTTGGGCAGTAGAAGAACTACATTTGCAGGTAAAACGTCTGCAACCTGTAATGATGATGAAGATATGGAATAATTTCCAATAAACTTTTAGTGAGTTATTAATTTGTTGAATATGTACCTCTCATTTATTAACGACTCAAAATTTATTGAGGTCATAAAATGTACTTTATACAGTGAAATCTCAGTATAAAATACATTGTAAAATCATTTTATTTATACTTTATACTAAAAAGTACTTTGTATTGAAAACACAATTTTAACTAATTTATTTTAAATAGTTTGCCCAATAAACAAAAAAAAAAGGAAACTAGTGGTGCTACAGAAGGGCACAGACTTTCCTGTATTAGTATTCTATTTCCTTTGGTCTCGGCTAGTTATTTGGACTCCAGCTGCCATCTAGTACTGCCCTAATTACTTTTTTAAACATTTTCTTAATTTTTCAGTTTCTTAACCGTGGAGAGGTGGCGGTTGCTGCGGTTACATTAGATGTGGCGCAGGGTCCTTTCTGACCCCTTAAGTTATATCTATATAATATTATATTTAGCAACTAATAAGTTTGAAATTAGTTATTTTAATAATGATGAATCATTTATGAGTAGACTTCGGACCTTCAGGTTTTTACCTATTGTTTTCCTTTACAGCCAATTGAGCCTAACGTAGATAATTACACATACAGTTGTCCTACAAAGGTATTAACCTACTTCGATAGTGCCTATAGGCACCTATTTCAACATAAATGCCTATTTCTGACTTTGGTGCCTATAAATGCCCTTTTTTAAAATGTCCAATCAATTTATTCACTACACTGTTGTATTCAATAAATAATTATTTATTCAACAACAAACCTTTCATTGACTGGATACTTATTTAATTTCTGTTTAATAAAATGCTGCATAGTGTCATTTAGGCTTAGCGCAAAAATAAATAAAGCAATTAGTGAAGTCTTAAGGTGCCACATGCGAAATCAGAATTTCAGCAATGGAATATAATTTCAAGAAATTACAATTGCAAAAAACAATTGGCCCATGTCTGGTTAAAAGTATTTTTCCAGAAATTAACTCGCAGAACGTGTCTCGCTCATGCACTTCCCCGAGTAGCAGGAGGAGGTTTGAAACCAGTACCCCAAAATCTATGATTTAATATCGTCCATAAAGAAAGTATTTTTAAAGTCAAGTTCTAGAATTGCAACTGACAAAGGAAGATGTCCCAATCTGCATTTGCCATCAGCGCCTATTTTGGCAATCTGCATTTGGGGTACGTGGCTGCAGGCTGTGAAGTATTACAGTGAGAACATTGGCAATGGTGAAAAGGTGTTAATAGTTTTTCGGAAGATGAATCGCAATGTACTAAGGTTGCCCAGAATGTCCTACAAAAGAAAGGTTTAAAGGGGGATGTGTCATTTATTCATGCTAATTTAATTTTTTAACAGATTCTGTAGAGCAATTGCAATCATCAAAGCTCGGTGCCACTGAATCAGTCACATTATTTACAAGAGCAGAAAGTCAGTTAAAGAAAGCTGTTGGTGAGATTGGGAAAATCGTTTCCAAAAAACACCTACAAATGGTGCTCGCCAAAAATCCTAGATACGCGGTTCTGAAAGAAGTTAATTTTAAGGCATTTTAAGCAGACGTGAGGCAGTTCTCCCTACAGGATTTAAGCCGCATATGGTTTCTCTTTTTAAATATGTTCCAGTTACCAGAGACGTTGAGAGATCTTTTTCAGCATTTAAGATACTTCTGACTGACAAAAGACATAAACGTACCCAACATCATCTGAAAATGCTTAATATTATTTATTGTGGACAAAATTACTGTAAAAAGTGATCCGTTATTTTAAATATAAGAATGTTGCATTAATTCTTAAAATTCATGTTAGACATAATTTTATCCTTTATATTTTAATTAACTGACATTGACACAGATTTTTTATAGAATGAAAGCAAGTATTTCCCCTTTAGAATGATTGTTCAATTACTATATCATCTTATCTTTCATACTGTATTGAAGTGTGTTTTGAAATAAAACATTGTTTTTAATAAATCACCACGTTTTGCATGGCGTGATGCAAACAATTTTTTTTTTTTTATTAAGCCTATTAAAGATATATTTCCCTACTTTTTAGGCACCTACAATCACGTTTTTTAGGACCTAAAGATCCAAAGTCTATTTATGAGGTAGTATTAACATAATGCACTATTATAAATAAACATGCAAATGAGGAATTGAAAAAAACAAAAGGACAAAATTATCATTTACCTTTAATTTTATATAGTGACCCCATTTATATTTTCCTGAATATATTGAAATGTACCAACAATGTCTCGTCATAAACTATTACGAGATCGTTGACATCATTCACCTTAGGACGTTTATAATCGTGACCCATTCCGAATTTATAGTAAAATTTTGGGCGCCAGGAACAGGTTACGATAATTGAAACCAATACTTCCACAGCTAATTTTAACGAATGGATAAATGTCCGGCTAGCTGGGTCAATGGGTCCCGTAATAGATAATCGCTATCGTCTAGATAGCCGATTACTTGATCTGCCAACTATACAGTATGGCGAGGTGTCTGAAAGGAAATAATTATATATCTCTAACTACTTAACAATTGTGATTGACCAAATGAAAATCTTTTCATTGCCAAAAGAAAAATTTAACAATTTATTTAACAATTTGACAATTGTTCTGCCTTTAGGTCATGACCTTTTAAAATAAAACCTTTGTACTGCAGTACTTATCTAACGTGGTCTTGATCGGCGACGCCCCGCAGTATCTTCCCACTTGAATGCAGATAATCCCAAGTCCAGCTTCTTTCTTCTGATCTTGCGACACTGCCGACGAATCCAGCCCTCACTGCCTAGAATATCTACTGGTTCTTACGTGATATTTACAGTTTCCAGTTCTCCCCAACTACGTGTTAAAACATTAAAGTCCAAACCGCAATATAAAAAAAAAAAAAACTTTCAAAGTCCTAATCGAATTTACTTCTACCCATCAACTTTGAGTCCGAAAGCTATTGAGTCTCACGTCAAAACTTACAAGTCCCACTCCCCTTATGTTAACCTCGCGAGCGATCTGTACTACTCGACGACCTCTATCAGAATGTCATTTTCTCCTCCGTTTTTCACCCTCAACGTCTCGGTATCCGTCCTTCGTTCTTATTTTTTTAAACAAAACGACAAAATTTGACAGTCTATTCTCCCTTAGCCAATCCATTCACTTCTTGCCAAATCAAGTAGCCACGCCCCCGATAGTCATTCCTTTTCAGACCAATCCCACATTATTTTATATTTTATATGTTTATTTTCTAGCCAGCGCCCCCACCTATTCAAGGCCTGAATGCAGTTTATTGACCTTGCCAACCACTACGCCGGCGTTGCTAAGGCTGTATATTGCCATTTGCCGACCCTTTTAACCCAACCCATGTACAGGAAATGTTATTGACAAAATATATAATATTTTGGTATATCACAATATCAATGACAAAGGTATCAGAAAAGTCCATAAGTTTCATTTTCTAACAGTCTCGCACAAAAATAAGTAACCACTTGAAAATGGTTCTAAGTCAGACAAAACAACTTAGAAAAAGTATAAAATTTAAGATGTTTGTATTGATGTCACAAATATTTATTAATGAATTATTGCATCTAAAATTTGGAAAGGAACATGTTGCATGTCAACAGTTTATTACTCTTCTCACTGAACTACATTGTTTACACAAAACATCGCGATGATCTTTACAAGCTTTGTTTCTGCATATAGCACAAAGAGTTTAGTTCTCTTCAAATTATTCATAATGTGAAATAAATAAACAATACACTTCACACTGACACATCCTTTCAATGTACCGGCACGACTGAAACACTGCAGCAAGCTCTTCACACTGCTGATGGAAGTGGTGGCATGGGGTCAGACAGATAATTTCGCATGATAGGTCAACTGTTATCGCCCTTCAAGGAACCTGTCGCGAAGTGCTTATATCTTTCAAACAAAAGCTGAAGAATGTGGTGAATGGTATGTGAAATGTAAAGGTTTTGACTCGCAAAATTAGGCAACTCCAGCTAAGCAAAGGTACGTGGGGTCGCAAGGGACCCCACGCCACCTCTCTTGGGTTAATAGTAGAACAGAAATATTATTTTAAGAATATTAAAGAACAGTGAAACTTCGTTATAAAAGGCAATTTTCTTTTAAAAATTTGGAACCATTTTTAAGAGAATGGCGTTTCAGCGCTCCTGTAAATGCGAAATTTGAAGCTCTTTTTCACAGAAATCTTTTGTGTTTTTGAAACACTTTATTTAAAGTCATTTAAAGTACTTTAACTCACAAATACAATAGTGTTTACAAATTGTTGGAAATGTGCATATTAACGGTGTAAGAGATATATTAAAAAAATTACATTTGTATAATTTTTGAAGAAAAACTATAAAATACCTCAAAATGAATTTGACGTCTTATTAAAGAGTGTAATTAGCACTATCCGTTCAAAAAGTTTGAAGAAAAAATTTAGAGCCATTTTTTGAAAAAATGCTGAATTTTGAGCTAGTATTCAAAGAAAACTATTGAGTTTTCGAGAAACTTTATATGACATTATTTAAAGCACATTTACTCATAAATATAATAATGTGAACAATTCTCTGCTGATATATTAACAACATGAGAGACAGAAAAAATTTCATTTTTGTAATTTTTGAAAAACCAAAAGCATACAGCAACATGACATTTATGTCAACTCACAGAGTATATTAGGCACTATCCCTACCAAAAGTTAACAGAAGAAATTTGGAGCCGTTTTTGAGAAAATTTTCAAACAAATGTACATGACTTTAATTAAAGAACTCAGTATGGAGAACAAATTTTACTTGAATCAAAAAACACTATCTTCAATTTTGTAGTTGTAGGAAGGTACCAAAAAAAAATTCAAAATTTTGCAATTTTCTAAAATTTCAAGCTAACTGTGAAAATTGGATCTACGCTACCTTAATAAGTGTATTTTAGTCTATTCTTACAAGAAATTGAAAGAAAAAATTTGGAGCTGTTTTTGAGAATATTTTTAAAATGTCCGGGTGACTTTATGTAAAGTACCCCCAAATTTTGAAGAATGTTTTTCAAAATCGCGGTTCCTCGAGTGGAATCAGATCGACGGGGGTGTATTCATTTGGGAAGAAATTGTGCATATGGTTTAGGTGCTGGTGTTGTTCACAGACAGATGGACAGACGTTTTGCTTTTAATTGGTTTTTCGGCATCAATGACCTATATAACGCGTATTGTGGCTGCACCACAAGTTAGGGGATTTTTTCCCCTAATTTAGCAACTGGTTTTATCCACTCTTTCTTTATGAGGGCCTGGCAATTAATTTTTTTCTGCCGAAAATTCGCCGTTTTGTCGCGCAACATTACGTAACATTACATAACCTTCCGTTTACTATGTATATTACTCTGTATATACGTTTGTATATGGGATAGTAAAAAGTACATATCACTCAGTAAAACATTCTCTGATGGAAATTTTGTCTTTTTGAGCAAGTTGCTTTCCACAAACTGTTTTATCTCTAATAATGATTTGAGAACTGTGTCTGGAACGTTTATATTTTTCTGAACATACTTTTAACTTCTCAAGACACATCACTTCTGTGGCTTTGTGTTATACGCACGTGTGACATCGACCTGCTCCATTCCACTATTATTTTATTATCTTTACTATCTGTTCTATTGTGAATTGTCTCCTTTTCTTACTTTTAATTGTAACCAAATCTGGTCATAATTTTTATAAATACCACTACTGAAACTACCACATGTGTATTTGCAATCAGAGCGTTCGCAACAGTTATCAAGACATGAAATGAATTTCTGGAAGGTCGTAATATTCAGAATTGAAAAAGGTGGGATACCCTTTCTCATGATCCAGAAATAATTACTACTACTTCTAACTGCTGTGATTATAATGGATTAGGTCTTGGTCTTCAGGAATTTGATTGATGTGTAGAATCGATATATTTTTCAAAGCACATTGTGAACAATGGACATAACCATAAAGAAAATGTCATTAAATACATATTCCAGAAAATCTGGGGACAACAGCAGATTCAAAAGAAAGGAAAATATTTAAAAAAAATTCATTTATTCTTACAATATAATACTGAAATAGGTCTGAGTAAAGCGTTCATATAAGTTAAATATCTCTACATTGTAACATAGAACATTTAAACGGGGATCTTATATATGTATGTAAAACCGAAATGTTCATAATACTGAAGTCCGTTGTTCTGAGATTTCACTGTAGGATTACCTGAAATGTACTATAAAAGTAATGTTTTGAATACATTTTATGATGTGATCTGTAAGTAGTTTGAATACATTTTGTGATAAAATAATGCACTACTAATTTCATTTACTACATGTATAATTGTATTTTAATTTCGTAGTTTTTGTAAAGTCCTAAGTATATTTCAGGTAATGTTCAGGTAAGTCTGTGAGTGCCCTCCTTTGATAATGAAAATCTGAATCGTTGATACTGAAAATATATTAGATACCTCCTCCTAGATGTGTGTGAGATGGATATTTATGGGATGCAATGATTCTGATAGATAGCAATGATCCTATCAGTGTTGTCAAAGGCTATTGTGAAATAACAATGTACACCAGTGGTGCTTCACCATGACATGGACCACCAACCTTCAACATGACACATTCTTGTTTTTGTGGTGATTACTGTAGTTCTTGTAATTATATTGCAACTTATACTCTTGTTATTTCAGCCATCGCTAATGAGTGCATATTGTGTCTACTTTTTGAAATATTAAGAATCAGATTATTGTTCTTGCTTTGTAGCTAAATCTTGACTAACAGTTTGTTAATTAAAGCTGCAACTAGCAGTTAATTTGTGAAGACCTAATCTACTTGAAAAATAAGCAAAACTTGATCTTTTGTTCGTCATTTTCAGAACCTCAGACACTGTATGAAGTGCACATTGTTGGAGTAGGAGCATCTGGAGATGGAGATGTTGGTGTGCAATCCATTCATACTCGACCTGATTCAAGTTTACAATTTCTGGAACCACCTGGAAATTTACAAGCAGAACCTACTTCTTCCACTTCAATTAACTTGACTTGGACTCCTCCTTTCTCTGTTTTGGATGTAGCATACTACAATGTCAGTTACTCCTCTGTTGCATCCCGTCAAGCAAGTGAAAACATTGTGCTCTATGTCCATACATCGGGCACAGGAGTTGAAATTGGTGGCCTAAGACCATTTACCCTGTATGAATTCAAAGTTTGCACTCATAGTCATCATAACAGACATGGTCCATATAGTCAGAAATTAGAATGCCGGACAATGGAAGATGGTAAGTTTTGTAGGTTGCGAAAATATTGTTTCAAAAAATTGTTTTGTAATGTTTCAATTTCTTCAGTTCCCAGTGTTGTCAGAGATGTCCAATGTAAACCTTTGAACAGCAGTACTCTGCGAGTCACATGGAAAGAACCGACACAAACTAATGGTATTATTAGTGGTTATACAGTACTATTTACAGAAGATGCTGCCTTGCCTATTGATAAATGGAGAGAACACAAAGTTCCTGGGAATAGATTTAGTACTGAAGTAAGTGGCTTTCAGACTTGTATTTATTTCATTTAGACATCAATTTTAATTGTGGCTACATAATTATATTTTCATTTTCATTTATTGATTATTAATTGATTTTCAGTTTCCTGTTAACATGTGTGGTGTGCAAATTACATTCTTTTTTTCTTTCCTTTCTACACACTCTTTGCATTTTTATTTAAATATTTGTATAGATAAATTTTAATTGTCATTAAGCCCTTTCTACAACAAACCGCCTAGAGACATTTAATTTTGTACACTTTGGGTCCAGACACTTCAAAACTGGGATGTGCAGTCAATACCAGGGAAGTGTGGACCTGGAAAACCTGGAAATGCCAGGGGAAAAAATAAAAACTGGAAATCCAGGGGTAAATCAGAGAATTTTACGTAAATACCTGGAATATTGTTTTGTCCAATAAAAATGTTTGGTACTTCATGAAAAATTAATAATTGTTGAAATTTTCATATTCATAAAATACTTCCCATACTTAGATGGCAAAATTATTTTTTACTTTTTCAGAAAGTGTTGTAATGTGGCAGGGGGAAATTGCTATTATTTTTTTTTATAGAAAATCTCGTATTCTGGGTCCCTGATGCTGATAAAGTGGATAAATCTTGTTCCTGTTGTAACCCAAACATCCGGGGTTCAATGCAACCTCAAACTTACTTCCCTCTGCTTGGTTGCAGTCTTGTCCAGCTGCTTTGTAAATTTAGGGAAGCGAATTCAGCAGGCGAGTTATACCATGCAGCATGATAGAAAGAAAATATGTAATATAAATTTACTCTCACACTTAAGTTTTGATCAAAAGAAGGGGATGAAAGAAGGTGATCAGTGGGGGCTGGGGCAGAGAGGTTCAAGGGACACTGCACTCCGAAACAATACACACCCATCTTTCCTTTCCTTTCATATAGTATTTGATATTAAAATAGTTGTTTGCCATGTTATTCTCCGATTTCAGAATTCAAAAAGCCCGCTATTTCATATTCCGTGTTTCCCTTCATTGGTTAGGAATGTTAGAGAACTGTGTCCTATTACAGTGTTGCCAAATGTGTTACCCTAAGCTCAATGCTTTGGAGTTATGAAAATTGCAACATGGGACTTGCAAATGGTGACTGTCTGCGAGTGCAGCCCAGGATCAGTGACTTGGGAAATGTTTTCTTGCAGGATGTCCAGAGCAACTTACTGACCAGCTTTTGAACTCGGTCTTCAAATATGTTTAGGCCGATATACACGGTACAGTGTTCGTGCACATTCTTCATAGAGCCCAGACTTTACGCTTTCTGCATGAAAAAATTATGAACATGTTCGTAATTTTTCGTGTAGAAAGCGTACAGTTTGACTCCAGCGTCAGAATCGTTCACTAACGGTAATCGGCCGTGTCGATTTTGTGGTTAGGTGTGTCAAGGTGCGATTGTATGAAGTGATATATTTTGATAAACTACCTCTTTCCTTATTCCTGCCTTCCAATTTTTATTCTCCATGCTCCTCAAGGTTAATTAATACTAAATTAAGATCACAGCCAGAACGCACGCACAGAAATACCATCACTGAAAGTACTCGGATGGCGCAATTCAGTTGTTTCCCGGTGGCTCTCCCCTAGCGGCGGCTTATGGCGATTCATGCAGAAAGCGTAAAGTCTGTTATAGACCGTATATGCGCTACTTTTTGGCTTTTATACGTTCAGTTTGAGATCTTGACGTTTCTATATAGAAACTGTACGAGAATCTGCACGAAAACTGTACCGTGTATATCGGCCTTCTCTTCCGATTTGCAGTGGCGTAGCCTGAGTTTTGGCTTAGGGTATGTAACTCGAGAAATGAGAAAATAATTTAAAACTTTAATTATAATTGAAATATTTCTCATTCACCAAAACTATTTCTATCACTTTGATCAATTAGAGCACAAAAATAATTTGTATATTTAAAATAAAAATTGGTCTAGGAAAAGTAATGATGGCTCACGTACTTCATGTAGTTTACTGGTTGAAAGTTAGAAAATTTGACTTAAGTTTACGATCTAGCAAAATATAAATGTGTGTCCTCATACTTTAATAATAAGAGCACTATCAAACCCAATGATTTTCGGAATTGTCAAATTCATATCATTTCGAACCCAATAGAATTGGCATAATTTATAAAATGGAAAACAATGATCTATAATAAAAATATAATAGGAAAGAGAAAATCAATCAATTTACGGACACGTAATGAAAAACAGTTGACAGTTGTCCTTTGCTGCTTACATCAAGGCTTTCATCCAGTATGACAGAGACAAAAGAGGATTTAGAAATTTCATTTTTAATTTCATGGGGCATTACCGTGCTCACACTTGAGATCCAATGAATCTGAATATCTTGGTGAGATTGCAGGAAACACTGGAATTTTCATATCATCCTTGTCAGTTTTTATCATATTTCATTATTTCACTTATATATTCCATGAAATTTTCTCTATTTGATGATCCCTTATTTTCATTATGACTAGAAAATACAAGCCCTTGTCTCTCAAAAAAGCATACGACTCGAATGAAGTGGATAGCATTCCCTTATTTTCCCTTATATCGCCGTTGTATTGCTTAACATAGCCTCTGTTGGCTGTTTAAATAAAATTCTATCCTCTCATATTTTTTCAAATACTTTTAACTGTTTCTCACGTGCTATAATTTGTCCACGGCACAAAAATACGACTCCGTAATTATGTCGACACTTTGGATCGCGTGGTGCTCGCCATTCCAGGGCACAGTTGTGGATTGCACAGTCACATACCCTTGTGCATTCAACCAGCACAATCCCTAACCTAAATTGGCTACAAATATATAGTTGCTAATGCATTAAAATAAGGTAATAAAACTTAAATAAAACGACAATGTTCATTCATTAACCTCGTTATCTTGCAAACAGAAGAGAACAATGAAGGTTTGTAAAACGAAAGCTTTTTCGTAGGCACCACGGTAGGCACCCTGGATGTAATGGGTCACAGTGAATATGCTTCACAGCGCAGGCTACGCGGCATTTCAGACTGATTCGTTCATCCTTGTAAAGAATCGAATTTTCAACGGCACAAGTTTGAAATATAATTAAATAATTTGTTGTAGAAAAAGAAAATAGCAAATTGACAATTTACAATAATTTTAAAATAAAATAGCTGATATTGTCAGGGTATGTAACACATCATCCACATCCATGGACGCTACGCCCCTGCCGATTTGCCTACAGGGTGCAGTAGTGCACAAAACCTATTCAACGATCAATGGTTCTTCCACAATGACCTATACCACATTCACAGATTGTTTGCATATTCCCATTCAAGAATGTTGTCCCCCCCCCCGCAATTGTTTCTGGAGTCCACCACAGACGGTGATCAACTTGTGATCGTGAATGATCGCAGGCGCGCTTAAAAATTATTTTAACACTAATAAACAAATTCGCACCAGCGGTGACCTCACCAAGCGGCATTGATTGACCAAGGGTCCTTGAATATGCCAGGCACGCAGCACTGAGCGATGAGGCGGCGGCGGTCAAGGATGTTCTACAGAGGACACTGGCCGGTTGATTCCTCATCTTTTGGCCCCTCCTTCTGGCAGCGTCCGTCGCGCGCTGACAGGAGCGATGGCGATCGCGGCGAAGCGGGTTGATAATAGGAAGATTTTGCCACCTCGAACGGTAAAGCACTCGAAAGCGGTATCGATATCAATAACGGATCAAATCGAAAAAGAGCCTTTGCACGTTTTGGTCGAAACGTGTAAGTCGCAATGGAAGAAGTTCCAAATTGCGGCAACAGAGTGCTGCTCCCCTGCACAGTGAACTTGTGATCAGCTGTTCATGTTACTACATTCGGACTATTGTAAATTTTTACTTGTATATATAACATTTGATAATAAATTAAATTATTAAAATTTGTACCCAGATCTCACATATTTACAGATTAATACTAGTCTATATATTGTAACGAATGTGGATTTCCCATTCGTTATCAACACTGAAACCATTGTTGACCTAAAACAATTTGAAAGACGCGCGGAATACGGCAGCGATATAGAAATGCGGCACGTTCCGGCGAGATCGCGCAGCGCTCGAGGCGAAATCCGTAGCAGTGACATGCTACGCTGTCAGCCGCAGAGGGGTGGCGAGGTCCGGCCAACAGCTATTAGTGGAAGAGCCAAATAAATACGCCTATCTGCTGACCACTAGCCCTTCTTGTTCGAGTTCTCGTCGAATACATTTCTTGCTTGAGATTGTGTCGAATGCGCTACTTGCTCCAGATTCTGGACGAAGTAACGACGTTACGGGGAAAGAACGTAATATGAGTTGTAAGAGGCCGAAGTAGTTGCGTTAATTATCTAGTGGATTGTGTAGTTAGTAGTAGGGAAGTGAATGAATGCTGATTTGGTCAGGAAAAGTACGTTAGATTACGTGAAGAACAATCTGGTGGAGCAATACGCAAAAACAATCAAGTGCGCGACGCCCATGAACTGAGTCATTCACGCGGTCGCAAGTCTGCCATCTTGCGGAGAACTTTTAGCACGCGGGCGTGCAGTAAAATTAATCGCTCTAAAGCAATCCGAACGCGAGGAAGAAGAGGAAGCCGGAACGAGAAGAAGAGGGCTGAACGAGAGGAAGAAAAGAAGAAGAGGACCTAGCGGTGCTTCCAGAGCGCCGAGTCTACGCAGTCGCGAATGCCAGGGGCTGGCGAGCACGAGAAATGCAAAGTCGTCCGGAACCCGTTCCGAGGCTTACGGAAAGGTAACGGGCCGTCAGAGGGGAGAGGGCATTTTGACTCTGAGGTCGCCGTTCGCGAGCCGCAGCCCAAAGCGGTACCGCGACGAACAGCAGTGAATTTTATCAAGCAGAGACTGTTAGAATACCTCAAATAAACTCGTTCCAAAGCAGAAACTTTTAATTTCACTACTAGGGGAACGAATACCTTAAGAATTAGATATTTTTTTGCTATGTTAGATGTAAATGATTTCTTTGATTTTGTGGAAATTCAGAGTAATGAAATTGACATCATTGTTAAAATTTAAATAATTTATTTTACATTAAATGGTATTATATTTGTAAATAGTAGCGTGAGTTATTCAAATATTTAATTTTAAAACCGTGCACAAAAAAATTATAGTATTGGTAAAATGAGTGATTTAAAGAGTATTATTGCTATTTTTTTCTTTTAGTACAGCTAATGAAAGTGTACTTAAACAAGTTAATTCAGAATACATTCGATTTTGTTACATTGATTTGTGTGTGTATACATTCACCCCTTGAATTTCCTTCCCATTGCAGAAGGATCCGTTGCCCTGAGAGGAAATACAAGCTCGCAAGAGCATGTAAATCTGCGTACACCCCTCAGATCTATGTAGAGTTAATTTGTAGGGATTGCACGTTAGAATATATATATATATACACACACACACACACACACACACACACACACAGGGTGGAACAGCTAAGTGTTAACACCCCTTGTATCTCCTCAACCGCGCAAAATACGAAGATGACGATTGGACAGTCGATTGATTGAACAGGGGCTACTTGATTACAGCACATTTCGTCTTTCCGCAATTTTTTACTATGAAGATATAAGGTCAGCTTTGTTTTTTTTAATGGAACCCTATGCTAAATTTTAGCGTATCGTAATGCGCTTAAAAAGACGATTTCAAGTGTGTACATCTTTGTATTTTAGCGAATAGTTTTTTAGCAATTGATGTGCTTTTGTAACATATTTTTGTACTGAAATGGCACTTTTCCACTCGACCTTCCGTACTCTCCGCTGAGAAACTAAAGGAAAATGTCCCGTGAATGGTTTTGCCTACTTTCCGAAAACGATCGAAGGCCATCTACTACGTAAATAACAGGGCGGAGGCCAGAAGTATAAAATGCGCCCCTGGGGATTTATGATAGCGCACTTCTACCAGTTTCTTAGAGCAGTCACACCATGTACATCAATGAAGAGAAGTTCGATATGCTACTAGTGTATGGTGAATGCGGAAGAAATGCCGTTAGAGCAGTGTAACGATATGGAGAGCTGTATCCTGATCGTCAGATTCCTTCACGCCAGCTTTTTGCATGTATGTGCACGAAACTATTGGAATCGGGAAGTTGGAACACCAAACAGGGGACAAGGCAGAAAACTGCAACTGACGAAAAACATGAAGAGGTTATTCTGGCATTGACGCAGTGCAATCCACATGCTAGTTCGCGACATGTAGGCCAGGAATGTGGTGTGAGTCACATGAGTGTCCTTCGCATATTGCGTGGAAACAAATTCCATCCGTATCACTTGTCATTGCATCAAGCACTCGGAGGTCGGGATTTCGAACGGCACATGGAATTTTGTCGGTTTATTTATTTATTTGTCAAAAAAAGCAGTAAAAACTGTATATGACGTGTGGGGAAAGAAATTTATCTGCGCACATTTTCTTGAGGGCCAGAATTTTATTAAAAAACGAAAAAAAACACGAAAAAATGAATTTAGAAAATAATTATTTTAGAAAAATAAAGATATTTGAAAAATGTTTTTTCCCGAGTTATAGAAAATCAATTTCAACTGTAAATGAACTACAAGCAAAAGGAGTGCTCAACAAAACGTGCGCACAGTGAAGCTATATTTACGTCCAGAAGCAAAACAAGGGGCCATCTCAGCATTTGCTCAATGGATTAGGGAAACTGGACAAAAACGTGATCGAGATGGGGGTCATCGACCCGGAAGCTGAACTACATTACTTGTTACAGGCGCATTAAATATTTTTTTAAATGTATACAATGCAAACAAACTAATTCATTATATATCTTTGTTTTGTTACATTAAACATTATTTTTCTTTTTCACGATCAATATAGTCTCTAATTGTATAGAAACAGTTTTGCAGCAGAAAAGATTTTACTTTTAACTTAAATTTGTGTACCGACTTTAATTGTTTTATGTCATCTGGCAATGCGTTGTAAAGTAACGTACATGTATTGTATGTTGATTTCTTGTACTGAGCTGTTGATACTGACACTTGATGCACGTGATTTCTACGGCGTGTGTTGTAATTATAAATATCAATATTGCATGAAAATATGTTCCCTCCGTTAAGTAGGTCATTTTTGACACATATTACAGATTCGTAAATAAATAGACAAGTCAATGGTAGGATTCCCAGCTCGATGAAAAGAGGCTTGCAGGAATCACGTGGAAGGCATTTTTTCATTATTCGAATAATTTTCTTTTGCAATCTGAAGGTCTGAATACTACAGGATGAGCTTCCCCAGAATATTATGCCATATCTCAGGCGGGAATGCACATTTGCAAAATAAACGCAACGAGCTGCATGAAGGCTGACAGAATTTGAAAGAATTCTGAATGCGTGGCATAATGAACTTAATTTAGTGTTTAATTCTGTTATATGTACATTCCATTTGAGGTTTGATTGGATTGAAAGACCTAAAATTTTGTTGCCTCAACATCAGCTAATTGCATATTGTTCATATTCAATGGAACATGCGATTTCCGATTTGAGATGCAAAAATGCATTGAAACAGTTTTTCTTTCGTTAACAATTAATTTGTTATTATTAAACCAATTTGAAACTTCTGAAATTGTACTATTTACTGCTTCTTTTTTGCAAAGAACATTGGTGTCATCAGCAAACAGAACCGTTCTTCCATTTTTAATAGACGAGGGCATATCGTTTACATATAACAGAAAGAATAGGACCTAAGATCGAACCTTGCGGGACCCCATGCACAATTGGCAAAGAATTGGAAATATAAGTATGTAATGTCCTTTCCTGCCAGTATGGTATTTCTACTCTTTGAGTCCGATCCAATCTAGGGCAATACCACGAATTCCATACGAAGGTAATTTTGAGAGCAAGATCTTATGGTCAATAACGTCAAAAGCTTTCGAGAGATCTAAGAATATTCCAATGGGTACTTCATTTTGGTCTATTGATGAAGCAACATCTTTGAGAAAAGAAAAAATGGCAGTTTCCGTAGATTTTGATTTTCTAAAACCGTGTTGTGAGTCTGAAAACGCTCTGTTTTTCCTGAGAAATGTTTCCATTCGTAAGTAGAAAAGCCTTTCTAATATTTTTGAGAAAACTGAAAAAAGAGAAATTGGCCGGTAATTTTGAATATCATTTTTGTTCCCTATTTTAAAAAGTGTCTTAATTTTCGCTGTTTTGAAAATATCTGGAAATATTCCTGTACATAAAGAAGCATTGAAAATGTGAGTTAACGGATGTATAAAGGCCGGTGCACAAGTTTTTAATAAACAATCCGGAAATTCATCTAAACCAGATGAATATTTATTTTTTTAGTTTACTGACTATTCTGAGGATTTCGTTGGGAGAAGTTTCGGGAATAAACATCGTATCTGAAATTTTTGGGAAGTGTAAAATGTTGAATTTTGTGATTTTAGTCCCTTCGTGAGATCAGACGCAATTCTGGAAAAGTGTTTGTTGAAGAGATTGGCAACTTTTTCCGGATTACTCGTTTCTCTTTCATTATCCTTTAAAATAACATTCTCTACAAGGTATCGAGATGATGTGGTTGTATTTTTTACGATATCCCACATTGCTTTAGTTTTGTTACTAGCGCTCAAAATGTCCCGACTATTTTTCATTATTTTTGCCTGAACTATGACTTTTCTTAAAATTCTTTTATATTCTCGGAAGTATATATGGAAACCGGGTGATACGTTATGATGTTTAGAAATAAAGTAAAGCGTACGTTTGTTTTTACACGATGTTCTAATTCCTTGTGTGATCCAAGTATTACTTTTGCTTGAAATGTTTTATTTTCTCTTTTTAAGAGGAAAGCACGCGTTAAAATGAATTGAAAGCTTGGAGAAAAATAAATTATATTTTTCATTTGTGTCAACAGCGTTATAAACTGCGTGCCATGATTCCTTCATCAAGTAGTCCGTAAATAATTTTATATTAACTTTAGTGAATGCTCTGCACATGCGTGTATTATTTATTGTGCCAGTGTTTATGTTCTTAGTAATTGTAAGAATTTGTGCATCGTGGTCACTGTATCCTAGATTATTCGTTATTATTTCATATGTAGTTGTGGTTTTGTTAATTATAATTTGATCTAATGCTTTTTGTGATTTAAGCGTATTCCGTGTAGGTACATTCACTGTAATGTCTAAATTAAAAGAATGAAGTAAATTGAGAAACTGCTCTTTTTCGTGGGATTCGCTCAGAGAATCAATATTGAAATCTCCACATACAACAATGGATTTAAAAGAGAGTTTACTAATTTTGTTCAGAATTATCTCTAGATTTTCCAAGAAAGTGAAATAATCTGAAGCTCGCTTAGTTGGAGGTCTGTAAATGCAAAGTAAGATAATTTTGAGCGTAGTAAGATGTACTACTGTTGTTTCAAAAACTTTTTCAACTGCATATAAATTGAATTCTGACAAGAAGGTAGAATCAATATAATTTCTTATGTAAATACACGAACCTCCGTAAGCAGGGCCCTTATTTGATTCCTTCGCTCTGCAATACGATCCTGCAAGGTAAAAGCTAGGAATTTGGAGTGTGTTTATATCATTTTGAGACAACCAATGTTCTGTAAAGCTTGCAAGTAAAGCTTACGGTTTGCCTTGCAACAACTTAAAGATGATCCATTTTTTTAAACGAGTGCTATTTACGGATGAAGCGACTTTCATTAACCACGGTAATGTGAATTTACGAAATATGCATTATTGGGCATTAGAGAATCCTCACTGGATTCGGCAAGTTCAAAACCAGAAACCTTGGAGTGTTAACGTGTGGTGTGGCATCGTGGGAAATTTCATTGTGGGACCTTACTTTATTCAAGACATGTTAAATGGTATTATGTACTGTGATATACCAACATATTATATACTTTGACAGTAACATTTGCAGTAACATTAAATGGGTTGGGTTAAAAGGGTATGCAAATGACAATATACAGCCTTAGCAACGCCGGCGTAGTGGTTGGTAAGGTCAATAAACTGCATTCAGGCCTTGAATAGGTGGGGGCGCTGGCTAGACAGAAATATAAGATAATTTGGGATTGGTCTAGAAAGGAATGACTATCGAGAGCGTGGCTACTTGATTTGGTAAGAAATGGATGGATTGGCTAAGGGAGAATAGACTGTCGACTCCTGACGGAAGTTTGTCGTTTTGTTTAAAAAAATAAGAATGAAGGATGGATACCGAGGCTTGGAGGGCTAAAAACGGAGGAGTAAATTCATTCTGATAGAAGCCGTCGAGTGATACGGATCGCTCGCGAGTTTAATATTAGGGGAGTGGGACTTGTAAGTTTTTCGTCAGAATCAATAGTTTTCGGACTGAAAGTTGATGTGCATAATTTAAATACGCTTGGGACTTTGAAAGTTTTTTATATTGCGGTTTTGGAACTTTAATGTTTTACCACGTAGTTGGGGAGAATAAGTAAGAACCGGTAGATTTTCGAGGCAGTGAGGGCTGGATTCGTCGGCAGCGTCGCAAGATTACAATAGAGAAGCTGGATTTGGGATTATCATCACTCAAGTGAGAAGATACTGCGGGGCGCCGTCGGCCAAGATTAATTTAGATAAGTACTGCAGTACAAAGGTTTTCTTTTAAACGAGGTCATGACCTAAAAGCAGAATAATTGTTCACAAGTCAATACATTGTTAAATTTTCTTTTGGAAATGAGAAGATGATTTTCATTTAGTCAATCACAACTGATAAGTAGTTAGAGATATATTTAATTATTTCCTTTCAGATTCCTCGCCATACTGTATAGTTGGCAGATCAAATAATCGGCTATCTAGGCGATAGCGATTATCCATTACGTGACCCATTGTCCCAGCTAGCCGAACATTTATCCATTCGTTAAGATGATCATGTGGAGGCATTGGTTGTAGTTATCAATTATCGTAACCTGGACCTGGCGCCAATAGTTTTCTATAAATTCGGAACGAGTTAAGAATATATCAGTCCTAAGGTAAATGATGTAATTGATTTGCTGTATTCTGCATATCATCAGACACTTCTTTCTTTCCCGTAACATAATTATAAAAATTTTTTATGCACGATCTCGTAATAATTTATGACGAGATATTGTTGGTACATTTCAGTACGAATATTTTCTTCGAAATGTTCTACCCACATTATTAGAAGAGATACCACTGGATACGCGTCAGTGCATGTGGTTTCAACATGACGGCTGTCCAGCTCACTCTTCACGTGTGGCAACAGAAGTATTAAATGAGAAGTTCTTGAATTGTTGGATAGGACGGCGTGCTGAAGTAAAGTGACCTGTCCGGTCTCCTGATTTGACTCTTGATTTTTTTCTTTGGGGGCAGTCAAAAATAAGGTTTATGCAGATGTTCCAACAACGCCAGAGGATATGAAGCGACGTATCACCGAAGCTCTTTCGAGTATATCAAGTGACACACTCACATCTGTTCATTTGTCCTTCGAACGGCGACTGCAAATGTGCATTGCAGCAGATGGACAACACTTCGAGCACATGCTTAAGTAAAGCATTGTTCTGTAACAATGTATTTGGTATGTTTTTATTTCTATTTTGATCAGTGTGTATTCTTTGTACGTGACGGTTAGTTACGAATAAATTATGATTAATAAGATATTGTTCGTTTATTTTTGTATTATTTACTCCCAATTGATAATAGAATGTGTTGTCACAGTTTTCAAAACAACAGAATAGTAATTGCGTGGCAAAACAAGAACTTTCCTGAATCTTGAATGCAGCATTTGAGTCTTCTTTGTACGAAGTCATCTTTCGGCAAAATTAGTATTGAAGAAAGTAGTTGCTACTGTGCTGAAGTAAATGAGCGCCTTTGTCTGAAGGACGGACTCGCAAAGTTCCCCATTTACTTAGCAGGCAGGTCGAACAGAAAATCGCCGCCTCAGTGGAAAAATGTTACAAAAGCCCATCAATTGCTAAAAAAACTATTCGCTAAAATACAAAGATGTACACATATTTGAAATCGTAATTTTAAGCGCATTACGATACGCTAAAATTTATCATAGGGTTCCATTTAAAAAAACAAAGCTGACCTTATATCTTCATAGTAAAAAATTGCGGAAAGACGAAGTGTGCTGTAATCAAGTAGCCCCTGTTCAATCAATCGACTGTCCAATCGGCATCTTCGTAACTTGCGCGGTTGAGGAGATACAAGGGGTGTTAACACTTAGCTGTTCCACCCTGTATATATATGTATATATATATATATATATATATATATATATATATATATATATTCAAACGTTCATCTTCCGAGTTCATTTCAACATTGATTTTATGGGTAGGACAGGTGATCTTTGTTGGCGAATGGGCTCTAGGTTTCGGCACATTCATCAGAAATACACATTGAAATACAAAGAACATGGACAATACTTTATTTCATAACGACTCAGTACACTGGATGACACCGCTTTTCTAATATTAAATGTTAACAAATCACAGCTACACTTCCCATTTATTCCTAAGACACTATTCCATACACCAAGGAAAAAGAAAACCTGATGTTTATATGGGCGATTAAATTTAGCTTCCAGGCGAGGCGTCGTCCCCCTCCAGCTCGGCTGCCCTCGGTCCCCGTCGTTACTCGAAGCCACAGACGACCGCCTCTGCATGCAGCTCGGGACCCACGCGCCTTCATACAATGCTCCCTCCAAAACACTTTTCTTCCTGGCACTATTTGTTTTATTTTGGCCACCCCTCTCACACTGTCTATTCGGTGAACACGCTACTCATTAACTCTATCTCCAGTCCTAGCCAGATGTTTCATCATCATTTGCACACCGGCACGTGGCGAATCTCGCTTCCCGATATACAGGATGAGTCACGTAACTTTAGCACCTCCTGTAACTTTTGAACGGTTGAAGTTATTGCAATGCAGTTTTCACGGAAGTGCATGAGGGAAAAGGGCTAATTGATACGTGCATTAATTTCTATTTTATCACTTGTATTTTACGAGATTTTTTAGGTAACTTTGTTTTTTCAAATAGAAGTATACATATTTTTTCAGTCCACCATGACGAGCGTAAAAAGACGAATCCAATGATGTACATATTATTATATGTTAGATAAGCATTTTTTTGATTAATTTTGATTTTTGCGACTGGGGTTTAACGGACGTTTTGAATAGTCCACCACACAAGGTCAAGTAGCGCTCCACCAGCACACGTGCGCCCGGCGAAGGCAAGGGAAGGGAAGGGATCTTATTTGAAAATACGAAACATAGTATTCAAAATATTCACAAAACCATTGCAGTTTTTTCCTGAACTGTGCTTTCCATCCTTCCGCATTTTCAGATTTTCGTCTTTCTTTGATTGAAGGAATTAAAGGATGGAAAATAAGGATTTGTCATAAGTTTGTACTGTAATAAAATTGTTTATAACTTCAACTCCATTTAATGGGTTTTCATAAGATACGTAGTAATGGGATCTTGAAACAAAGCACAATAAGAATAAATAATTAAAACTGTACAAAAATATATTGTATATTTTGAGCAAACAATTTCAATGTTAATACGAATATAATAATAACTTAGGGATAGAAATAATCTTATTTCAATAAATACTACTTAAGACAAATCCATATTTTCAATCCCTAAGAAACCCAAATTACTGAAAATGGATTAAGATGAAAAGGAGAGTTCAGGAAAAAATGCAACAGTTTTGTGAATATTTTTTGTATCCTCAAGTAGTTAAATCCCTTCCCTTCCCCAACCCCGCGTTTGCTGGGGGGAGCGCTGCGTGACCTTGTGGGGCTGACAGTTACAATGAAAATATCCGTTAAACACTAGTCGCAAAAAAAATCACAATTACTAAAAAAATGCTTATCTAACATATGACAATATTTATATCTTTGGATTCGTCTTTTTACGCTTGTCATGATAGACTGAAAAAATATGTATAGTCCCATTTGAAAAACCAAAGTTACCTCAAATATCTCGTAAAATAAAAGTGATATAAGAGAAATCAATACACATATCAATTAGCCACATTCCCTCATTCACTTCCGTGAAAACTGCATTGCAATATCTTCAACCGTTCAAAAGTTACAGGAGGTGCTAAAGTTACGTGACTCACCCTGTATATTTCGCACTTGCTCAGTTCTTTATATAGCGAACTCCGGTTATATGTCGAATGTTGTTCATTGTGTTCATCCACACGCTGGTTACTACTATGTCCACTGTCCGATATCACACTTAACGTTCCCTCAGTTCCTCGACTACTATCAAGATCACTCGAGCCAACGCGTCCGCCCCGTCTCCTACCGAGTTCTTTCACACTGACCATTCCGTGACCACGCGCCCGCTCTCGCTCGCGCCTTCTCATGACCCGTTCAGAACGGGTCAAGCGGCAACGACCATAACTGCCGCGCCATTTAAACTCGGTCGGCCGCAGCTTCATTATGTTAAACGTATTATAATATAATTCGTTTCAATATATATATATATATATATATATATATATATATATATATATATATACACACACACACACACACACACACACATATACAGGGTGAGTCACGTAACTTTAGCACCTCCTGTAACTTTTGAACGGTTGAAGATATTGCAATGCAGTTTTCACGGAAGTGAATGAGGGAATGGGGCTAATTGATATGTGTATTGATTTCTCTTTTATCACTTTTATTTTACGAGATATTTGAGGTAACTTTGTCTTTTCAAATGGGACTATACATATTTTTTCAGCCTATCATGACAAGAGTAGAAAGACGAATCCAAAGATATAAATATTGTCATATGTTAGATAAGCATTTTTTTGAGTAATTGTGATTTTTTTGCGACTAGTGTTTAACGGATATTTTCATTGTAACTGTCAGCCCCACAA
Source organism: Acheta domesticus (assembly GCA_031308135.1). Lineage (NCBI taxonomy): Eukaryota > Metazoa > Arthropoda > Insecta > Orthoptera > Gryllidae > Acheta > Acheta domesticus. The sequence goes on along the minus strand of JAHLJT010000631.1, from coordinate 131,086,962 downwards.
GGTCACGCAGCGCTCCCCCAGCAAACGCGGGGTCGGGGAAGGGAAGGGATTTAAGTACTTGAGGATAGGAAAAATATTCACAAAACTGTTGCATTTTTTCCTGAACTCTCCTTTTCATCTTAATCCATTTTCAGTAATTTTGGTTTCTTAGAGATTGAAAATACGGATTTGTCTTAAGTAGTATTTATTTAAATAACATTATTTCTATCCCTAAGTTATTATTATATTCGTATTAACATTGAAATTGTTTGCTCAAAATATACAATATATTTTTGTACAGTTTTAATTATTTATTCTTATTGTGCTTTGTTTCAAGATCCCATTACTACGTATCTTATGAAATCCCATTAAATGGAGTTGAAATTATAAACAAATTTATTACAATACAAACTTATGACAAATCCTAATTTTCCATCCTTTAATTCCTTCAATCAAAGAAAGACGAAAATCTGAAAATGCGGAAGGATGGAAAGCACAGTGCAAGAAAAAACTGCAATGGTTTTGTGAATATTTGGAATACTATGTTTCGTATTTTCAAATAAGATCCCTCCCCTTCCCTTCCCTTCGCCGGGCGCACGTGTGCTGCTGACCTTGTGTGGTGGACTATTCAAAACGTCCGTTAAACCCCGGTCGCAAAAATCAAAATTAATCAAAAAAATGCTTATCTAACATGACAATATGTACATCATTGGATTCGTCTTTTTTACGCTCGTCATGGTGGACTGAAAAAATATGTATAGTTCCATTTGAAAAAACAAAGTTACCTAAAAAATCTCGTAAAATACGTGATAAAATAGAAATTAATGCACGTATCAATTAGCCCCTTTCCCTCATGCATTTCCGTGAAAACTGCATTGCAATATCTTCAACCGTTCAAAAGTTACAGGAGGTGCTAAAGTTACGTGACTCACCCTGTATATATATGGTAAATTTCAAGGACAGGGTTCGGCTCCTATTGACGCGCACGATTCGGTTCCGAACGAGTCACTCGCGGCGCCGCCACAGTGCGCCCGGCCACACGTCCACGTGGGCAACGCACTTTCGTGTAGAATCGTGACGCTTCGCTACCCGTGTCCAAGTTGAGGACGAGGCTCGGGCCTTCGGCCCTCTCGTTAACATAAAACATCCTTGAGTCTGTCCAACGCATAATTACCAACGCATTTTATGCATTTAACCATTGTAATTCTCCATTACACATTCGCACCACACCGCACAATGCACAATGCATGCACAGAGGCATCTTCGCGCTCCCTGAGTGATCCGTTCTCGTGGTCCGCGCGAGTGAACCGTGCGCCGTTGTTTTAGTGAGCCGAACCCTGTCTTTAAAATCAGCCATATATATATATATATATATATATATATATATATATATACATATATATAGACACACACACATACCGTGTGGCCCATCTAAGATGTTCCCTTCAATTTTCTCCTGAACCGTTGCAGATACTGAGGTGCGGTTTTCACTAAAACTACTGTATGCAAGGACCACATATGGTCATGCCTAATATTATTCTATTGCATTTTTTATTGCAGAAATATTGACCGAACTTCAATTTTTTAAATGGAACCCTATAGATTTTTTTAGCTCATCATAACAAGCGTGAAGAGACTTGTTCATAAATATGCATATCGCCATATGTTACATAACAAGAGTTTTAAAGGCGCACTTCGACTGCTGGTTTCCGTAATCTGAACGAGAAATTCCGGGTGATATGCGGCGAGGCCATTCCCTTCCGTTGCGTCGGCCGAGGAATGTGGGAAAACAGGAGATGCCTCGAAGTGACGTAAGAAGGGTAGGTAAAATAAAAGGGCGGTGGAGAAATGTAATGCAGTCAGAACTAAACGGGAACTCTCCAGATTTAGAAGAAATTTGTAAACACAGTGAAATAGTGCTGAAATATCCGGGAAAATGTATACGAACGAGAAGCCTGACCTAATTCTGGTGTACGGTGAATGTGGCAGAAATGCAAAGAAAAGTGCATTACTGTATGCTGAAAGATATCCAGATCGACGGCGGCCTTCGCATATGACTGTAATGAGAATCTGTAAAAGCCTTGTGCAGAGGCGACTGGAACACAAAGACTCGTTTGCGGAGCGGAAGGGCACAACGAACGAGGAAGCACAGGCCGCCGTTCTTGCTGCTGTTTACAACAATCCCTATATTAGCTCTCGAGACATTGCCAGAGATTCCGGCATCAGTCGTTCGAGTGCCAGTCGTATTTCGTTGCACCAGAAGCTTTATGATGGTGATTACCAGAAACTTGTTCAGTTTTGTCGTTTTGCTCTGGAACACGTGCGAGATGATCAGGACTTTTTTATGAAGATTATGTTTACCGATGAGGCAACATTTACGAATCACGGTCACGTGAATCTACGCAACATGCACTACTGGGCAGTGGACAATCCTCGCTGGCTTCGTGAAGTTGAGAACCAAAAGCAGTGGAATTTTAATGTCTGGTGCGGTATTCTTAACGACACCATCATTGGTCCCTATTTCATGGATGGACATTTGACAGGAAACAAATACGCAAGATTTCTTCATGAAACATTGCCGCTGCTTCTGGAGGAAATTTCCCTGGATATGAGAAATTGTATGTGGATGCAACATGACGGGCGTCCAGCACACAACGCGCTTGTGGCTAGGCAAGTACTAAATGATAAGTTCCCCGGCCGATGGATTCGGCGCGGTGCTGTAGTAAACTGGCCGGCAAGGTCACCTGATCTTATGCCCCTGGACAATTTTCTATGGGGAACGATAAAGAACGAAGTTTACTCACAAGTACCAACAACATCTGAAGATCTGAGGCGCCGGATTACCGCATCTTATCATGCCATTTCACGTGGAACTCTGAATTCTGTTCGAAGGTCTCTTTACAAGCGTCTTCAAATGTGTGTATCCGTTGATGGTGCACATATTGAGTACATGTTATAAACCAAGCTATTTCTAGAACTGTTAACTTACTTTTTGTGTCTGTATTTTAAAGTATTTTTCTTACTTTTATTTACACGATATTTTTGTACCGGCTGAGGAGGTTTTCAGTCTTTCAAGGAGTAAACGTTTTGTTTATGACAGCACACGCATCTAATAATTCAGAACATGTTCACTCTCCAATCTTCCGTTGCTTTCTCTAGGGTTAATAATTCAAATATTTTCTCAAATCTTGTAGTATTTCATTAATTAAAAAATATTACCTTGTGGCATATAGATTTGTTCAGAACATGGCTATGGGTGAATACATTGTCTCCAGGACTGAGAGGGTGTAGTTTTAAAGAGCAAATCTCGGGTTTTCGTGAGCTCCTTTGCACATTGCATCACTACATTTACCGCAGGGTCGACTGTTTTCTGTGAAAAGTAGCTCAAAATTCCGCATTTTCAGAAACGCTCAAACGCCATTTTCTCAAAAATAGTTGCAAATTTTTTCTTCAAACTTTTCGAACAGATAGTGCTATTTGCACTCATTAATGTGACGTAAAGTTTATTTTCAAGTATTTTTTTGTTTTTTCAAAAATTACACAAATGTAATTTTTTTGAACGATCTTTCACACCGTTATTATGCACATTTCCAGCAATTTCTAAACGCTATTGTATTTGTGAGAATATGTGCTTCAAATTATTTCTAATAAAGTTTTTCGAAAACTCAAAAATTGTCTGTGAAAAAGAGCCTCAAATTTCGCAATTACAGTAGCGGTTGAACGCCATTTTCTTAAAAACTGCTCCAAATTTTTCAAAGAAAATTACCGTGTATTACGAGGTTTTAGTATTTTTTAATACTCTAAAATGGATATTTCCGTTCTACCGTTAGGAAACTCAAAAGTTGAGAAAATGTCAAAAAATGTTCTTTAGGCGGCGATAGATGGCAGCTGGCAAGAGAATGAGGCAAGTCGGAATTGCTAGCCAAGATCAAAGGAGATAGTAAACTAATACGGGAAAGTGTCTGCCATTCTGTAACACCACTAGTGTTTTTTAAACTTTTGGTAGAAATAGTGCTAAATGCATTACAACAGATAACATAAATGCCATTTTGCAATATTCTTGTTTTTCCAAAAATTACACTTTTTCCTTTTTTTATTCATTTTTTTAAATTTTTTGTTTGTAATCTCTCAGGTTAATATTTACATCACCGGTGATTTGTGTATATTATTGCATTCATGAGCATATGTGCTTCAAATGATGGCTTAAAAAGATCCTTGAAAACTCAAAATTTTTCTGTGAAAGTGAGCTTGTAATTATGCATTTTCTGAAACACTCTTAATGCTATTTTCTCGAAAATGTTCCATTTTTTCTCTTAAAGCTTTTTGAACGGATAATGCTAAGAGGACTGAATAACGTGACATAAACGCAATTGATATATTATTTTGTTTTTCCAAAAACTATACATTGTATTATTGAAATCTCTCTCTTATTTCTGTACTATGTGTTGCATTGAAGAGTAAAAGTGCTTTAAATGATTTTCAGTGAAGGTTTTCAAAAACTCATATGTTTTTTGTGAAAAAAGAGCCTCAAATTTCGCTTTCATAAAATTGCTCAAACGCCACTGTCTCAAATGATGTTCATTGACAATTTTCATATAGGGCGAAGTTTCACTTTTATTTAATGTTCTTTAAGTCGTATGTTGTTCTACCAGTAATTTGTAGTAACCACTGGTGTTCTATTGTGAAGGACATTGATGTTTGTTCTTTTGGAATATTTTGTTCTCTTGAAAGTTCATTAAGTATTAATTAATATTGTTCAGTTAAGTCTTGTATGATACTAATGAATCTCCCTTGTTCGATTATTATTATTATTTTTTGTCCAAAACAATCCGGAAAAGTAAGAATTGCACTGCAGTACTCCTAACAACCAATTTAAGATGTTGATATGTGTATACTAACAGTGTTTTTCTTTACAGGTAATTGAACTTGAGCCAAAGACTCGATATTTTCTTTCATTGCGTGCTGCAACACAAGCTGGCTTGGGTCCTCCATCAGGTTTGCCACCATCGGGTATTTGTAATACACCTGGCATGCCAGATGAACCCACTGAGGAACTTGCTGATAATACCTTACAGACAACACAGCATTTAGGTATGTTTTAAATTAATTGAAACACTTTTCCTGTATGAGGTGGATCAGTTCACTGCCAGATGAGGGATGATCTTATGTGTTCCTTTCTCCATCATACATTTTCTTGCTCTCCATTTCATTTGTCACCTGCCACATTCACCCTTTTCATATCTGCTCATTCCTGTGCTGATCATCCACTAATGTGTTTGTCATGCATGGTGTTCTGTTCAAGAGGGAATGGTTGATCTGAGAGATGAAAAGTTTATTGCTATGATCCTGGAACTGTGGGAATAGACTTGGACCTTAGAACACTGTTTGTTGGGTACACCCCAGTAAATCCTGGTGACTTTGGGAAGGTGTGCACTGTGGGCCACATACATTGGGCCTGATAATAGAACTAGTTCTATTGTTATTAGCGCATATGCTGCATTCGAGAAACAAAAAGTTAGTGGTGGTGCCTACGCATATACTCACTCGCATTATTTCTAAATGCTCCGCAATATTATACTATAAAGCGGCAAAAGTGTTATCAACCAGCAATTTTTTACCGCTCCTAGACCTGAACTTAGATCCTCAGAGTTAACTTGCTGGCACTCATATCACTACGGCAGAGAAGCGCCATATGGGCCGATCTCGTTTAGAGGCATACAAGTGTAAATGCCCAATTCATTTACAATTCCCGCAACAATCAAAATATTCATTAGAAACTTTCAAAACCTCCAGTCCGATCAGATCGATCAGTGACAGAATTGTAGCTAGCCGCGTCCCCCTACTAGAAAGAGAAACAACACAATTACTTCGAAAGTCTAATTTATATTTAAGTTATCCATACATTTAGTAAAAAAATAGTTCTTATTTAATATTATCTAGGAAGGTAAATAATACAATAGTTTGTTCATTTCAGCATTTGAGTATTATCTCTTTAAAGTTTACTTTTCTGGCTTTTTCTGAGTTCAATTTGTCAATAATATGGTCTACATTAATACTTTTTGCTATATCATACTTAGTCAACTCGACAGTATAGCGAGATTACTCAAACATTTTTGACCAATCTGCGTAAATATTTTTTTAAATTTCCAGAAAGATCTTTCACACCTGGCAGAAGTCACAGGTAGTGTCAATGCTAGGCTAAGTGCATTGCCTACATTGGAATAACTGGTTACTGAGCCATATTCATCATGGTAATGAACAGAGCATGTAATCTGCATTTTTTAAATCAGGCAGTAATTAATGATTTTATTTGGTGTTTGTGGATTTCAATCTCTAAACACAAATCGTTAGTATTTAACATCATCTTCGTATTTTAAAGCAAGATCGGCTGTGGATTTCTTTAGTTGTCTGTGGAGGTTTGGTGTTACGAAGGTTCTGTAAGGAAACCAAACTTCGAAGTTACAGCAGTTAAACTTTGAAATATCCATTCCATCTACTGAGTAAGTGTCTAGTGCACAGTGAAGCTGAATTTTAAACTTCTGAAGTGGAATCGTTATGACCACATCATCCTTGGTCCTTTTGTCAAACATTGTTCTTTTAACCTTCTGTTTATTCTTTTCAGGAAAGTCCGGTTTGATCGACAGCTCATTAGCTAAATTTTGTGTCAAATCAATGCGGAGCTCTATTTGATTGTTTCTGAAATCATTAAAAAAAATACAAAAGTTCCTGGAAGGGTTTTGATGCAACCTCTTTGGAAACTTTGTCTCTATAAAATACAGTTTATAGAGGCTTCTAAGTCTAAGAATATGATTCCATATGACCAGTAAACAAATAAATTCGAAATTATTAATTTTTAAAATGATTTTAGCTGAAGATACAGAATCAGCTGTGTGTCCTTTTTTTATCAGTTCCTTCTGCTATGGTATGTAATGTTTTCATTATTTGCGGTAATTTAGTATACAGTGTGTGAATTTACTTATATTTTGATGACCATCATGTATCAAATGACCTTCCAAAGTCAATTTTAAATTTGATAAAACTTGCCAAAGTTCGATTGATCTGGAAAAAGAATTAAAAAATATTTTGCACTGTGCTGAAAAACCTAATTATTTCCCGTGTTACACAAGACGCTTGAACTCGATCCAAATTTGGTGAGTGAACACTATATGGCAAATATCTGGCATGTTCGTGCTATTGTTATATGACTGTCCGCTGCAGTCTGATAGTATAAGACCATCTTGACTTCATGTGTCCATATGTCCTTTTTTCGTCCATACGTCCTGTGCGGGAATTTTTATCAATTTTTATGAAAGCTAAAAAACTTACTTCAATCATACACTTTCTGTTATTTGTATCTACATAGCGTACAATTTTTGGCATTTATTTTTGTTGGCTAAAAAAAAACAACACTTTTTCGGCATCAGGGGGCCGCAAAATTTGTATTTCCATTGAAATCTCGAAATCGATTTCCCAGAGCATTACATAACTCTCTCTATACTACTTGCATTACTCCATGTATATGTGAGCCATTCCACGTCAAATCGCACAAGAGTTGACACGACATTTTTTTAAATGTACGATATTTTTTTTCTTAAGTCTGGACATCAAAAAAAGAGACACGTATTTTTTTATTTGCCTGAAAATTAATTATTTGTGTAGTTGTGTGGTTATTAAATAAATTTTTCAAAAAATATTTTTTTCATTTTAAAAAATGTATTTTTTTCAAAAAAAGTAAAATTTCTATATAAACTCGATGAGATAAAAATTTGAATAAAATATAGGCGTGTTCCTTGTTCAATTTTCTATAAAATATAACAAGAAAAAAAGTGGGCACTCCACACATGCAGTTCTAAAAAAATCAATTGTAAGTATGAGGGCGCGCTCTGCCTACCTATGCACTAACGAATTGTGTTCGGTCAGTCTTTGATGCAAGTGCTGAAGAACTAAAAAAAGAATGACCGTCTGCCTGATAAGGGTTTGAAGAGTTATTAGTATTTCAGATGTTCACTCTGCCCCCAGAATGTATGACATTGTGTCATACGTATTACGTATTTTTGTGGGTAACATCGTGGGTGACTTGTGGGTCATCTATGTTCTTATGGGTGAGAGCGAAACGAATTGAAATACGAGCCATTCAACGTCAAATCTCACTCGAATTGACACGACTATTTACAAAAACTAAATGACACGAATATATGGCATTCATTCTGGACATCAAAAAAAGAGACACGTGTTTCTTTATTTACCTGAAAATTGTTTATTTGTGTAGTTTTGCCTATATTAAATTTTGAAATTTACGCGTACTTTGCAAAATATGATTAATTGACGCTCTGAATGTACTTAACATAAAAATTACTGGTTTGCTTCATTTAATTTTTTGAATGTATATTTTATTCATCTGTAAATTACTTTCTCAAAAAATAAATATTTCATTAAAAATTGTAATTATTTTTAAAAAACGAAAATTTCTTTATGAACTCTGTCAGATTAAAGTTTAAAAAAATAGGCATATTTCTTGTAAAAGTTTCTACAAAACATAAGAAGAAAAAAGTGGGAACTCAACACGTATAGATAAAAAAAATCAATTGTAATTATGGTATTCGGGCGCGTGGTTCCTGCCCCTCCACTAACGAATTGTGTTCGATGAGTCTTGGATACTAATGCCGATGAAACAATACAAAGAATGGCCCTCTTCCTGATTTGGGTTTCAAGAAACATTAGTAAATCTATGTTCACTCTTTCCCCAGAAGGGATGGGTGAAGCAAAACGAATGCTTTTCCTCGTGGCAGCGAAACGAATTTTACTGCGAGTCCCGTTGCGTCCTAGGGACGGGGTGCCCTCCTGACCTTGCTCGTGAAGTACAATCGTCCACTTGTCAAGAGACATGGTAACATTTTCTCAACATTAGTCGCAATACTTATCAAGACAAGAGTGCTAGTATTTGTTCTGTGAATCGTGTGTACACTGTGCAACATGAGTGGCGATCAGCGTATGAAATAGATGTTGCAATCCATTGAAACTTTCTGATCACGATTTTTAAAAAAAGAAAATCTCCAAGACGCGTAAACCACAATTTGCTGGTGAATTTACAAGAGTCATTAGATTGGCGAATTTGTGATTCATTTCGGAAGAAAGGGAATCGGCTTCCAAAACGGCCTTTTCTTAATGAAGATAGCATCGAGATCAGTGGCTCCCGTGGCATTAACGAAAGCAGCAGAACGCCCAGTGAAAAAAGTGGAAATCATGGAAGTGACAATTTAAGCTCTTCAGATAGTTCAAGTGTCTGCGAAATGAATAAAGAGAAGATAAACATGAGTTTAATTGCAATAGGAGAAATCCCCGCCGTGAAAAGAAAATTGGAACAAAATGGCACCCCCATGAGAAATTTTAGAAAGTACAAAGTGCCAACACAGATAAATTTTTTCACATCGAAGATCCTTCGACGTCCATCGAAATATCAGACAAAGATACTATTTAGTAACTTATCGATTACTTTCACTCAACAGATGACATGACGTTGAAAATTTAAATTTTGACAATTTTTTAAAGTTGGACATACAATAAAATTAAACGACATTTTGCAGCAACCGAACGCATGATAAAGTGTCTAAAACGTTGGCTGAAGAAAATGGAATTTTGTCCAGAACTGAAGTAAATTCGGTAGGGCATTAAAACTGTGCATAGTGACGAAAGTTCAGGAATTCTATGGTACGCGAGTACTTGTATTTAAAGTGAGTTTTGAGGGACCAGAAAATTTCAAAATGTCAGTCAAAACCTGAATCAAGAATCCGTCATTTAATTATTTATAAATTTATAAATTATTTATAAATATATTAATATTATTTATATATATATATATTAATACTCATAAATATTATTATTTATAAATTCAATCATGAAGGTTTTCCACCTCAAGAAATACGCAAATTACTGCTTCATCCAAAGAAACCGATGACCAGTAACGCAAAAAACGTGTCTATTGCAGCAATCTATTGCACACTGGTGCGTAAAATATTAATATCTTTTAAAGTTACTGAGATCCCACTTTGATTTTTTCTGGGCTTATCAATACTTTAGTGCGTTTATAAATATTTTTTTAAAAATTTTTAGCTCATCGAGTTTACAAGAATATTCAATTTTCAAAATTTCAGTTTTTCAAAAAAAAAATCGAAAATTCAAAAAATTAAATATTTTGCAAAATCTTAAAAATTAAACATGTTTTTAAATTTCGAATGGAATTTGAACGGAATTTCTATAATTGGTGTATTCAAATGTATGATATTTTTAAGTTAGTGATGCGCGTCATTTTTAGCAAATTTCATTACACAATATTTCCGAAAATAATAAAGTTAGAAAAAAATAAAAATACACGTGTTCACTTATTTGATCCATATAACAAATAGAAAAAATTAGAAAATAAATAAAAATATGAAGGTCAAATTTTGGTCTTTTTTGTGCGATTTGACGTTGAATGGCTCACGTACGTTTAAGAGAAAGTAACTAATGGTGCTACAGAATGGCAGAGACGTTCTCGTAGTAACATTCTCTAATTGCCTTGGTACGGGCTACCTTTATGATCTTGCCACATCTTGCCAGCTGTCATCTATCGCCGCCCTTAATACATTTTTTTGAACTTTTCTCAATTATTCTGTTTCCTTATGGTAGATTCGAAATGTTACTTTTAGAATATTAAAGAAGATTGTAACCTCGTCATTTATGACAATTTTCATTGATTAATTTGAAACCATTTTAAACAAAATAGTGTTTAAGCGTTTCTGTAAATGCGAAATATGAAGCTCTTTTTCACAGGAAACTTGAGAGTTTTTTAAAAACTTTCTTAGTAGTCATTTTAAGCTCTTCCACTCACAAATGCAATAATATATAGAAATCGCTGCAAATGTACATACAAGGCGTGAGAGAAAAAAAAAACCGTAAAAGTCCCCCAAAATGAACTTCACGTCATATTAGAGAGTGCAATTTGCACTATCCGTTCGCAAAGTTTGAAGAAAAATTGTTGCCATTTATGAGAAAATGGCGTTTGAGCGTTTCTGAAAATGCGGAGTTTTGAGCTAGTTTTAATAGAAAACGATTGTTATCGAGAAACGTTACTTGGCATTATTTAAAGCACATGTACTCATTAGTATAATAATGTCAACAAATCGCCGCTAATGTAAATATTAACCACATGAGAGACAACTCAAAAAATTTAATTTTTGCAATTTTTGAAAAAAACAAAATTGAGCAACATGGCGTTTATGTCATCTAATAGAGTACATTTATCACTATCCCTACCAAAAGTTTAATGAAAAAATTTGGATCCGTTTTTGAGAAAATCTTGTTTTTGTAATTTTTTTTTAAGTTTGCACATATTGCACGCAATATTACGCGAAAACGGTTAAAATTTTCAAAACAGTGTACATGACCTTAATGAAAGAACTCACTATGGAGAACAAATTTTATTTGAAGAATAAAATCTCTGACCGGGGGTCTTCATGTAAAGTACCCCGAAATTTTGAAGAAAGTTTTTCAAAATCGCGGCGCCTCGAGTGGAACCAGATCGGCCGGGGAATATTCATTTTGGAAGAAATCGTACTTATGGTTCCGGGACTAGAGTTGTTCACAGACGGAAGGGCGGACGGACGCTTCGAAAAGAACCACGTTTTCGGTATCAGAGGATTCCAAAACGTGTATTTCCGTTGAAATCTCGAAATCTATTTTCCGCAGCATTACATAACTTTCTCTATAGTACGTATATTACTTCGTATATGCGTACTTATACGGGAAAGTAAACATCTTTGCCGCAGTCTCGATGGAAGAAAAGGAGATTGTTGCATGCTAATCTCATGACTTGGAAAATGGAAAATAGGAGACGATGAGTGATCCATCCAAAACATTTTCCGAAAAGGGCACAACTCTTCAGTGCAATAAGTCGCAGAGACAACGAATGTATTCATTTTTCATAATTTACTTTTCTCATGTCACAAACATGAGAACTTTTAGAAGCCGAAGAACTTTTAGGTCAGCCACGAACGCGTTGTGTTCTCTCTTGTCTGCCGGTAATCTGTACATAAGAAATTGTGACAATATTGCGTGTCTGTCCTAGCGACTCCGATCTCACAGATCTACCCTTGATTTCGGCACTTTCGGAATAAATATAATATAGGAATAATAAACAAAAATTACACTGTGGGTAATTGCGGCTCTTGTGTACCAAGTAATTCAAAATTACTATTTATTTTTAGTTTACGAGATGAAAGCTACCCAATGTTTCCAGTAATTGTAACTCGCGTCATGAAAATGCAAGTCTCAAAGTCAATGTCGCTTTAAGGCTAAATGTACCGAAAAAACTTGTAGGAAAATTCAATAGATCGCAGCACTACCTTTGGGAATTTACTTTACCGATAGCGTCTGAACCACTAGTCCGATTTTCGATCTGTAAACGGCATTTGACTCCTTTTTAAAATAGAATTTACGCTACAAAGCCCTTTGAAAAACAGCAGAAATTCGTTTTAAAAATATCCGGGAACAATTTTAAACATGTGGGCTTATAGCGCGATGGCGACAAGCTTCCTGAATCCAACGCCATGTTAATCATGCAAATTGGATGAATAGGAGCGTCGTAAAGTCAAATTTTGGAAAACACCTCGCCCCACTGCTCCTTCCGCGCCGTTACGTCACGCACCTGTTGTCGGCCCTCACTCCGTGCTGCGGCAGGCCCAGCCCCAAGCTCGGCTAGGGCTCGGCGTGCGGCGCGGCGCGGCGCGGCGCGGGAGGAGGCCATTCTTTCGCGAAGGCAACCACGGCGGTCGATTTATGCTTTCGTCACTTTGCATCTCAATGTATGTTTTCCTCATATATCAAAGTAGTGATGCTTAACAGAGGCAGAGGAAATATGTGAACGAGATAGTTTTACACTATTACAGATGATACGAGACATTTTGCCTCTGTTACAGCATCACTACTTTGATATTTTTCTTAGATTTATTGTTCGCCCATTTAAACGAAAACATCATAATCTTTTTTAATTCAAATTGTTTTACAAATTCAATAATTCAAATTGTATTACAAATTCAATTAAAAATATTTTCCCTAAAAAGTATGCAAAATTTCTTGAAGTACCAATCTGGTGTTTGCACATAGGTTTTTCTAAAAACTTTTTAGGTTAGTGACAGTCGGCAAATATGCAAGTTCACACTGCTTTGTGATGTGACTTTTACGATAACAGCAAAAGGATTTTCAAGAAGTTCAATATCACTGTTCATCGACTTACAATTATTAAACCTATTCAATTGCTTTCGAGTTCTATTCGCCCTCTTGCGTGTTTACTCACACTGTACCATATGAAGGCCGGATAGCGAAAGATAATTCGCGTTGGCCTTCACGTCATGTTCTTCGGAGCTGATAGCTTCAACCTCCCCCGCACTCTTCTGTCGTAGCCATTTCTCCTGACAGTGAGTGACATCCATTTCCTCGTCACAACACAGCCCGCCGGCAAATTTCCGGGCTGGAGAGCAACTGAGTTGAGCAGGCCTGTAGCTACACAGTATCCGACAGTATTAATTTGTCTTTCAAATGGTTCGTGCCAGTGAGAATCTATTGACCCACGTTTTATAATTTAACAGTCTTCCCAGCTAACGTATCAATTTCTATCATTTACCAGTGGCGAAGCTAAAGGGTAATCTGGGAGCCTTAGAATAACCAAATTATTTTTCAATAAAATCTGTCGTTAGCTGTGCCATTTTTTAAAATCATGTATTTCCTGTTCAGTTACAATATAATTTTTCAGGAGTTTGAAATGAAGAAAATGTAAATAACATTTTGGAAAGTTATTGGGTTCGAGAATGTATACACGGTTTAAAATATATAATTAAATTTTGATAGAAAAGTTGAAGTTTGGTGAATTTGTCAATTTCATTATCTATCTTGTCAGTAGTCGATAATTGTTTAGGAAAGTTGTAATTTAAATTAATGTTGTTTCGATAAGAATCCCAGTTTATATGTTTATTATATTGAGGATAATTAATATTTAGCAAGGAAGAATTAAAAGAAATTTTAATTGGAAGGTGATCTGAATGTAATTCGGGAATGGGAATTTGATAGAAAGGAATATTAACGTTTTGCAATAATGTCAAGAATATCAGGGATTATATTATTATGATTTGAATAATAAGTGGGCTCAAAAGGAGCAGGAGCATGGATATCTAAATTATTGTGAAGAATGTATTGTTGTAGTCTGATTCCTTGAGGATTAGTTGAATGACATCCCCATGCTGTGTTCTTACTGTTAAAATCTCCTAAAACAATAGTAGGATGAGAAGTTTGAAAGATTTTATTATATATTTGAATTGGGAAGGACTTATTTGGGAGTTTGTAAACAGAATAAATGGTGTATTTTATATTGCTAATGCCGACTTGTATTGCTATACATTCTAGGTTGTCAGATAATGGATAAAAAGTTTGCTCGTGGTATACGTTATTTTTAATAACTAGCGGTGCTACAGAATGGCACAGACTTTCCCGTATTAGTTTTCTATTTTCCTGGGTCTTCGCTAGCTATTCGGAATTGCCACATACTCTTTCTTGCCAGCTACCATCTATCATCGCCAAAAGTACATTTTTTTGCATTTTCTTAATTTTTTCGGTTTCCTATTGGTAGAACAGAAACATTAATTTTAGAATATTAAAGAACACAAAAACCTAGCCGTAAATGGCAATTTTCTTTTAAAAATTATGTGCCGTTTAAGAGAAAATGGCGTTTTAGCACTACTAAAAATGCGAAATTTGAAGCTCATTTTCACAGAAAATTTTTGAGTTTTCAAAATACTTTATTTGAAGTTATTTGAAGCACTTACACTCACAAATATAATCATCTTTACAAATTGCGGAAAATGTGCATATTAAAGATGTGAGAGATCTTTCAAAAAATTTACATTTATATAATTTTTGAAGAAAAAAAAAACAACTCAAAATAAACTTCACGCTATACTAATGAGTGTAATTAGCACTATCCGTTACAAAAGTTTCAAGAAAAAAATTGCAGCCATATACGAGAAAATGACGTTTGAGCATTTCTGAAAATGCCGAAATTTGAGCTACTTTTCACAGAAAACGGTAGTGTTTTCGAGAAACTTTACTTGACATTATTTAAAGCATATGTACTCGTAAATATAATAATGTAAAAAAGTCGCCGATAATGTAAATATTAACGACGTGAGAGACTAGTAAAAAAATTTACATTTTTGTAATTTTTGAAAAAACCAACCGATAGACCAAAATGGCTTTTATGTCATTGATAGAGTACATTTACCACTATCCCTACCAAAAGTTTAAAGAAAAAATTTGGAGCCGTTTTTGAGAAAATTTTGTTTTTGTAATTTTTTAAAATTGCTCATATTGCACGAAAACTACCAAAATTGTGAAAAACATTTACATGACCTTTATTAGAGAACTCAATATGCGGAACAAATTTTATTTGAAGAAAAAATCTCTATCTTCAATTTTGTAGTTGGAGAAAGACGCCGAAAAAAATTCAAACTTTCACAATTTTCGAAAATTCAGAGCTGTACGTGAAAATCATGCCATGTTAAAAAGTGTATTTTCCTCAATTCATACAAGAAATTTAAAGAAAATATTGAGAAAATGTTTTTGAGAAAATGTTGAAAATCCCCGGGGGCTTCATATAAAGTACCCCCAAATTTTAAAGAATCATTTTCAAAATCACAAAGCTTCGACTAGAATCAGATCGACTGGGGAATATCAATTTTGAAGAAAATCGACCGAGCGGTTTAGGCGCTAGCGTTGACCACAGACGGACAGACGGACGGAATGCCGTCAATCGATTTTTAAGTATAAAGAAGCAACAAATCATGGATTTTCACCACACCACGAGATAGAAGATTTTTTTTCTTAATTTAGCAACTGGTTTTATCCACTTATTCGTTTTCACGGCCCAGCAATTAATTTTTTTCCGCCGAAAATTGGCCATTTTTCCGCGCAGCATTACATAACTTTCCCTATACTACGTATATCACTCCGTGTATACGTACGTATACGGGAAAGTAATAATGGCAACACCTCCAGAAGCGTCATTTGAAGTCCGATCATTTCTGTAAATTTTTGTGACCTTTGATATAGTTTCTCGCCAGGAAGTGAGTTTCGGTTACACAAGCAATATTAATATTGTATTTTTGTAAAAAATGATTGAAAATATTTTTTGACGTTTGATTCCATTATAATTTCAATTAAGGAATGTAATGTAATTTAAATTTGTACTGAAATTATTTGCCATGAAGGAGAGATGGGAGGATAGTTTGAACTAAGGTTTGAATATGAGCTATAATTGAGGAAAGGACTTGTTTGACTATGTTGGAAATTAAACAGGAATAGTTAGAAATGTTTGTTTGTTGTTTTGTAACATTTGAATAAGATTTATGTGTTGTATGAGTAGATGATGTGTGTATTCCAGTTAGGTTAGAAGGTTCTTGTGTTGTAGTGTTGTTTTGAGCATTGTATAAATGATCAAGGAGTGGAAAATTTTGATCGTTGAAAGACGGAAGTGGGGTAATGAATTGCCTAGCGGGTATTGTACGTGTGTTTGAAGGACGAAATGGATTTGATTTAAGTAAATCTTTATAAGTTTTACATCCTCTGTAGTTCGCAGTATGCTGCCCGTCATAGTTAACACAAACTGAGTTGATTTAGGAAGTGGGCAATTGGAATAATAATGGCTTTCTTTCCATCTAACACAACGAGGAGTTAATCGACAGTTTGCTTGAGTGTGGTTAAACCTCTGGCATCTTTTACATTGCAATGGGATATTATTTGTAATTTTAGCTTGAATTTTAATTATACTATGAAATCATTTTTCAAGTTTAAAAATTTCCCAACCAGGTATCTCGCACCAGCGGGGCACCGCCCCAGCCGGGACAAGCTCTAAGCTCCCGACCGGTCTCCCGGCATGTGTGGTAGTGTAGTGCATGTTAGGGTAAGTGAGTGTGTAAAGGTCGAGGATAGGACAAGGAAGAGGAAGGAAAGATATCGCGCGGTCCGTGGCCCGTTTGTTAGGGTACTGCTCCGGCATTCGCCTGGTGTTGATCGGAGAGACCACGGAAAACTACCGATCAGAGCAGCAAGCCGCTAGAATTCTCCTCCAGACAGCGACTGAATTCGACCTTGTCAGCTGAGAAGCTAGTGTCGAAAATCCTGCCGCCGTCGGGATCGAACCTAGGACCTCCCGGTCAGAGGGACTGCAGTGACATCAGGTTGATGCACTGAGCCATCTCTCCCGGTCACTCGGGCGAATAGATACGCAGTTGATCACAGAATACAATAATGAGCGACAATACTGAGAAGAGTTACTGCAATAATTAAATTCTTATCATTGAGAGGACTCCCTTTAAGAGGTTCTGACCAAAGAATTTCTTTAAAAAAATGGAAATTATTTGGAACTTAAAAAGTCAGTTTGACCCATTCTTATACGAACAAAGAAATATGGTAATGCACGGAAAGGGATGCCATCATACTTGTCAGCCACCATTTGTGAAGAATTCGTAGAAATAATGGGGACTAAAGTTCTTTCAGTAATAATTTCGGAAATTCAAAAAGCAAAATATAATGCTATTTCTATTGATTCCACAAAAGCTGTTTGTTGGCTGCTATAGTGCGTTCAGTTTGAATTTGTTACTCGCACAAAATTGTAAACAGTCCAACAGACGTCATCGGTTTTGGAGAGTGTTCGTACCACTTGGAGCATGTCTTTGGAACTTCGAGGGCGTTGTATATCTGCTAGTGGAAGTAACTACACACACTATCGTGTCTTTTTAAGTATTTGGTTTTGGACAAGCTGGGACAATATGATCAATTGTTTCTACTTATTTCTGGCAAGTGCGGCTTTTATCATCTTGGAAAATTTTGAGAACCTCTTTATCATAATGTGTTCTCAAGGCCTGATCTTGGGCAGCTATTAGAGCTGCTTCCGATTCTGGCTTCATCCTTCCCCTTTTAAACTACATTAGTGATTGATCTTTATTGATCTGCACCTTGTCCATTCCTTTTAAACATTGTCGATGGTTTGTCTTTCCACGATTTCTTTAACATTTTTTGTCTCACATTTCATGTTAAATAGCAGCAAAAGCTCAGTGTGTGGTATTACTATTACATTCGCCTGGGGCCTCTTCTTTCTTGATTGGGCATTGAAGTCCCTTAATTATTGGTAGTAATGCTGCTATACTTTGTAGAGATATATTTATCACTGAATGATGTACACGTGCATGTGCGCGCGTGTGTGTTAATGTAGGGGGCCCTCATTATCGAATCCGCCGGGGCCCTCAGAGGTTCTAGAAGCGGCCCTGCTCAAAGCTTTTTGACTCCCCCCTCATCGCTTCGCCTCTCTTCCAGCGGGGCGGCGTTGCCGCGACAGGAGC
The DNA here is from genome assembly GCA_031308135.1 of Acheta domesticus. Taxonomy (NCBI): domain Eukaryota; kingdom Metazoa; phylum Arthropoda; class Insecta; order Orthoptera; family Gryllidae; genus Acheta; species Acheta domesticus. The sequence goes on along the minus strand of JAHLJT010000631.1, from coordinate 131,068,561 downwards.
CAGGAGATCTGCGCAGTATCTGCGGTGGCTTCCGATGACATACGGGTCTGTGAGGGCGTTATCGCCTTCCTCTGGCGGAGATAGGGGAGGTGTCACACCAGAGGCAGATCCAGCCGATCATTTTTCGTACACTTTTATAAGATAATAAACATAATTGTTATTATACTGCATATTATGTATAAGAGCCAATCGCACAAGAGTTGACACGACATATTTTAAAATGTATGGTATATTTTTTAAAATCTGGACTTCAAAAAAAGAGACACTTATTTTTTTATTTGCCTGAAAATTGATTATTTGTGTAGTTATGCCTATATTAAATTTTGGAATTTACAGGTACTTCACAGTATAAGATCAATTGTTGCTCCGAATGTATTAGCTATAAAAATGTCTGGTTTGTTTCATTTAATATTTTAAAATGTGTATTTTATTCCTATGTAAATAAAGTTTTCAAAAAATATTTCTTTCATTAAAAAAAATATTTCTTTCAAAAAAAGTAAGATTTCTAAATAAACTCGATGAGATAAAAATTTGAAAAAAATATAGGCGTGTTCCTTGTTCACTTTTCTATCAAATACAACAAGAAAAAAGTGAGCACTTCACTCATACAGTTCTAAAAAAATCAATTGTAAGTATGAGTGCGCGCTCTGCCTACACATGCACTAACAAGTTGTGTTCGGTCAGTCTTTGATGCAAGTGCTGAAGAACTAAAAAAAGAATGACCGTCTGCCTGATAAGGGTTTGAAGAGTTATTAGTATTTCAGATGTTTACTCTGCCCCATAAGGTATGACATTGTGTCATATATGTGTTGGTGGATAACATCGTGAGTGACTTGTGGTCTATGAATCAATGTTCTTATGGGTGAGAGCGAAACGAGTTTAAATACGAGCCGTTTCACGTCAAATAGCACAAGAATTGACACGACTATTTTTATATCTATACAATTTTTTAAAAATAAATGACACGACTGTATGGCATTCTTTCGGGACATCAAAAAAGGCACGTATTTCTTTATTTACCTGAAAATTGATTGTTTGTGTAGTTACGCCTGTATTAGATTTTTGGAATTTATGCCTACTTCGCAAAATATGATTGATGGATGCTCCGAATGTACTTAATGTAATTTTTTGTTTCATTTAATATTTTGATATGTGTATTTTATTCCTCTGTAAATTATTTTCTTAAAACATAAATATTTCATTAAAAAATTGTAATTATTTTTAAGAAATGAAAATTTCTATATGAACTCGCTCAGATAAAAATTTGAAAAAATATAGGAGTATTTCTTGTGCCATTTTCTACAAAACACAAGAAAAAAAGTGGGCACTGAACACTAACAGATCAAAAAATCTATTGAATTTACGCGGGCGCGTGGTTCCTGCCCCTGCACTAATTTTGTTCGATCAATCTTTGATACAAGTATCGAAGAACAATAAAAAGAATGACCGTTTGCTTGATTAGGGTTTTAAGAAATATTAGTAACTCATATTTTTACTCTGTCCCCAGAAGGGATGGTGACAGCAAAACGAATTCTACTTCTGCTTTTCCTCGTGTCAGCTAAACGAATTTTATTGCCGAGTCCATTTGCGCCCTAGAGATGGGCTGTCCTCCTGACCTTGCTCGTGAAATACAATCAACCACTTGTCAAGGGACATTAGTAAAATTTTCTTAATATCAGTCGCAACACGCACCTTATGAAGACAAGAGTGTTAGTGTTTGTTCTGTGAAACGTGTGTACACTGTGCAACATGAGTGGCGATCACCGTATGAGATACGACAGATGTTTCAATCCATTTAATTTTTCTGATAACGATTTTTAGAAATGAAAATCTCCACGACGCGTAAACCACGGTTTGCTGGTGACTTTACAGGAGTCATTTGATTTGCAAATGTGTGATTCTTTTCGGAAGAAAGGGAATCGGCTTCCAAAATGGCCTTTTGTTAGTGAAGAGAGCCTCGAGATAAGTGGCTCCCGTGGCATTAACGGAAGTAGCGGAACGCCCAGTGAATATGGTGAAAAGTGTGGAAATCAAGAAAATGACAATTTAGGCCCTTCAGATAATTCAAGTGTCTGCGAAATGAATAAAGAGAAGTTAAACAAGAGTTTAATTACAATAGGAGAAACCCCCGCAAAGAAAAGAAAATTGTAATAAAAACGGTATCCCCGTGAGATATTTCAGAAAGTACGAAGTGCCAACACAGATATTTTTTTCACATTGAAGATTCTTCTACGTCCATCGAAAAATCAGACAAAGATACTGTTTAAACACTTATCGATTCACTTTCACTCAACTGATGTCATGACATTGAAAATTTAAATTTTGACAATTTTTGGAAGTTGGAGATACAATAAAATTAAACGACATTTTCCAGCAACCGAATGCATGGTAAAAATGTCTAAAAAGCTGGCTGAAGAAAATGGAATTTTGTCCAGACCTGAAGTAAATTCGGTAGAGCATTAACACTGTGCATTGTGAGGAAAGTTCAGGAATTCTATAGTAAGCGAGTACTTGTATTTAAAGTGAGGTTTGAGGTACCAGAAAATTTCAAAATGTCAGTGAAAACGTGAAACAAGAATTCGTCATTTAATTATTTATAAATTAATATTATTTTTATACATAATGTACATAAATATTATTTATAAATTCAATCGTGAAGTTTCACCACCTCAAGAAGTACTTACATTACTGCTTCATCTGAAGAAACCGACGACCAGTAATGCAAGAAACGCGTCTATTGCAGCAATCTACTACACACTGGTTCGTAAAATATGAATATCTTTTAAAGTTACTGAGATCCCACTTTCATGTTTTCTGGAGTTATCAATACTGTAGTGCGTTTGTAAATATTTAAAAAAAATTAGCTCATCGAGTTTACAAAAATATTCAATTTTCAAAATTAATTTTTTTAAAAAAATTGAAAATTCAGGAAATTAAATATTTTGCAAAATCTTAAAAATTAAACATGTTTATAAGTTTCGAATGGAATTTGAACTGAATTTCTATAATTAGTGTATTCAAATATATGTTATTTTTAAGTTAGTGATGTGCGTCATTTTTAACAAATTTCATTACGGAATATTTCCAAAAATAATAAAGTTAGAAAAAAATAAAAAATACACGTTAACTTATTTGATCCATATAACAAAGAGAAAAAAATAGAAAATAATTAAAAATATGAAGGTCAAATTTTGGTCTTTTTTGTGCGATTTGACATGTATGGCTCATATTGTGACCTCCACGGGCGCGCGCACGCACGCAGTCGCCGTCAGTGACGTCAAACCCAACTCGGGCGGCGTCGAATGTGTTCTCCACCTTAGCTGAGAGAGGTGCCGGCCAGCTCAGCGGTATTTAGCGGTGGAGAATCTGTAAATTGTTTTGTGAGGATGGACTTGGCTCAACTCTTCACTTCAGAATGAGAACACATGTTTGTTATGAGTTTAAATAAATGAATTTTAATGATAAAGATTTTGGAGGTTGTAATTGGACTCAAATTAAATAGTAGAAAATCTTTAACCTATTTTCGTCGCGTGAGCTCAGTGAACGCACTTTTGCGTCGTCATACGATGCAGTAAAGCAAAACACAAATTTTACACTTCGTCTTAAAACTAATAACACTAATAGCTGCAGTGCAATTTGAATTAAAATAAATTGGCTTGGGAAGATGGCCAGGCGCGACCGTTCATTCCCAGTAAAGAATTTACCCCATGCAAAACAAAAAAAAAAGGTGTCAAGTTCAGTGGCTCGCCGTACGAAGGCGAATGTCAATTGGCCAAAGCTTGCCCGCACGTTTTAAATCACCAGACGGGGCGTCGACCTCTGGGGGTGAATGTCCGTGACGCTCCTTTCCACTCACTGCAGACGGGGCGTCGGCAAGGGTCTCCCTCGTTCAGGCAGCAAAAGCGCTGTTCTCGGCGTGCAGGAGGAAGCGTCACATCGGCGTCCAGATGATGCAAACACTCAGGCAAATTCACCGAGTTTATCGATTAGAGGCAGGATGACAGATCGCATGGCTCATTTGAGTGTTCAGCCGAATAGTACTTAATGAATGGGCACTCGCCCTGCAATTAGTGAAATTCAGCCTTATCACTTTACGGGATTCACTTTCCCGTGATTTTCACCGACGGCCACTCGCCGCATCAGGAAATAAAACAAGTAAAATTCGCGATTTCGCCTCCGAGTCATACTCGGAAACGCTCCCTAACGGAGGTTCTCACCGGGATTCCCCTTCTTCCAAGTTAAAACTCGACCAAGCTCCTCTCTCCCCCTCCCAATTCCAGAAAAGTTGTAGAACATTCTACGAAAGTTTTGGAAGACTGCTCTTTATTGGTCCGGAGCTATTACGTCTGGCTTCGTACGCTCTTAAGCGACGGAAATTTCCACAAAGCTGTCTCCCTCTAGCAATGTGATAAACACAAGCTGGGTGGTCGCCGGGCCATGTGGATATTTCTGCTGGGACATTCCCATAGGGTTGTGCCCGTCCCGAAAACGACGAAGGTCCGTACTTTCCCGGGCTGGCGCCGGTCGGTCGCCGGGAGCGACCCTGCACCTGCGCCGTAACGAATCAGCACCTCGCCCGCCGCCGAAAGGGAGGAGGCGAACGCGATTTCAGCCTCACTCATTGTGCAAAGAATGAGAGTACACAGAATTATCCGCGTATGTTAGATTGTTCTGTACCGTCACTATATATATATATATATATATATATTGTATATGATACTATACAATTTTATGTTTAACATAATTCGAACGTAAATATTGAAATCAATTTTGCCATATAAAGTAAGGTAAAGAATACTCTAAGCCTTTTGTGGGGGGAGGGCGCAAGGCACCAATGCCCCCCCCCCTGGATACACCAGTGTCACACAAACTGCCGCTGAAGGATATTGTAAGAAGGGAGGTGAGCAATGGACCGTGATGGAATGTCTCTCTTCAAACAAAACCTGCAATAGCTCGTGAAGGACCACCTTCCAATTTAGATTTCTCAAGGCAAGAAAGGTTGCCTGGGTTGTGAGTGTCACCAATTGCTTTAATGAAACACAACACATGAATTTAATGAGATATAATTAACCTAAATACCTTTCAACTACATTACATGAAAGCATGGAAAGGTATGCCTTGACTGCATTTGTGCAGAGCACTTTAATGCATGCACTGAAAAGAAAGAAAACAAATACAGATTGTATAATCTTGAAAGAAGGCGCCAGTAGCTGGAGGACTGGTGGCCGTTGGAGTGGTCACTGCTATCCTATGATGCAAAACAGAGCACCAATGTTGGCACGTTGATGTCCGCGACATAAGTAACTTGAAAATAACTCACTCACAGAACAGAGAGCGAAACAGACATGATTGTCTCACAGTGTAAAAAAACACGCATTTAACTAGCGTGGAGTTTATCGCGTGAAACACCTCACATATCAACACGACGAGGTCTACAACATAGGTAACTTGAAAATAACTCACTCACAGAACAGAGAGCGAAACAGACATGATTGTCTCACAGTGTAAAAAACACGCATTTGAGTAGCGTGGAGGTTGTCGCGTGAAACACCTCACATATCGGCACGTCGATGTCCGCGACATAAGTAACTTGAAAATAACTCGCTCACAGAACAGAGAGCGAAACAGACATGATTGTCTCACAGTGTAAAAAACACGCATTTGCGTAGCGTGGAGGTTGTCGCGTGAAACACCTCACATATCGGCACGTCGATGTCCGCGACATAAGTAACTTGAAAATAACTCGCTCACAGAACAGAGAGCGAAACAGACATGATTGTCTCACAGTGTAAAAAACACGCATTTGAGTAGCGTGGAGTGTGTCGCGTGAAACGCTTCACATGGCGACTACATGCCGACTAACTGAATTCGCTCGCAGAGCAGAGCGATGTTTGGCGCGCATAAATGGCGCTGTCCAATGAGAATTAAGATAACAAAATGATTTACTTGTAATTATTGTAAAGTAAAGAAATTTAAGATAGAATATATAAAACGGGCATGAATTTTGAGCGTAATAATTATGCCATCAAATATGACTGACGGTGGAGTCTTAAAATGTTTTATATTATATAACGGACTGTGCCTGGCAATTTGAGGCGCGCATACTGGCGCTACCCAATCAGGAATAACGTAACAAAATGATATATTTGTGATTATTGTAAAATAGGAAGGAATTTAAGATAAAACATAAGAGACAGGCATGAATTTTGATTATAATAATTATGCCATCAAATATGACTTGACAATAAAGTCTTAGAATGTTTTTATATTACGTAACGGATATAACCAGCTGGCGCCTGGCAGTTAAGAGGCGCGGTTCGTAGAATTTCAGCGTTGCCTTGTGGTGCGTTGAGAGAAACAGTGTTGTAACATGTACTTCCGTTAAAATGCAACACAAATATTGGAATAGAGGCTGCGAGGTGCTTCAATGAATACAATAAGGAATTGCGTTGCCTTGTGGTGCGTTGAGAGAAACAGTGTTGTGACATGTACTTCCGTTAAAATGCAACACAAATATTGGAATAGAGGCTGCGAGGTGCTTCAATGAATATAATAAGGAATTGCGTTGCCTTGTGGTGCGTTGAGAGAAACAGTGTTGTGACATGTACTTCCGTTAAAATGCAACACAAATATTGGAATAGAGGCTGCGAGGTGCTTCAATGAATACAATAAGGAATTGCGTTGCCTTGTGGTGCGTTGAGAGAAACAGTGTTGTGACATGTACTTCCGTTAAAATGCAACACAAATATTGGAATAGAGGCTGCGAGGTGCTTCAATGAATATAATAAGGAATTGCGTTGCCTTGTGGTGCGTTGAGAGAAACAGTGTTGTGACATGTACTTCCGTTAAAATGCAACACAAATATTGGAATAGAGGCTGCGAGGTGCTTCAATGAATATAATAAGGAATAAAATAAAATATACATATGGTAACTTGTTCGAACAGATATGAAAAGAGACAAATCAACGTACAAGGAGATGTATTCCAAACACGGAAGCATTGCAGGAATTCGAAACACTATGTGCGTGAGGAAGCTATTGAAACAGTTATTATACGTTTCACCGAGCACAGTTCAGATGGCTCTTCCGATTTAGAGCCTGCCTCTTCTGACGAGTGAAAGTTGAGATGTCTTTGCATAAGGTTGAATTACCCTTTTTCGAAATATATAAATGTGCGTTTTTCGAATTCTTGTTGCTTCGTATGACATTTATGAAGTTTTAGGCACTCACTAACTGGTAAAGATTGTTGGTAATGAGATAAGTGGAGCAATCATAACTTAAAGAGTCCGGATTCCTATGTAATTACAATTTTTGTGTTTCTCTATGTAGTTCTCAAAATTGTGATTTTGGCACAGCATTTCTATCCCAACCATGCACTTTGCTGATATTTTACATAGTAAATAAAATATCTAACAGTTTCCTTGAAATTATTGCCAAAATGTTTGATTAATTTTGAACGATATTTTTATTTAAGAAGTCGGCATACTTCGTCGTACTCTAATTCAGAATTGCATGGTAACGAGAGGTGATGCCGCACGTGAGTACGTGACCGGCTAAACGCATTCTGTTTGGACTTCAGTCTTCACTGCCCTAGCGCAAGTGCGCTGAATATTACTTTTAGGTGTGAAAAGTATAAGTGACGTCGTGTTTTTGAATCACAAGTTCCGAGAAAGATTGGTTGTCGTAAATGTGTTCGAAGATAACGCTACAATGATTCTCTGCTGGTCATCGAGTTTCCACGTTTGTACTATTGCTCTCACTGCTGCCAAAGATAGTGGTGCTACAACAGCACATACTTTCCCGTGTTATTTGAAACAGCTATGTAGTATTGAAATATTGCACTTTCTGCGCCACTGACATTTTAGTTATTATTTGAAAACGTCCAATTCAACCAAGAAGCGAATAACTCACTGTTTCCATCGCAGTGTTGTCAGAACTATGTGAATTCTACAACAGCATAAAAATATAATACAAAAGTTTTGTAAACTTTTATTAGAAAAAGAAGCCTGATACCCCGGGCAATAAAGCAATGCATTTCATAGAGCCATAATTAGAGAAGAGTATTATAGAACCATGCAAAAATACTCTACTCAATACAAATTGTACAGCATTTGGTGCGAAAACTAAATATTTTCATGCAAATATCAACATAAATTCGACACTTATAACTTCTTTTCATACAGCTACTTCAAGTCACCACAAAGACAAGTAATTCACAAAAATTCGCGAGCAAAACTGAATTTCATTGTTGCATTCCCTGCATTGTCGATTTTCTGAGAGCTAGTCATCTTTATTTCAAATATTTCAAAATAAACAATTTTTTAAAAATATTAATGTGTAAATGTGTAACAAAAGGTCGAATGTAAGAAACGAACAAAGAAATAATATACAAAATTGCAAAAAGCTGTCCGAAGCCTAGTAAATTTACAGCGGGCTATTGTGTGTGTCACAAAAATATAAAAAACTACTCGTATTTTGAAAAAACTTAAGCATGACCTTATTTGAAGATGTAGTTTTGATAAATACATTTAATTGAGAAAAATGTATTTTTAAAATTGTAGTTTTAAGAAAACGACGAAAACGAAGCGCAGTCAATTCCGAGCGGTCTATTACGTTTGTCAGTAAATTATAGAAAAGCAACTCATATTTTCAAAAAAATTAACATGACCTTATTTGAAGATCTGTTTTTGAAGAGCATATTTCATTAAGAAAAATGTTTATCTTCATAATTATAATTTTTTTAAAATTTATTTTATTCTATGTCGCATCAACTACTAAGGTTATTAGCGACAGACATATTAACAACATATACAATTTTCAATAATTTATACATTTTTAGATTCTTCATAATTATAGTTGCAGGAAAAAGCGAAAAAAAATTAATTAACGAAAACTCAGGATTTTCAACGAACATGCGACCTGTACCATTGTCTTAAACGTCCTGCACACTATCCAATAACAAATTTATAATTAAACGATGGACCCATTTTTTTGAAAATTTTGAAAATTTCCTATGGGCTTCATATAAAGTACCCCCCAAAATATCGGTTTCAAATTGAATGGGCTGCGACATCAGTCAGATCGATTGGGGCATATCAATTTTGGAGAAAATCGGCTGAATGGTTTTGCCGCTGGCGTTGTTCACAGACGGACGGATAGACACGTTTTGCCTTCAATCTATTTTTCGGTATCATGGACCCACAAAACATGGATTCTCGCTACATTACGTGTTAGAGGATTTCTTTTTTTGTATTTAGCGACTTTTATCCACTTTTTTGTTGCCGGGGTGCGGTAATAAGAGTTTCTGTCGGAAATTCGCAGTTTTCCGGCGTACGATTACATAACTTTCTTTTCCCGAAAGTGGAGCGAGAGAGCAAGCGGGAGAGAATCAGAGGGAGGGAGACACACACAATCATCTTGTTTATAATCATTGATAAATATTATTTCTCAATTTGTAGTATATATTTTTTTAATTTTTACTTTCTCGCCTTACGAATACTTCGTAAGAAGAGAAAGTTATGTAATCGTACGGCGGAAAACGGGGAATTTTCGTCAGAAAATCTCTTATAGCAGGGGTCTGGTGACAAAAAAGTGGATAAAACCTGTTGCTAAATTTAGAAAAAAAATCCTCTATCTCGTGGTGTAGTCAAAATCCATGATTTGTTGCTTCTTCATACTTCAAAATCGATTGACGGCAAAACGTCCGTCTGTCCGTCTGTGGTCAACGCTAGCGCCTAAACCGTTCGGCCGATTTTCTTCAAAATTGATATTCCCCGATGGTTTTTACTCGTCTCAAGGCCTCTTAAATTTGAAACCGATATCTTAGTATTTGAGGGCACTTTAAATGAAGCCCATTTTGAGATTTTCTAAATTAAAAGAACATGGCTCCAAATTTTTTGATTATATGTTGTTGAATAGTGCGAAGAACATTGAAGGGAATGACGTAGGTATGATTTTCATTGATAGGCCCAATTTTTCGAAAATTGCAAAAAACTGTTTAAAAACTGCAAAATTGAAGATAGAGATTTCTGACTCAGACAAAGTCGGTTGTACAAAATTAGCACTTCAAATAAGGTTGTGAACCCTTCTTTGGAAAAACGAGTAGTTTTTGCGTAACTTGCGATTCAAATTTACAAAAATACTTTTCTCATAAACCGCTCCAAATTTTTTCTTTAAAATTTTTGCACGTGTGTAATAAGGGACGGTAAATATATAAATAAACTAGTGGTGCTATAGAATGGCACATACTGTCTCGCAGTAGTTATTTTCCAAATGCTGATCATCGGATATTTTCCAAATGCCGATCATGTGGATTAAGCCGTTCACCGCTGCCTTTCTTGGTCATGTTTTTTGAAAGACATGTTTTTCTCATGTTGACAATTACCGGCTTCCTAGTGATAGAACTGATACATGTACGTTTTGACTAAAATATAAGCAGATGGTCCGCATGTGGGTTGCGTAGCGCGATACGTTAAGGCACCTTCGGGTTGAGATCTTCAATAAGAAAGGTGCCGAGTTCGATCCCTCGAGGGGGGTTTTAATTTGATGAACGTGATGTTGCAGGAAAAAACATTGAAGAGTGTAGATACTTTATTGAAAATCATTTGAAGTACTTCTACTCACGAATAGAATCAATGCAGATAAATAGACAGGACTTGTTTGTGTTTTCCCTAACTACGTCTTTTAAACAATTTTTCAACTCTGTTATTCGATTTCTGAAGCGTATGACGTGTCAAATCAACCGTTGTCTAGTATATATCTGTGTGATCCAATTTAATTAAAAATGAGTATTTTAACGTTAAATTGTAATACAATATAACCAGAAGGCATGGGATGAACATACAATCCCTAACCATTTCAAAATTTTTTTGAATTTCTAGCCTTACGAATACTTCGTAAAGCGGTTCACCGCCGCCTTTCTTGGTGATGTTTGAAAGACATGTTTTTCGCATGTTGACAATTACCGGCTCCTAATGATAAAACCGATACAATGACGTTTTGACTAAAATATAAGTAATTGCGATAAATGTACTGAAAATGTCTGTATATATTTGTTCAAAGTTTTTACTTTTAACAATTTTTTTACTTCTCTTCTTGGATTTGTAAAGCGTATGTACAATCGTATCAATTGTTTCTTAATCAGGCATATACCATTTTATAGCTCGGTTCTATTCTTTCATGGCTCTGTTCGACACAGGCTGTGTTGGTGTGGCGTTGTGGTGTAAGTGCCGGTTCGTTGACTTTGAGTTTCGAATGTCGAGTCTCGATACGGGAAACGTTTGCTGGTATAATACACTTTTGCTGGTTTATAGAGTATTGGAATAGCAATAAGGACCGTATAGAAGCAGAGCGAGAAAGTATGTGCGTTGGAAGCACCATTAGTTTTAACTGAAATTATAAATCTGAAATAATGTTGTGTTATTTTACAGGTTTTGTAGTTGGTTTAACAATTGCTGTAGGATGTATTGTGGTTTGTATGGCTGCTGTGATTTGGAGACGTCTGTGTGTTCAAAGAATGCCCCCAACACAGGCTGAGAGTGGCGTGCAGCATGTCAATGGTAATGGTTATTATCGAGACTGGGAACGGCCACAGGAAGCAGAATTGCAAGAATTAGAGCTCCATCTTGCGACAATGGCACCTAATATTCCACCGGGTAATCATAATTTGTTGGATACAAAGGTAGGTGTTGCATTTTATTACTTTTTCTTGGAAAAACTCTTTGACATTGGAAACTGAGTTACTCTTAATATATTTTTCGTATGGTAGTAGCATATCTAATAATAATAATAATAATAATAATAATAATAATAATAATAATAATAATAATAATAATAAACCCACCTAAGGAGTACACGACCTTGGAGTTGGTGGTGGAGCTCGAGTACCCCCATGAGCCTGAGAGCTATGTCAGTGGTAGCCTAGCTACTGGTAGGGCCTCCCTTACTGAATAGGTTGAAGGTGAGGGGTCCGACGAAGAAGTACTCCATTTTGAGGAGAGTGGGTAGTAAGTAGAGAGGGAAGGGTCAGGAACCTTTGGACTTCCTGTTGTCGGCCCATGGAGGGTACAGCAGAGAAACTGGGTTGGCACACCAGGCCACTGATTAGAGTGGAGGCCCGAACCTTGCATTAGCCAGCGAAGGAGGCTGCCTTCAGCAGTCAGTGAAAATCCCGTGGGGTTTAGTAATGCCGACTGGCGATCGGAGGGACCCCTTGCTGGGCCCTGCGGGGGGATGCCCCGAGGCCACTATGGGTCGCAATAACGGATGGCAGGAAACAACCCAAAGGTTAAGTGTGATCTGTGAACTCGAATTTGCTACCTGCGAATCTTCACTTGAAACCAATGAGCAAAATGGATAGAACAAGCAATGTAATGAACCTTAACGTGCCTTGTTCTACCAATGTCCCATACCTGCTCAGAAACCGAGCTAATGTCACCTTGTCGACGTCTGGCCATCCCACGGATGTTAGTCCCAGGGACCCAGAGCCGGCAGTAGCTCGAAGCTATCGTCAGAGATGGACCCGGGATGAATTAAAGGAGGTGATGTGGTGCTTTTACTATGCAAAAGCGAAAAATGGGGGCTCAGAAATAGAAGTTTTCAAGGCATGGAGAGAGCGGAACCCAGATATGAGACCTACCCTAGACTCAAAGAAGCTTGCCAGTCAACGACGATACATACTCAGCAGTGGCAAATTCACAGCAGAACAACGACATTGAGAGAAATGCGGAGTATGTACTTCGCTCGAACAATTCACATGACGAACATGTAGAACTTGAAAATGATGATCCCGTGGAAGGTTCATCTCTTTCCAGTGAAACACACGTCAGTGGTGAAAATTTATCTGGCAATGAATTACACGATAAGGTCATAATGCGAAATCTCCTTCGGCGCGAGATAGAAAGAGTTAGTCAACTTCCGTTTGAATCTCGCGAACCGTTAAGGAGAATATACGAAAATGCCAAAGCTAAAAGAGTGATAGAAACAGTGAATTCTGTCTTAAATGAGGTGGTCGAGACCCCAGGCAGAGATCTAGATATTACTGAAATCAATCACATCATATATGCAACTGGGTATCTAGTATCTCAGATAATTTTGGGGCCAGCCAAGAACACCGACGGCCGACAGCAAAACAGAGTAAACAGCTCTGTACCCCCATGGATGAACAGAATTGAGAAACGGATAGCCGACATCCGGCGCGAAATATCACTCTTAGCTGAGGCATCTTCTAAATCAACGCACACTTCTAAAGTTCAACGAAAAATATTCAATGTTGAACAAAAATACCAAATTGAAAATGACACGAGCAGGCTAATGGTAGTTGAAAAGCTAAAAGAGAAAATTCAAGCATGGGCTCAAAGAATTAGACGTTACAAACGTAGAATAGATTTCCGTGTACAGAACCGGTTGTTTGAAACAGACGCGAAGAATTTCTATCGCAATCTGACTCAAAAACCGAATGGCAAAGCTGTTACTCCTTCAAAAGATGACGTCGAGGCATTTTGGGCAGGAATCTGGGAGGAGAGGAGATCCTACAACAAAGACGCATCTTGGCTTCAATCTGAAGTTGATGCTGCCGATGAACTTGTAGAAACAGTGGAAGATGTTCATCAATTCTCGGAAGAGGAACTCTTCCAAGCAATTAAGAACAAGGGAAACTGGAAGTCCCCCGGGATTGATAAGATCCAGATTTATTGGATTAAGAAATTAACAGCAATACATTCTCATCTAGCAAAGGCTGTTAATAAAATTTTAGAAAACCCAAAGGAACTCCCGGAATGGCTCACACGCGGCATCACATATTTGCTACCCAAAGTGGGAGACAGCTCTTTGGCGAAGAACTACAGGCCAATTACTTGTCTGCCAGTACTGTACAATGTTATCACTGCAGCCATAGCTGAAAAAATGTACAGACAACTAGATAAGAATCATCTAATGACACCTGAACAAAAAGGATGTCGTAAAGGCTCTTATGGCTGTAAGGAAATCTTGCTACTGAATAAAGTCATTTTGAATGATGTAAAGAAACGCAAACGTAATTTGAGCATGGCTTGGATTGACTACCAAAAGGCCTTTGATAGTGTACCACACGATTGGATTTTGAAGACCCTGGAGATCTATCGATTTTATCCTAGACTTATTGAATTTTGCAAGGCTAGTATGAAGTCGTGGAGTACCAGGTTACTAATACGAAGCAGTAGAAACCAGAAGTATTCAGATTAACAGGGGTATTTTTCAAGGAGATTCACTATCCCCTCTGCTGTTTTGCATCAGTTTGATCCCACTATCGAGACAGTTGTCGCAAGCTGACTTTGGTTTTAAGCTCCATGGTGATGAAAGGTCAGTATCACATTTGTTTTACATGGATGAAAATTTTCAAAAAAAACAAAACAACAACAAACAAACGTAGATGACCTTAATGGAAGAACTAACCATGGAGAACAAATTGTTTTGAAGAAAAAATCTCTATCTCCAATTTTGTAGTTGGAGGAAGACGCCGAATAAAATTCAAACTTTGGCAATTTTCGAAAATTCTGAGTTAACCGCAAAAATTGGACCTATGCTACCTTAATAAGTGTATTTTAGTCTATTACAAGAAATTTAAAGAAAAAAAATTGGAGCCGTTTATGAGAAAATTTTGTTTTTGTAATTTTTTAAAATTGCACATATTGCATACAGTATTGCTAGAAAACTACAAAATTTGCAAAAAAAAAATGTACATGACCTTAATGAAAGAACTCACTAAGGAGAACAAATTGTATTTGAAGGAAAAATCTCTATCTTTAATTTTGTAGTTGGAGGAAGACGCCGAAGAAAATTCAAACTTTTGCAAATTTCGAAAATTCAGAGAACCCTGAAATGAGGACCTATGCCACCTTTAGTGTGGCGTGTATAAGTGTATCGTACTCCATTCTTTCAAGAAATTTAGAGAAAAAATTTGGGGCCGTTTTTGAGAAAATTTTGAAAATGTTCAGGTCTCCAAGTAAAGTACCCCCAAATTTTGAAGAAAGTTTTTCGTTATCTCAAAGCTTCTAATGGATCCAGATCGACAGGTATTTCTTCAATGGGAAAAAAATTCCAACGTATGGTTTAAGCGCTAGTAGTGTTCTCAGACAGGCGGACGTTTTGTTTGCTTTTTTTATTTTATTTATTTATTTATTTTAAACCAAGTACGCACAAAAGAGTAACTGGTTACAGCGCATGTTCGGGGATTTTTTCATTAACAACTGGATTTATCCACTTTTTCGTTATCAGAGCTCGGCAATGAATTTCTTTCTATCGAAAATCAATTTTTTCGCGCAGTATTACATAATTTTCCCTATACTACGGATATTACTCCGTATATACCTACGTATACGGGAAAGTAAACTAGTGGTGCGGCAAAAGCACATACTTTCCCGTATTATTTGAAGGAGCTACGTAGAATTGAAATATTGCCCTTTTTGCCCTACAGCATCTTAGCTATTATTTGAAAATGTCCAATTCAACCATGAAGCGATCAACCACGGTGTAAGAGGTGTATTAACTAGTCGCCTTTGGGGCAAATTTTCTGAAGCCAGTTTGAGGCTAATTCCTCGCTTGTCCGTATGGTGCGCACGATCGAACAGTGGGCTACAATCGTGAAAACCTGGCCAGAAAGGGGAAAAAAAGTTTCTTGATGGGAATTTTGGACTATCAGGTTGGCTACAGTAATGTTGGGACTACTGAATGCCGGTTGTGCGGGCGTTCAGCGGTTATGTCCGCTATATTCCAGGTCAAACGTGGCAATTCTTTGTTAGCAGTGCGTGCTGCCGGCGAGACTACAAAATAGTATTGTCGTTGAATATTAAATTTGTGTTCTGTGTAAATGAAGCTAATATTTTCAATATGGAAGGTGTTTAAGGAGGTATGTACTAATGAAAAACATTTTCATCATTATATCATTAATTACACAGTCCGGCGTTAGTTTAGTTACAAAAAGGAAAACCACTGATTCCGATTAATTCCAGGATGCTGCATTCGAAATTGACAGCCGTTTTTCTAGATTAGCTCATATTTTTGTAAAACGCAGAGTTGCCAGTTTTTACCATTTTGGCTTCAGTTATCATCAAAGTAACCATTTCGACAATGTCACTAGAGTGAGAAATATATAGTATTTCACTCAGTTTGTGAAATTCAAGAGCTTCTTGTTGTTAGCAACAATGAAACGGAGAGAGAAATTCGCGATGATTGAAACCATTGACACTTGTGTTCTTTCCCCTTCCATTGTTTTGTTTTTAAGTGCTTTTACACATTGAATATAGCCCCTCTCGTCTGTGTGGCACCAATGGGCGGCGCGATGACGCCGGCGAGCAAATATATAAAGTAGAGAGTGCCGTTGTTGCGTGGCTCTGTCATACTCATACGAGTGTGTATTGCAGTAAGTAATCTATCAAGTGTGAAAATGTTTGTCGTGGGAATCCACTTACGAAGTTTTACTCAGTTACTTCAGTTATTGTACCGTATTTTCGGAACTGTTTTACAGTTATCATTGTGATCATCGTTATCACAGTGATTTAGTGGATGTGCTTTGGTTCTAAGTTTCGCTTTCCTGTGCAAAATGTCAAGTTCTTCCCGCAGATGTAAAAACTCACCGGACAAATTTTGTTAAACTTGGGCATGTTTATGGTTAAGCCTCAGATTAGATCGATGAATGATGTCGTTAGGGATTTGTATTGTTTTTATTTTGACTGTAAGATTGAGGTTCAGGATAAAAGCTGGGCCCCTCTTGTGCGCTGTCTGATGTGTCTGACGACCTGGCTTAAAAGGAACCAAGAAAAGGATACCTTTAGCTGTTCCAATGATATGGAGAGAACCCCGAAATCACTATGGCGACGTGTTTCTGTATGACGAATATGGCAGGAAGTAACAAGAAGAAACAGCGTGCCATCGAATATCCAAACTTGCCATCCGCGATTACGATTTTTTTATCTCAAAATCCGCTCCAAATTTTTTCTTTAAATTTTCTCCACATATGTAAAAAGGGGCAGTAAATAAATAAACTAGTAGTGCTATGGAATGGCCCAGACTTTCTCGCAGTACGTGTTCTAATTTCTTTAGTCTGGTCTAGCATTATGTTTTTCACGGCTGCGTTTTTTGTCGCCCAAAATACTTTTTTTTCTTTCTTCACATTTTCTCAATTACACTTTATCACTTCCTAATGCTAGTGATGATTCAATTACGTCTTGACTAGTATATAAATACATTGTTCGTTACTAACCGAATGACCGAGGTGATTAAAGCGCATGCAGAACAGCACTACAGACCGTGAGGAGTCGGGTTCGTATCGCAGACAGGGATTTTAATTGAATGAATGTGTTGTTGCAGATAAAATCTATTGACGATTGTAGAAACTATTGAAAATAATTTGAAGTATTTCTACTTACAAATATAATCAATACAGATAAATACACAGGATTTGTCATTTTGTGCTTTCCCAATTTGCAACATTTAAACAATTTTTTCGACTCGTTTATTCGATTTCTGAAACGTATGTCACGTCAAATCAATTGTTGTTTTGTGTGCATCTGTATAAACCGAAGGGGATGTGTAGGGGAAATCGACCAAAAATTCCATTTTCTGTTTTTATCGTAATAAATTAGTTTGGAATCTTGGGAGTGTTTTCCCAAATTTTTACCTTTTTCTGATACCAGGAAGTACCTTTAAAATTTAAAAGATCGCGCCACCGTTTCAGGTTGCAACGGTCCCTTTGTGGGTCCTAACATTTTCTCTCTGCTTCTTGCAGGCGTTTTCTTCAGAGGTCGCTGATATGGCTATTTTCCGTCAGGCAATTGCAAATGCACAGTTTTAGCAGGCTTTTGGGTATAGTTATGGCGGAATTTGAATGATTTTTATGTAATTTTGGCTTTTCTGGTGTCCGATTTGCGATTTTGTCACGTCAAGTCGATATTTCCTGTCACGTCATATCTTTCACTGGTGACCAATGAGAGCGTGACGAACACCACGTGTTTTCACAAAAGTGAAGAAGAATAGAGCTCTTAATTTTGCAACAGAAGAAATAATTTATCAGATGTGGAAGAAATGAAGTAAGCAGCATCATATTTTCATACCATGTCCATCAATGAGAAACCAGTGCACTGGTTGCATTGATAGAGTTGGCGTAAAACTAAAAAACTGAAGGTTTTAGGTAAGAATTACGACCATTAATACAGTATTCCACTAGCTATATGAATATTTTCAAGCCAGTCTTCAGAGCACTTACTGATAAGATACATCTCAAAAAGTGTTGCCATGGTAAGACCCAAAATAACAATGAAAGCTTCAATAAACTAATATAGTTACGATATCCCAAAAAACAATTTTGCATATTTTGAAACAGTAAGAGTAGCTGCTTTTAATGCCGCTCTGACAGTTAGTGATAGCAATTTAGGGAGGATTAATGTGAAAAAAAGCTAGGCTTTTCTCCTGGCATCTTTCTGTTGAACATTTTAAAACTATCAATGATCATCGAATCCCTGATAGTGCTGTAAACAATGTATCAGTTTGCATTGAGAATTAAAAATCCAAGAGAAGACCAGACAAGCAGCTTGAGACACAAGAATACGAATATCGATGGTTCTCGGTGGAGTAATTTCTGAATAACTCTTAAAATTCATTTTCAGGAAATAGCATTGTTCTCAACAAAGGTACACTTTTCTCAGAAAGTATTAATGATTGAACATTGTGTTTTTTTGTACTTTAAAATCAATCAATGAGATTAACTTTAATGGACGGATATTTATTTTTATGAAATAATTGCTAAGTTATAAAATGTTTAATAAAATATGAAACAATTTTTTCACTGAATTAAAAATTATGTATTTTTTTCTTCGAAACCGTTCACACAAACCCAAAATGGCTCCATGTATTTATTTAAATATCATTGGTAATTACTCACTAAAAATTTCAAGTTGATCACGCAGGTAGTTTTTGAGAAAAAGTACATTCCAAATTTTAATTTGTTTTAAAAATTATTACTCTACAGTTTTCAAACTTTTTCAAATTTTCTTTTTAAAAATGACGTAATATGCCACTATATTCCTGCAAAACTCATACTAAATTTCCTGAGCATGAAATAGTTTAGGAGAAAAAAATTTTTTTTTCCAGAAGTATGCATTTTTGCCTACACATCCCCTTAAGTAAACTTATTAATATTTCAACAATAAATTGAAAAACAATTTAACCAGAATTCATGCGATCAACATACATATCCCTGAAGGTTTGGAAATTATTATTACTTTCTCACCTTACGAATACTTCGTAAGAAGAGAAAAATATGTAATCGTACGCCGGAAAACGACGAATTTTCCAGCGCACTGTGTTTGTGAGGCCTAGTGGCACGTTAAATCCAAGAAACTGGGTTCGGGTGACGGAATGGAAAAAAAACTTGCTGGTTGAAAAAACTTTTGCTGGTTTATGTAGGTGTATGTTATTGCGGAGAATTTACAAACAAAGCGAAAATGTATGTGCTTTGGTAGCACTCTTGTGTTGAGTTTGAATGAGAGGAAACTTAGTGCTACAATAGGTTCCAATAACACTTTCCCGTGTTATTGGAAACAGCTACGTAGGATTGAAATATTGCACTTTCTGCGCTACTTACACTTTCGATATTATTTGAAAACATCCACTTCAACTAAGAAGCGAACACTGTTTCCATTGCATTGTTATCAAAACTATGTGAATTCTACAACTGCATGAAAATATAATACAAAAGTTTTGTAAAATTGTATTGGAAAAAGAAGCCTGATACCATACAGCTATATCAAGTCACAGCAATGTAATTCAGCACCTACATGTAATTCACAGAAATTCGCGATCCCGAAACGGAATTCCATTCTTACATTCTCTGCATTGTCGATACTCCCTTAAAAAGCTGGGAATTTGTATTTCAAATGTTTCAAAATAAATAATTTATAAAAGATTAAGGAGTTAATGTATAACAAAAGGACGAATGTAAGAAATGATGTAATATACAAAATTGCAAATTCTAATTTACGCCGCTTCCCGCTGTCTGAAGCGCAGGAAATTTGCAGCAGGCTATTATATTTATCACGAAATTACAGAAAAACTAGTCGTATTTTCAAAACATTAAGCATGACCTTCTTTGAAGATGTAGTTTTGATAAATACATTTCATTGAGAAAACCAGCTGCCATCTATCGCCGCCCAAAGTGCATTTTTTTTTTTACATTTACTTGATTTTTCGCTTTTCTAATGATAGAACGGAAATGTTCATATTAGAATATTAAAGAACACAGAAACCTCGTTCTAAATGGCAATTATCTTTTAAAAATTTGTATTCGTATGGCGTTGAGGCGCTACTAAAAATGCGAAATTTGAAGTTTCTTTCACAAACAATTTTGGAGTTTTCAAAACGCTTTATTTGAAGTCGTTTGAAGCACATACACTCACCAATGCAATAGTGTTTACAAATTGTTGGTAATTTGCATATTAAAGATGTAAGAGATCTATCAAAAAAATTACATTTGTGTAATGTGTAATTTGTAAACTTTGCGTCACAGAGTGCAGTTAGCACTATGTGTTCCAAAAGTTTGAAGAAAAAATTGGAGCCATTTATGAGAAAATGGCGTTTCAACTGTTTTTGAAATTGCGGAATTATGAGCTAGTTTTCACAGAAAACGATTGAGTTTTTGAGAAACTTCACTTGACTTTATTTAAAGTACATGTACTCATTATTATTATAATGTCAACAAATAGCCGCTATTGTAAATATTAACGACGTGAGAGACAACCCAAAAAATGTCATTTTTTTGCAATTTTTGAAACAATTAAAAATAGAGGAATATGGCGTTTGTCATCTAATAGAGTACATTGATCACCATCTCTACCAAAAGTTTAAAGAAAACCTTTGGAGACGGTTTTCAAAAAAAAGCTTGTTTTTTGTATTTTTTAAATTGCACATATTGCGTGAAACTACTAAAATCTTCAAAAAATTGTACATGACCCCAAAGAAAGAACTTACTAAGAGGAACAAATTGTATTTGAAGGAAAAATCTCTATCTCCAATTTTGTAGTTAGAGGAAGACACCGAATAAAATTCAAACTTTCGCAATTTTCGAAAATTCAGTTATCCTTGAAAATTTGACCTTAAGTGTATTTTTACTATATTCTAAGAAGAAATGTAAAGAAAAAATTTGGAGCCAATTTTTTTAAAACTAGTGGTGCTACAACAGCACTTACTTTCCCGTATTAGAGGAAACAGCTAAGTAGTACTGTAATATTGCACTTTATGCGCTACTAACATCTTCGCTTGGAACGCACTATTTCCATTGCAGTGTTGTCAGAACTATGTGAATTCTACAACTTCACAAAAATAGAATGCAAACGTTTTGTAACCCTGTATTGGAAAAAGAAGCCTGATACCCTGGAAATATAGAAATGCTTTCCATTGGGCCATGATTAGGGAAGAGTATTTTAAAACCATGCAACAAATTCTCTACTCACTACAAATGGTACAGCATTTGGTGCAAAACTAAATATTTGCCTGCAAATATCAACATAAATTAGAGAATTATAACTCCTTTTCATACAGCTCCATTAGGTCACAACAATGACACTAATTCACAGATATTCGCGAGCGCAAAGTGAATTCCATTGTTGCAGGCCCTGCAATGTCGCTATTCTGAGAGCTATTAATTCTTTTTACTTATTTCAAATATTTCAAAATAAACAATTTCTAAAATATTAATGTGTATAACAAGGTTCGAATGTAAGAAACGAAGAAAGAAATAATATACAAAATTGCACATTCTAATTTACGACGCATCCAGCTGTCCGAAGCGCAGTAAATTTACAGCGCAATAAATTTACATTGTCACAAAATTAAAGAAAAACTACTCGTATTTTGAAAAAATTAAGCATGACCGTATTTATTTTATTTATTTATTTGTCAAAAAACAGAAACAGAATGGCACAGACTTTCCCGTATTAGTTTTCTATTTTCCTGGGTCTTCGCTAGCTATTCGGAATTGCCACATACTCTTTCTTGCCAGCTACCATCTATCATCGCCAAAAGTACATTTTTTTGTCATTTTCTTAATTTTTCGGTTTCCTATTGGTAGAACAGAAACATTAATTTTAGAATATTAAAGAACACAAAAACCTAGCCGTAAATGGCAATTTTCTTTTAAAAATTATGTGCCGTTTAAGAGAAAATGGCGTTTTAGCACCACTAAAAATGCGAAATTTGAAGCTCATTTTCACAGAAAATTTTTGAGTTTTCAAAATACTTTATTTGAAGTTATTTGAAGCACTTACACTCACAAATATAATCATCTTTACAAATTGCGGATAATGTGCATATTAAAGATGTGAGAGATCTTTCAAAAAATTTACATTTATATAATTTTTGAAGAAAAAAAAAAAACAACTCAAAATAAACTTCACGCTATACTAATGAGTGTAATTAGCACTATCCGTTACAAAAGTTTCAAGAAAAATATACGAGAAAATGACGTTTGAACATTTCTGAAAATGCCGAAATTTGAGCTACTTTTCACAGAAAACGATAGTGTTTTCGGGAAACTTTACTTGACATTATTTAAAGCATATATACTCGTAAATATAATAATGTAAAAAAATCGCCGATAATGTAAATATTAACGACGTGAGAGACAAGTAAAAAAATTTACATTTTGGTAATTTTTGAAAAAACCAACCGATAGGCCAAAATGGCTTTTATGTCATTGATAGAGTACATTTACCACTATCCCTACCAAAAGTTTAAAGAAAAAATTTGGAGCCGTTTTTGAGAAAATTTTGTTTTTGTAATTTTTTAAAATTGCACACATTGCACGCAATATTGCACGAAAACTACCAAAATTGTGAAAAACATTTACATGACCTTTATTAAAGAACTCAATATGCAGAACAAATTTTATTTGAAGAAAAAATCTCTATCTTCAATTTTGTATTTGGAGAAAGACGCCGAAAAAAATTCAAACTTTCACAATTTTCGAAAATTCAGAGCTGTACGTGAGAATCGGACCTATGCCATGTTAAAAAGTGTATTTTCCTCTATTCATACAAGAAATTTAAAGAAAAAATTTGGAGCCGTTTTTGAGAAAATGTTGAAAATCCCCGGGGGGCTTCATATAAAGTACCCCCAAATTTTAAAGAATCTTTTTCTAAATCACAAAGCTTCGACTAGAATCAGATCGACTGGGGAATATCAATTTTGAAGAAAATCGACCGAACGGTTTAGGCGCTAGCGTTGACCACAGACGGACAGACGGACGGAATGCCGTCAATCGATTTTTAAGTATAAAGAAGCAACAAATCATGGATTTTGAGCACACCACGAGATAGAGGATATTTTTTTTCTTAATTTAGCAACTAGTTTTATCCACTTATTCGCTTTCACGGCCCGGCAATTAATTTTTTTCCGCCGAAAATTGGCCATTTTTTCGCGCAGCATTACATAACTTTCCCTATACTACGTGTATCACTCCGTGTATACGTACGTATACGGGAAAGTAAAAATTGCAAATGTCTCATGGGCTTCATGTAAAGTACCTCTTCTCCCAAATTAATCTATCGATTTCGAACTCAAGGGACCACGAGATCAGCCAGATGGATCGGGGAGTATCAGTTTTGGAGAAAATCCGCTGATCGCTTTAGTCCTAGCGTTGTTCACAGACAGACGGAAGGTCAGGCACGTTTTGCTTTCAATTGGTTTTTCGGTATCAACGACCTACAAAACGGGCATTATGGCTGCACCACATGTTAGGAGATTTTTTCCCTTAATAGAACAATTGGATTTATCCACCTTTTCCTTACCAGGGCCCTGTAATAAGAGTTTTTCTGCCGAAAATCCGCCGTTTTTTCACATTACATTACAGCATTACATAACTTTCCCTATACTATACGTATGTATGATATACGGGAAAGTAAAAATATATCCATGGTAGAATTGTTTATACCTTGTCCCGAATTATTTGTTGTTTTTACATGAATCAACCATTTACGTTTTTATGCCGCGGCCTGAGTTCGTACCATGCGCGTGTAAGTGGCGTAGTAGTATGAATGCCAGCAAGTTAACTGTGAGGATTTGATGTCGCGTTTCCGAACGGAAAAAAAATTTCCCGTTTGAAAACACTTTTGCTGGTTTATGTAGTAGTACTAGCAGAAGTACCCCTCGTTGCTGGGGTATTTATCATAATAAGTTATTAGACAGGAAGAGGCATTCCATCCTTTCCCGCCCTGCCGCGGAACCTACTTGCAGCTATTCTGTTTTATCCCCATTCCGTCTTGCCCAACCTCTCTCTGTCTTGCTCCCACCTCGAAATAATTAGTCTTCCTCGCTTTCTCAAAAAATAAAGTTTATATTTTTTAAATTGGGGTTCCTGCCCCCAAACTTCACTTACTTTATAACTAAAAATAATCAAATTAATCAAAAAATTAAAAACATTCATTTACGTATTATTTTTGTGGAATTTTAGGTATTACAGTTGCCATATCGTAAAAAACATCGTTGCCACATCGTAAAACTTATTCTTTTTCATATTTTTTCTTATTTCGTTATAAACAGCGTTTATAAAGAAAACTGAAATTAATCGTTGACCCCACTCCGAGGCAATTGAAATACAAATAAAGTGCTTTTAATTCAAGTGAGTATGCGTTTTAGGGTCCTTGTGGCTCACGTAAATGTGCCATTAACAGCGTAGACAATTATAATATCTACAAAAATTCGATAACACACAGTGGATCCCGGCTTGACCAAAGTTTTTCTGTTACTTAAAATAAAGTTCATTTTGTTCCACTTTCAACAACCTTGAAAAACAGTGTTTGACACACATTCAATTCCTTCCATTTCTCACTACTCTTTTACTTCAATTAAACCTAACCTAACTTGCCGAACTTATTCTCATCAATTTAAATCATCATTCCTTCACCAGCCAAGGGTTTGCTTTCTACACTGCAATAAAACACTTCCCCACACAAATTCATCCATTTGTCAACAGTTTCAGCACAAAACGTAAATCATTCACAATAACTTTAATTTGAATCATTGAACTTGCAAATACGTAATAATCTTACATAATATACCACAACTAATCTAATAACTATTTCATAGAGAAGACATGCGTGCATTCATACCTTTTTTAAAGTATGAAACATCCATCAGCAAAATGTCGTTTTCCAAACATTCCATATACGACTATTTATTTATTTGGTCAAAAAACTCCATATGACGTGTGGGAAAAGAGATTATCTGCGCACATTTTCTTGATGTCCGGAATAATAAAAAAAAAGCAACATTTGAAAAACTAGAAACAAGAATTTAGAAAATAATTATAATTTTAGAAAAATAAAAAATTGAAAAATGTTTGTTCCCGAGTTATAGAAAATCAATTTCAACGGTAAATGAACTGCTGGTTGATTTTTCTGCATTGCTAACAAAATAGTTCTACACCTACCACTACAAGCAAAAGGATTGCTCAACGAAACGTGCGCACAATGAAGCTACATTTACGTCCAGAAGCAAAACAAGGGGCCATCTCAGCATTTGCTCAATGGATTAGGGAAACTGGACAAAAACCTGATCGAGATGGGGGTCATTGACCCGGAAGCTAAAGTACATTACTTGTTACAGGCGTATTAATTTTTTTTAATGTATACAGTACAAACGTAAACTAATTTATTATATAGCATTGTTTTGTTACAATAAACATTATTTTTCCTTTTGACGATCAGTATAGTCTTTAATTGTATAGAAACAGTTTTGCAGCAGAAAAGATTTTACTTTTAACTTAAATTTGTGTACCGACTTTAATTGTTTAATGTCATCGGGCAATGCGTTGTGAAGTAACGTACATGCATTGTATGTTGATATCTTGTGTTTGAGCTGTTGATACTGACACTTGATGCACGTAATTTCTACGGCGTGTGTTGTAATTATAAATATCAATATTGCATGAAAATATGTTCCCTTCGTTAAGTAGGTTAATTTTGACAAATATTACAGATTCGTAAATAAATAGACAAGGCAATGGTAATATTCCAAGCTCAATGAAAAGAGGCTTGCAGGGATCACGTAGAAGGCATTTTTTCATTATTCGAATAATTTTCTTTTGCAATCTGAAGGTCTGAATACTACAGGATGAGCTTCCCCAGAATATTATGCCATATCTCCGGCGAGAATGTACATTTACACAGGGGCGTAGCGTCCATGGATGTGGATGATGTGTTACATACCCTGACAATATCAGCTATTTTATTTTAAAATTATTGTAAATTGTCAATTTGCTATTTTCTTTTTCTACAACAAATTATTTAATTATATTTCAAACATTGCGCCGTTGAGAATTCGATTCTTTACAAGGATGAACGAATCAGTCTGAAATGCCGCATAGCCTGCGCTGTGAAGCATATTCACTGTGACCCATTACATCCAGGGTGCCTACCGTGGTGCCTACGAAAAAGCTTTCGTTTTACAAACCTTCATTGTTCTCTTCTGTTTGCAAGATAACGAGGTTAATGAATGAACATTGTCGTTTTATTTAAGTTTTATTACCTTATTTTAATGCATTAGCAACTATATATTTGTAGCCAATTTAGGTTAGGGATTGTGCTGGTTGAATGCACAAGGGTATGTGACTGTGCAATCCACAACTGTGCCCTGGAATGGCGAGCACCACGCGATCCAAAGTGTCGACATAATTACGGAGTCGTATTTTTGTGCCGTGGACAAATTATAGCACGTGAGAAACAGTTAAAAGTATTTGAAAAAATATGAGAGGATAGAATTTTATTTAAACAGCCAACACAGGCTATGTTGAGCAATACAATGGCGATATAAGGGAAAATAAGGGAATGCTATCCACTTCATTCGAGTCGTATGCTTTTTTGAGAGACAAGGGCTTGTATTTTCTAGTCATAATGAAAATAAGGGATCATCAAATAGAGAAAATTTCATGGAATATATAAGTGAAATAATGAAATATGATAAAAACTGACAAGGATGATATGAAAATTCCAGTGTTTCCTGCAATCTCACCAAGATATTCAGATTCATTGGATCTCAAGTGTGAGCACGGTAATGCCCCATGAAATTAAAAATGAAATTTCTAAATCCTCTTTTGTCTCTGTCATACTGGATGAAAGCCTTGATGTAAGCAGCAAAGGACAACTGTCAACTGTTTTTCATTACGTGTCCGTAAATTGATTGATTTTCTCTTTCCTATTATATTTTTATTATAGATCATTGTTTTCCATTTTATAAATTATGCCAATTCTATTGGGTTCGAAATGATATGAATTTGACAATTCCGAAAATCATTGGGTTTGATAGTGCTCTTATTATTAAAGTATGAGGACACACATTTATATTTTGCTAGATCGTAAACTTAAGTCAAATTTTCTAACTTTCAACCAGTAAACTACATGAAGTACGTGAGCCATCATTACTTTTCCTAGACCAATTTTTATTTTAAATATACAAATTATTTTTGTACTCTAATTGATCAAAGTGATAGAAATAGTTTTGGTGAATGAGAAATATTTCAATTATAATTAAAGTTTTAAATTTAGAATTATTTTAGAGAAATTATTTTCTCATTTCTCGAGTTACATACCCTAAGCCAAAACTCAGGCTACGCCACTGCATTTACAAAATAAATGCAACGAGCTGCATGAAGGATGACAGAATTTGAAAGAATTCTGAATGCGTAACATAATGAACTTTATTTAGTGTTTAATTCTGTTATATGTGCATTCCATTTGAGGTGTTATTGAATTGAGAGACCTAAAAATGTTATCTCAACAGCTAATTGCATATTGTTCATTTTCAATGGAACACGCGATTGCCGATTTGAAATGCAAAAATGCATTGAAACAGTTTCTTTCGTTAACAATTTATTATTATTAAACCAATTTAAAATACTGAAATCGTACTATTTACTGGTGGTTTTTTTTTTTTTTTTTTTTTTTTTTGCAAAGAACATTCTTGTCATAGGCAAACAACCGTTCTTCCATTTTTAATAGACGAGGGCATATCGTTTACATATAACAGAAAGAGGATAAGACCTTAGATCGAACCTTTCGAGACTCCATGCTCAATTGCAAAGAATTGGAAACATAAGTATGTAATGTCCTTTCGTGCCAATATGGTATTTCTACTCTTTGAGTCTGATGTTTAAGGTACGAAGTTATCCAATCTAGGGCAATACCACGAATTCCATACGAACGTAAGTTTGAGAGCATGATGTTATGGTCAATAACGTCAAAAGCTTTCGAAAGATCTAAGCATATTCCAATGGGTACTTTATTTTGGTCTATTGATGAAGCAACATCTTTGAGAAAAGAAAAAAATGGCAGTTTCCGTAGATTTTGATTTTCTAAAACTGTGTTGTGAGTCTGAAAACGCCTGTTTTTCCTGAGAAAGTTTCCATTCGTGAGTAGAAAAGCCTCTCAAATTTTTTTGAGAAAACTGACAAAAGAAAATATTGGCTGGTAATTTTGAATATCATTTTTGTTCTCTTTTTTAAAAAGTGGCTTAATTTTTGCTGTTTTGAAAATATATGGAAATATTCCTGTACATAAAGAAGCATTGAAAATGTGAGAAGCATACTTCTCTATTGTTCACTTAATACATTTACGCCTAGACGCAATTAAAATCAATATCCAAGTTAATTTTATAGAATGAAGAAAAACCGAATCATTCTTCAATACTAACATTTCGCATTAAACAATTGACGATAAAATCAAGTCTTCACATATCCTACAGACATACGCAATTCTGTTTATTTTTTAAATCAATCGTAGATGTCAGTTGTCATCCTCAGGTGGCGCGTAGCGTAACTATGGACATTGATGCACTCTTGAATCTATGATGTAATGCTAGCCGAAAAATATCCAGAAAAGTGTGTGTGTGTGTGTTTTAATTTGTTTATTTATTTTTTAATATGGTATGGTTTAAGGTTGTAAATCGTAGCCTATAGTGTTCCAGACCTTTAAAGGAAGCTAGCACAACAGTTTCGTCAGTATTGGTTCAGTAGATTCAGAGATTATCGCGCTGTAAGTGAAGGCACGTCATTATGCTGGGTGTCCGGGGAGGAAACGTCGAAACTTCAAAAAATAAGCTCATAAGACAATTCCAAGCATATTTTGTCTAATAAACTACGTGGATATTCCGAATGGTTAAGCCGCAATAAGCACTCAAAAGTTGATTTGAAAAATTGATTTCTAGGCAAAAATTTGCATTATAGAAGAATAGAAACACTACATAAATATATAAGTTGTTTATTAATTACAAAAGAAACGAATATATTTGTTGAGAAAGAAATATTAAGCGAGAAATAAAAAAGCAGTCGAATTGTGTAAATTGCAATTTTCGAGAGGGAAAAACGAGTAATACCCGAAAATGGGAATCGCACAGTATTTGTACCGTCCCGTATTACATATGTGGAGAAAATGTAAAGAAAAAATTTGGAGCTGTTTTTGAGAGAAAAAATTGCGTAAATTGCATGCGCAAATTACGCAAAAAGAAGTACTTTTGTACAACAGACTTTGTCTGAGGCAAAAATCCTAATCTTCAGTTTTGTAGTTGTAATTTTTTGGGGGCAATTTTCGAAAAATCAGGGATTTCAACGAAAATGAGTTCTTAAACTTTCTTCGCACTAATCAACAAAATTTAATTAAAAATTTTTTATTTTTTTTATTTAAGTATCAGAGGGGTTTCAAATTCCATGGGTCGCGACATCAGGCAGAATGATTGCGGAATATCAATTTCAGAGAAAATGCTGAACGGTTTATGCGATAACATTGTGCACAGACAGACAGAACGTTTTGCCGTGAATCGATTTTTCAGTATGAAGGACGCACAAAACATCGTTTCTGCCTTCACCACATGTTAGAAGAATTTTTCTGTTTATTTAGCAATGGAAAAGGAAGGGGAAAAATCTCTAACATCATTATTTTAGTTGTCAAAAGATGCCGAAAAAGAACAAACTTTTGCAATTTTCGAAGGAACAGAGATTTCAATAAAAAGGAGATCATCTTTCCCTTAAGTGTCTTTCACATTAACCAACATAATTTTTTTTTAAAATGGCCTAGGGGTCTTTTGTATAGTATCCCCAAAATTTGGGGCAAAAATCAAATTTTGCTTATCTATCCAGTATGATTTAAAAATGAAAAGTGTGATATTGAAAATGCAAAGGGAAGTTATGCCAATCCAGAAGGAAATCGGAAAGACATCTCATGAAACATGATTACTAGAGCTGCAAAGTTTATGCATGCTTGTAGCCCCGAAAAATACCACAAAAATGTTGGAATATGTACAGAAATAGTTAAGATATCGTTTGGTCACAAAAACACATTTTACAATGACATTACAGCTTTTTGCCACCTAGAGAAACAGCAAATAGGCAAATTAAAAACAAGTAGTGCCTATTTCTGCACATTTTATTTTGCATTAAGAGCACAGAAAGTCAAGCATTTTATTCCGGTTATCTATTGTTATGGAGTGTCTTCTATCTCACAGTATTATTTTGTATGTAGAAAATAATCTTTCCACATTACAAGTTGTTATAGGTGTGAACTTATATTTTGACATGCTTGTCCTCAAAACATTATCTGGAAGAGGAACACTATTTATTCAAGTCTGTCTTGTAATGAATTTTCCTGACTCTATTGTCACCACCATGTAACTGCTGCCCATGAAGAACCAAGGAGCCTTGCATTATATTAAAATTTCATGACTTTGTGTTGGTTAACCTGTTTTAGATCTCATTTCTCAATGCATATATTACGTGGAGCACTAGCTATGTCTTCATCTAGCTAAGAAACAAACTAGAGTCAGCAAGCCACGTAGCAAAGGTTCCTTGACAAATATATTGAGTTAGCTTTCAATACATTCAGAACTTGCACTTGTTAGTCGATCTTTTATTTGGAACTATTTACATTAATTCTAATTGAACTAGCTATTAAAGAGCTGTTTGACAGTACTTTCCACTCATTTCAGAAAATAATGGGAGAAGCATGTTTTCCGAGACACTTCTCACCCATCTCACATCTTGCCATTTACAAAGTTCCTTATATTCTTTCACACATCTTATCTTTTCATTTTAATAGAAACGTCAAAAGTTGCTAGTGTGATGGTAAAATGTGTTATACAACACAGTTTCAATTTACTATTTTCTTGAATTTTAAGAAAATTACAGGCAAGTACAATAATACAATAATAAAAAAAGGTAAAATATGTACATGCATATGTATTTATTTTTTCCAAAGTATGTAAGAAAAATAGAAAATATGTCAAAAGAAATTATTATAATTTAGAATTCCTCTATATAAGCCTTTTACGAGCACAGAGCGTCGCCAATCAGATCTTAACGGATTCAGAGAGACTGAAAGAAAGTTCTACCTCTAAAGAAGTAATTATACTATAGTTTCGTTTGAAA
Organism: Acheta domesticus; assembly: GCA_031308135.1. Classification (NCBI taxonomy): domain Eukaryota; kingdom Metazoa; phylum Arthropoda; class Insecta; order Orthoptera; family Gryllidae; genus Acheta; species Acheta domesticus. The sequence continues at coordinate 131,037,127 of JAHLJT010000631.1, read as the reverse complement.
TATAAAATACATTCATAGTACAATGTTTACGAGGAGCTGGTGCTCACGTGAATTGTAGTACCATGGTGTCAGTAATGGATCCCAGAGATGGGAAGGGTAGGAGGAGAACATACCCCACTCTCTGCCTACTCCAACAACGCGTTAAAACCATGATGTACATCTCTAAAAATATTTGTTAGTTTTTGATTGTGTTACACATGGGTCCATGAAACATGAGCGAGCATGTGATTGAAATTACTTCTGCTTCACATTCATTCGTTCATCCTTGATCCCGATCCCATTGTTTTTAAGAAGTAGAGGGAGGAGTAAGTTTTACAATTCATGAAGGTGATCTGGTAGTCATAGAAGCGCATTGCATTGGTTCATAAGAAAAATTAATTTAGTAACATATATTGCGAACTCTCAACTGATATGATCCATTTCGACAAATAAATATATTCAGGGTTGGGCAAAATATTTCAAATTTAGTATTTAAGTACTTCGTCAAAATATTTTGTCAATAAGTATTTAAATGCATACTCAAAATACATTAGATTTTCAATTGCTAAATACATACGTGTTTAAAATATTTCAAATACTCAAAATACATTAAATACAATAATTTTGCTTTATAACTTTTACCTCAACCATATATTATAATTGTCATTTACAATAAATTACTAATTGACAGTGATAAATTTCGGAACAGTATCTAAAAACTCAAATATAAATCACTTTCACTTGTACTCTCACAAAAACAGTCACGTAAACTTATCAAATAGAAAACACTTTCACATCAAATACAAAATGATATCAAAAATATGTCTAACTCACTAAATAGAATTTCTTATTAAAACAACTAGTTTTTCAAACAAATCATCAGGCAATAAACCTCTAGTTGGCGAATGCATAAAACCTACAAAGAAAAAGAGTTGTTGAACTGGCACTGATGAACATAAACCAATGTTATAAGGAATAAACACTTTTTAATTGTTGGATAATTGACCAGCATTTTTAATGATTTAGATTTATTATTTAAAATAAAGAGAATTCAAGTGCAACAACTGAAAGTAGCTTTTATTTTTATTGCAGTGAGAGCTTTTCACTTGCAGAATCAAAAACGAAAGTATCCTTGTTATCTTCTTCATCTGTATTTAAAGTATTTTAAGTGTTTCTTTTTTTAAATACACCTATTTTATGTATTTAAATACATCTCTAAAATACGTGTTCAAAAAACACAAAAATACAGTTTTTCAAATACAAAATGTATTTAAAATACCTATTTCAAATCCAAGTATTTAAATACTGTCCAACCCTGAATATATTAAAACGCAATTAAATATGTAGTAATTGGTAAATTGTGTAAAAATATGTGATTATATCAAAATATGTAAAATAAAAATAGGTCTAATTCATTCAAAATGTCTAGTAAACTCTAAAAAATATATTTGATTGCAAATCTTGTTCCTGTAAAAATATGTATTTACATGCGAATCTGTTCCCTACTTATTAGCATTTCTCTCTTATTGTATAATGCAATGTACAATGTACAATTGTACATTGCATTAGAGTCACATTGTACAATGTGATTATATAATCACTAATTAACAAAATTCACTTCCTATTGTTTTTCAGGGTGGCTACCCGAATGGGCAAGTGAATGGTTTGAAGCATTCCTTCTTGAGTAATGGGCGTATTCCTAATGGACATGGGAATCGCAGCAAAAGCAGTGTACACATAACTGAGAACCCGCAGGTCCGTCCCTCCGTAAGTCACTTGTATATCTGTGAAATTGTTATTATAATTGAAAATGAGTTAACTACATTTTTACTTTTGACAAAGAGAAGATCCAGTTCTTAAATTGATTTTGTCATCATTTTTCTAGTATAAATGTAGTGAGTCTCCTGGTCAACTCCTGTCTTCTCAGGAAAGCAAAGTAGATGATGATGATGATGATGATAGAGCTATGCCTGATCAAAAAATTCCTTTATTAGGAAATTCTCGTTCTGCTACTGTCAGGTACGTTTTCTAATTCCACTGGTAAATAGAAGTCATGAGAACACATACGTTCCCATTATTGGTAATTCAAAAACTATACTAACATTTTTCCTGGTTTTTATTTTTACCTTATATATCATGCAATATCCTTTTTTCAGAGGTGAAGATCATACAGAATTGGAGGAAGATAATGATTATGATCATGACATGACTGAGGACGGACTGGAAACTGCTGATTCCACTCAGTTGACAGACTTGGATGTGAGTTTAAACGGAAACACCTACACAGGCACAAGCAGTCATAACAGTAGTGGCAACAGAAATGGTAATAGTGGCAGCATCAGTAGCATCAGAGACAGAAGCAGCAGCAGTACAGATTGTGTTGTGCCCAAACCAAGTCATTTATCAGTACCACAATAAGCACTATGCTTCTCCATGTCTAACAAACACGTACATTTCGGATGGATGCGGGTATTTTTGTTTTTTTAGTACGTGCAGTAATAAGTATGTTGTGTTATTATCATGTACTAGAAAGAACAACTATAATTTTATTGGAGTCTCATCCACAGTACATGTAAATCCAGTTTTAAGCATATTTATAACTGTACATACTACATACCATTTTTCTTTACATTTTTTGCGTGCGCAAAAGAGGTGAAGTATAAAGCTGCTACGTAAAAATATTAGTGTAAACAGTAATAATAATATTGATAATAATGATAACTCTTATAACTTAGTTCATGGGATGGGAAGGTGTACAAGTATTGTTTCACATATTGCACATATTTTTATTTCAAAAACAGAATTTCCTATTAGAAATTCAATCACTTTCTCTCCTGACTGAGAGGAAACATACATGAAATCTCCTCCCCATCCCCCACACAGCCTTTTTGGACAGGATGACAGATACCACACCACATGTAAGTTATCAATGGGCATAGGAATTCACATTTACACACCAAAGGAAAGGTGTGTTGGTTCTCTCATCCATGTCCATTTATGGTATAATTAAAACAATGCTGGTACCTGAAAAGAAAATCTAGTTTAAAAATAGAAGCAACAAAATAAAAAGTTAAGCACCCTCATTCTCTCCATTTCCTTAAAATATTGTATTCTTTTTTCTTCTCTTTTTTCTTTGTCTTTTGTCCCACTGTTGCACCTACCCTACCTACATTTTTCTTTTGTGTTCATATCTTGCCAAATTCTTTTTCAATTAAATTAGCTGTGAATTTGTGTCTTAAAAAATCATTACCTTAATCAAAAGGAATTATTTCTGTATCCTTTCCTTTCAAGCTTTCTCTCTGCTCTGGCTTTTTTAATACTGGAGTAATACCTCACAAAACCTCATGTATAATTCTATTACTATTATATGTTTATTTATTTATTAGACTGAAAATTGTAATGTATAATTCTAGAGCAGAGTATAATTTTCGAAGTTAAAAATTATTTCACGTTGCTCTTGCTAATTTGTTTTTATATCTATGGATAGTTTTCATTCTTTTGTTTCTGTTGCATTTCAGTAATTAAGATACAGGTATTAATTGTTATGATTGTTGATATACATTTTTTTTTAACTTTTACACATAAACAAACATGCAATTAAGCCATGCATACCCAAGAGATTTATTATACCTCATTTACATCAACAGTGTACGTTTTTTTGCATTTCACGTACGGTAAGGTTCCGGTAACACTTTATATTCATACAGCCATAGATATTTGATGATCTTTTTTTTCCCTTCTTTTTCCTTTATTTTACTTTATTTTATTTTTTTAATTTTTTATAATCCTTATTTTAGTCTATCAATTTTTAATACATACATATATATATATATATATATTTTGAAATATTTTATGCTGTTGCAAAACACCTCACATTTTACAACAGACCATGAATTGACTACAGTTTTATATATACATTTATATATACATATATATACATATATATTTTTTATCTGTGAGTCCATGAGTTTATAACCTGCCCATTCCCTGTCAACAAGAAGCGAAAGCAGAATACCCATTATGTGAAATGAAATCTGTTTATCATCGCTTCCACAACCTCCCTGCCCTTCTTATTAACTTATTTATTGTAATTATTATTATTGTATACCTTCCCACTAGCATTGTAAATGCAACAGGATTTTAATGATTTACGTGTTTACATTGTTCCTCATGTCCGAATACAAGAAAAATTGATTTGTGTCGATTATTAGAATGACTTCTGCAGATAATTTTCTTGCAAAAATGAGTGAGTTGTTAATTACATAGATAAGTTATAATGACCATACTCTTTGCAGGCTATTAAGAGCAAGGGATGTATGTTAACTTTATTTTTTATTTATTTATTTTCTCTTAATGCTGTCACTTTGACTGAAAGGTTATTTCATAATATAACAAGTATTGTGAGATGTAATGAAACCGAAGGTGTTGCTGAACATTCATATTTATTACCTTTACTTTGTTGTTTGCCATGTATATGTAATCTTCTTGAATCAAATCTTTTTTTATCTCAAAGTATAGGTTTTCATGGTCTGCAAAATTTATCATAAAGTGCTGAGCACTTGTGGAATCCTTTTTGACATATTTATTGATCCATACATACAGTAGATTCTAGTTAATTGAACCTCATTAGCTTACTTTGAAATAATAGAGCCAAATTAAACATCAGGCCTTATTAGGCCTTTGTATAAAAAAAACCCTCTTGAGTTGATTGTTGCAAATGATGTCATACATTAATATTAGTATTGAATGTAGCCATGGTAGTTCAGTTGATGAGGCACTGGACTGGGTGTTTGGAGGGCTGGGATTGGAGTCCCATCCGGGGGTGCCCAGAGAAAACCAGGGCCTTAATCCAATGGGCCCCCTTATTTCAAATAAAAAATTTCCTCCTCCCACAATTCATGAACAGAATTCATTTCTTCATGCAGCAGCAATAACATATAGCATTACATTTGGATTAGAGATTAATATATTTTTCATTTCTTTTGAATTAAAAAAAAATTCAGGGCCCCAACTAAGTTGGTGCCTGGGACAAGTTGCCCCTGCTGCTGTCCCCCCCCCCCTCCTTTCCATCTGGATGCCAGGGGCCCAACCCTTTTCCCAGGCCAAGGACTTTTCTAACCTAGAACAGTGCTCCTGTTTGCTTAGAGTGTCATTCAACGAGTGCTGAATCTTTGGCAGGTTTTAATGATTCTGGAATGTCATATTGACCACATTACTTCCATCTTGGAGTTGGGCATCATATTTGTTTTTACAGTCTTGCTGCACAAACCCTAAAGGTATGCTTTAAAGCTCGCTTTAATACAGTCCACTTCCTTTTTTTAATCTGGTGTAATGACGGGATTAAGCATAGTGGAAGAAAGAAAAGAAAGAAAGAAAAAAAAATATTAAATTTCAAAATTGGAAATTCATAATAATAATAAATACGTGAGGACTGTGACATCATAATACACCCAATTTATCAAAAAAGAATTTCGATTTCCTAAGAGTTTGTGGTATAACTGAGTACCTTGTTGAAAGTACTATTAGTGGTGAGAAACGATGGATTACAACGTAACTCAGAACATATTTTCTACAGACTGTGCAGAATTTGCAGAAGGTACTCCTACAGTTTGGAGGAGAAACTATTTTTTCATCTGACTGACCCCAAGTAGGTCATGGCATAATAATCCAATTACAAAACTGTATATAAGATTAATTTATCTCAGCCCTGTGGCCAAGATCGCTTAATCAGTAGTGCCGTAGTGATCTTGGACCGTGGGGTCATGGATTCGAGTCCCACCTCGGGCATGATTGTATGTGTTCGTCCTTTCACCCCCTATCATCACCATATTGTTTCATCCTCATACCATAACATTACATCCAAAAAAAAAAATATTAATTTAAATTTGTTTTTATTCTTCAAGATTTGGCTAAAATGAATGACATTTTATTATCTATTAGTGCCATTTACTAGAATCTACTGTTGTTGTCATAAAAAACCTGCATTTAATTATGAAAAGTTTATTAAGAAAGAAATTTGCATAGCACTTACTATATTTTGTATAAATGCACGTATAATTATAGAAAAATTCTATTTTGTAAAAAATTGTGTTATTTTCCATTAGAGTTACCAAAAAACAATATTTCGTCTACTTTTATCAACATTAATGAGTTTTGTGGATTACCACAAAATATATTTCTGAGGTATCGATTTTTTAATACTCATGTTAGAAATTGTTCATAATTCTGTCCTAGCACCAGAACTCGCTCTCTCTTTCTTTTTTTTCCGTTTTCTGTCTTTCTAAATTTGCTTAATTGGAGGAGGTATGTACATACTTTTTGAGATGGTACTATAAGTTGTTTTTTTATGTATTCTGTCTTAAAAGCTCAAAATGTACTTTCTAAAATTGAAAAGTACCTTGCTTCAGCATATTGTAATTGTAACTTTCTCAAGCCTATGATTTTATAAATCTCAAAGATTTTACAAAGCAGACTTTGAATATGTCTTTGCTCACAACATGATTTCTTAACAGAAATATTTTAACTGTGTGAGAGCTGTGTTCTCAAGGTCTTGCTCAATTACTGTCCCATTTAAATTGTACATTCTATGAAGCTATTTATAGTTTGATGTATGACAAGTAGATTAAATTAAATTTCTGCATGTGGAACTGTTACAAAAGCCTAAAAAGTGCCTCACATCACATTTCTATTATAATTCTGTTAGTATGTGCCATTGAAATGCTTCTCTGTTGGGTAAGACCGTGAAAATGATCTCTTGTCTTTAGAATCATGTTGGTTGATGTATCCATTAATAATGTAAAGTATTAGTTACAGATGTTTTGGGTGTATCAAACACAGTATGAAAGAATATTGCAGCTTTTTTTAGAATATAGTTGCACTGTTGAATATGAAGACTATACCAGTGTAAGTTGAGTTTCTCAGGTGTAAGGTTTACTGATTTTTCAGGCAGTACTGATCTCACATAATATGATTTGTAATTATGCTTAGTTTCTCTTATTTTACTTTATATTTTGAATGCAACCAACTTTGGTTACTGCATTCAACAAAGCATATTTCTGCCTCTCCACACCTGCTGAAATGCATGTAGAGTTTCATATTACACAACTTATGTATATCAGTATTTACAGCAATTTCGATATGACATGTAAATTCCATGCATGTAACAAATCCTCAGTTTATTTATTCAATAGTATTATTTATTTTTACTTCTTTATATAGTTCTCTTTTTAGTGAGTGCACATAAGAAATTTACTCAATCATGTTTTATGTGCATTTATGTTCTGTTATCACATGTCTCATTCCACTCTATAAATAAGTTTCTCCATTACTTGTTTGAATGTTGTCAAGTATTCTCAGGTTTAAACTACAGCAACATATGTGCCAACCTTGGCAATTTTTTTACAACAATGTGCAGGGACATTCAGTACTCAGGCAGATAAACTCAGGAAAATATGACACAGTGCTTGACTAGCATGTCATTATTCTAGTGGTTGTAGATATTTCAACAACAGTGAAGAAATATACAGTAGATGTTACTGCAGTACTATCCACTGAAGTGAATTTGCATTTTAGCGCATGTAAAGATGAGATATTTCATGACAATTTTGTCTATAGTAACTATAGGTTTTTCCAATTGTGCTGCAGTTCGTAATAAGTGTAGTGGTGATGGCCCTAGTTGTTAAAACTAATTGTAGGTATAGTTTAAGAATCTCAGCAGCAATAGACCAAGGAAAGAGGAATCGAATTTTTAGTAATTCTACCAGTATTACTGGTACTAGTACTATAATGCCCTGTACTTATAGTAATGCTAGAATTGCTCTCTAGTAATACTATTAGTCAGCAAAATATATTTATTGCTGTGCATACCCAAGTAATACTGGTCTTAATACTAACTAGTTTGTTGTGGTTTCAAGTGAGTCACGGTAATTGTAATGGTAGTAGTATTACTACTAGTGTTAGATATCATAGTACTCTTAAGAATAAAAGCATGAACTGTTTTTCTTTCTTCATAATTTTTAGAAACGGTGCCTGTACTAATAATAGTACTGGTATAATAGATGTTAGAGAAATGTATTAATGTGTTGTAATAATGATACCATTGATCAAGAATTATTAGTAATACAGTTTGTAGGTACAGTTGTGTAAAGAATGTAGTATTGGTAATACTATTGGAAATAGGGTTGCTAATACTTGTGATACTAGTTATAGAGGTCTCTAGTACTTGTAAACACAGAACTTTTTGTTAATTACATGGAGATGTCGTGAATACAGAAGGGCAGCTAGAAAAAGCTACAATAGTAGAATACTGTAAATTACTAACTTGTAACAAAATACTGGTGAAATTGTATTATTAATGATAGGTTTGCATAAACATATTTCTCAAATACAATTAACTTGTAGATTAGTAAGATAACAATTAAGATAAGTTGTTGTAACATCAAGCTCGAATGGAGAGGCAGAAAATAATTTTCATTCAACTTGCCCAATACTATAGAATTTTTTATGAGTAGTGAAAGTTCAGGATGTTCTAATTCATTGCAAGAGAATCGCTTGCTTTTGCTGCCTTGAAGAAAAGGTTGTGTTTATTGATGAATACATGTAAGAGGACATTGCATTAATGTCTGTGTGCATGGCCTAGTTAAGTATAAAATGCATATTTCTCACAAACTTGCAAAGGCTATACATTTTAAATTACATCCTTTTTGTGTAAGAGAATTTTTACATTTTGAAAATGCATATTAGTCCAAGTTCCATAATACAGTATAGATGATTCTTTAAGCACTCCTTTTTATCTGATATATTAGTACAAACGTGCGTAGCTAAGTCATTTAACATGAAAATGAAAGGTGCATAAGATGAATTTGTTCTTGAGTGCTAGAGCAGAATTAGTTTATAGATTTCTGTGAAGTATATGTGATGCAACACTTACAGTTTGTTATACATTCCTTTTCTTATTCTCAGTTTATTGTGAACTATAAATTACCTGTCCTTAAGTATGTATATGTTCAGTATAATATTAAGGCCTACTTTGTGACAGTTGTGACAAATCCATATTATCATCTCACAATACTTGTGTTTCAGAGCAAATGAGATGTGTGAGGACATCATTAGTGCCCCATATTTACTAATGTAATTTGACACCCCACTTGATTTTTGACACTTGATGTTTTATTTGTAACTAAAATAATAAATGAATTTGTGCCATCTTATCAAGACTGTATTTAATACTCTTTTCTTTTGGGATCTCTCATCTTCATGAGGAAAATGCACAAGTTTCCATTCACATATTGTACAGGCAAATGGGCACTAAAGATTTCTTCAGACATTCTCAGCCTTCTGCCAGCACCAATGAATATATTCTGTTTGTATTATTGCAAGAATGTATATGCGTGTGTAAGTGTGTGAATGGATGCACGCTAGTATGATTAAAGCAGGGAGACCTCCTCTTCTATATCATTTGTGTTGGCAAAATTTCTGGTTCTTCTGTTGTTGTTATCTTTGTTTATGATATATATTTTTAAATATAAAGATGGACATCTACCTCACCAATAGCTATTTTCGAGTCCCTTTAATGGGGCCATCTCAGGGAGTTCTTGACATGATTGTAAAATAACAAAACAACATGTTTGATTTTTAAGTAGTGTCAAATTCAGAGAAGTGGAAGTAATATAGACTTTTTACATTATGTACAGTTGATTCATTTTTTAAATAATGAAATAAATAATATGTATCCTCGAATTTGCTTGGCAATTGTGTACCAATATTATCATTATAATTGTATTGTTAATGTTATTAATAATATTAATAATGAAGTACTGGTGTTGTACTAGAATAGTTTTTAAACAAAGTATTAAAAGCAACTGGAGTAGTTGTGTATCTTATGTACTTTGTGGTAACAAAGCTGTTGGTACAAGTATTTTTTGAATTTGATGAAGACAAATGTTACATTACAGTGAATTTTCTTTAGCATATTTTCTTTGTTTCTTTCTTTCTCTCTCTCTCTCTCTCTCTCTCTCTTCTCTTTCTCTATTTTTCCCTCACTCACTCCTTTGGGTGTCAGGAATAACAAGGAGCTCAGCCCATAAGATAATTTAATCTATGAAGTGAAATATGAGTAAAGATTGAAAATTTCGATCATTGCTAAGTTTATAAATCTGTCACTGATGAATGAATACAACTTAATTTCTAATTTATCAACATTTTTCAACCTTCTGGTAGGCTAGTAGCAGCACTGAGTTGTACACGGTTAGTTTTTTGTATAATTCTAAAGTTTGCATTGCATTTCGGGTGGTCCAACTTGAGGTATTCACCGTGAGTAGTATTGACTTGCAGGATTGCATCTCATTAGTGATCAGTTGTAAAAGGAGTTATATTAGTGAACAGTGTTTCAGGTCAGAACTCCATGTAACAAGTGCCTGTTCATGGAAGTAAAAGCACTTTGCATATTTATAATGCATCGATTAACACAAACACACATTTAGATATTCACCATTGTATTTACACACCTCTCCTTAGTTTTATTGTTTCGTGTGAACTTTCTTTCACATAACCTACTTCTTTAGCAAAACAGGTACTTCCATTGAAACTTTGCTCCACCATAAATACTTTGTTTCAATACATTCAATTTCAAAATTTTTATGATTCTGATTTATCACTGATTCCAAAGTCTTTCAAGACAAGATGGAATTGCAATTGCAAAGATGAGAAATTCTAATGATGGCCTCCTAAACTACAATTGTTCATTCTACAAATCAAGTTTAAAATAGGTGAGACCTAGTTTCAGATCACTATAATTTTACTGTCTCAATCATGTTCTGTACTTAGTTTTCTTTTCATTCTGAAAAGATGGTGTAATTTCACAATAGATATATGATCTATTTATTTCAAATTAAAGGAAAAATACACTTAAGTCTCTTAGGTTTATATCCCACTTTTCATACAAATGCACATCTTTTAAACCATAAAACTGTATATTTCAAGGTGCAGCACTGAGTATAGCATGTGCCTGCTTTTACAAGTGCCAATGACACACCTGCCAGTGGGTAAAGCAACAGTCTTTGTTGGTTTCACTCTCACACTTCTTGCCTTCTATCTTGTAATAATTTACTTTAATTATACTATTTTCCTTCCTGAATAAAAAAATAATATTAATTACAAATATTTTTGCCGATTAATTTGAAACAAATTTGAATTTCTGTATTCCATTTTTGAAATACTATTAATTAATTTACATTTTCTGCTTCTGAGAAATAACATTGTATTACTTATAAAACACTTATACTTACATTCACGTTTCCTTTAATCTCAAATTTATTTATATTTGAAAGCCAGTGAAAGTTTTCTTCAACGCTATTTTTCTTCTATTAGAAAATGTGTTTATAGATCAGCTGCAGTTTCATGTGTATACGTTTTCTACATTAATGGAAAAACATGAATTTTTAATATGCATTTCGGTATGCTGTGCTAATGATAATTCACTGTAATGAAATATTTTACATTTCTTAGTTGAATTATGTTGAAATTTTTATGTAAATGATGATATGAACAGATTTACCTGTGGATATGAATTTGCTAAGCTACAGTATAACTTTGTACAGAATGTTTTGTGGTTCCACACATTTAGTGAAACTGTACTAGCTCTTCACATTAGTTTTTGAAAACAACATGCCATGTGAATGAATTTAGAAAATATCAAATTGTGATTGTTCTTTTCAAATTTTACATTCTTGAAACTGATCACTGTCAAAACTAAAATTGTTTCATCGACATTTATTGCATGTACATTATTTCTGAATTTATATTTTTCATTTGAAAAAGGTTTCTCATGTATTCAGTTTTCCAAGTCTGGAAGAAGTACTTACAAACTAAAGTACTCAAGGGTACAAGATGCCTGGTCCGAAATAATTTTTCAAAAACATAAATTATGTGTGCAGGGCACACAATGATGTACATACTCATATATCGGTATATTGTTTTGGGTTTCAAATACTGAACTTGTGAAAGAGCATTGAAATAAATTTTAGCAAATTTTGTCCAAAAATAATTTTCTATTGTAGTATTCATTTTTATTGTTGTAACAAATTTTTTCCAGAAAATATAATGCTAAAGAGCTGGATTATCAATATTGAGTTAAATGGATTACACTTTTCTAAGTAGAAATACTTTTCTCTTTCTGTTAAAAATTGGCTATACTTTGGAAAGAAAGAAACAAAAACTAGAAAAATAATATTTATTTTAGACAGTTTTCTCAAAATATGTAAGTTTTCACGTTTAGTAGTTTTCAATATCACTAAATCAAAGAAAGCAATAGATCAAATCATAATTATCAAAAAAAAAAAGCAGTAGATGCGTAAAACAACAAATGAGTTAGGTTACATGTTGCACAATACCAGTCTTTTCAACCAATACTTCTTTAAAATTGCATTATTGATATCCAAAGGGTCTACAGCCACAAAATTCAACATCTAGAATGTTATTTGAAAAACATTTCATCTGATATTTGAAAACTTCTTCCAACAAAATCCTCATAATATTGATAAACTAAAAATTGATTATATGGCTGATTTAGTTGAAGATCCAGATAGGTAGTTAAAGACGTGTGTGCCTGTCATTACACATCTGTGAACTCGCTTATTAAATGGTTACATATGCACAAGAATATTTTTGAAAGGGCTAAGATTAAATCATTAAAAAAAGGGGGGGGGTAAAAATGACATTCAGAATTATAGGGCAAATGTCTCTTTCCTCATTTTATAAAAAGATTTTCTATGAATGAATGGAAACTTTTCTCAGGAGTAATAAACTTTTTCAGACTGTTAACAAGAGTTTAGAAAATCAAAATTCATGAAAACTCATACTTTTCGTTTGGTAATGTGAGTCAAAATTAAGCAGCAATTGAAATATATTTGAATCTTCCAAAAGCTGTCGACATCATAGGCCCAGTGACATAGCGTGAGGAGAAATATGGTAGGCATTGTCCACCAAAGGAAAACAATATGTAGATTGTATTATAAACATATTACTACACAATATTCTACAATTTTAAGTCTGTTGTGAGAGAGGGAGCAGAAGCCCATGTGTTGAGTCGGCGCCCTCCCAGTTGCGATATGAGAAATCAAGTATTTCAGGACCACACCTCAGGATAGACAGTTGTGTCTTTGCAGGCTCAATATTCCGTAAGGAAAAAATTGCACATGCATCACAGCTGCTGAACAAGAGATACCCAAATAGGCACCTCCTTACTGGCTTTAAGGAAAAGCTGTATGTGTTATGCAGCTGCTGACTGAGAAACTCAAATGTGGGGCCTCCTTGTGGGCATAAAGCATGTCACTAGACATATCTAACCCACGGCTTAGATATGTCTATTCTCGCTCAAGGGCATTTCAGCACATAATTGTGTGTGGCTGTCTGATGTTTAGTTTGCACATGGTTTAAGCGTATTCCAAGGGAGAGGAGGCGGCAAAATAAAAATACATTATTTTTTTTAATAAGAAAAAGTAGAATGTATTAAATACACTTTGCTGTTCCCAACATAGTAATATTTTTAAAAACAAATGAAGTCACATTGTAAATGTGAATTTATCAGGATGCTGGTTTTATGTATCAATTTTAAACAGAAACTTTTACTGCTATAGTTCTAACAATCATCTTTTAAAATCGTGATAGAGCATATTGAAGTATTCTTCACCAGAACCCTCTTCAGAAGTCATTAAAATTAATTAAATTCAATCACTTATTCATATTAAATGGTTCATTATTCATTAGCATAATAGATAAAACGATTAATATAATAAACAGCACCCCCCAAAATCATGCCTACAAATGTAATTAGGCTTAGAGATAACCACTCCAAAAACTCTCTGGCCACGGTGCAGCTGTTTATCTATTTGATTTGTCATGGTACGCCACTACATTGACCAAAATGCTTTCAAAATTACATTCTTTTGGAATTCGTGGCATTGTCCTAGTTAGGGTATCTGTATTTTAGACATTGATTGCAAAGTGTAAAAATGACCTCCAATGGAATACTCATAGAATTTTTTTGAATTTTAGATTAATTCAGTTATGTTGTACATTCACAATTTTTTCCTGCATTAGATGTGATGATATTCTTGGGAAACACATCCTAGAGTACCAATGTACCCAGACGCAATACAGAAAATAAATTTACACGTAATAAGCAAATGCCCCCTGCTTGATTCCTGCAAGATACTCTTCATTAAGATTGGAATACCACCCTTGCTTTGCTTATTTGTTTACAAATTAGTTGCTTTTGTCAAAACTTCAAGAGTGGGAACACATTTTCATATAATACAAATAACACACATTTAAGGAGCCACATTCATCAAAGGTCCGTATAAAGAGGTCATTACAATAATTCCACATCTATATATAAAACAAAGTCAGGTTAATTACACCATTTATAACTCGAGAACAGCTGTACCCATTTTAATTATCTCTGTTTTGGATTCATCTTTACCCCGAATAATATAACTATTAACATATTGAAAAAATAGCTCTTTAGAATAAACTGTTGGTGCAACAGAATTGCACAGACTTTCCCATATTAGTTTTCTGTTTCCTTGGGTCTGGGCTAGCTATTTGGAATTTGCACATACTCGTGCCAGCTGCCATCTATAGCTGCCCAAAGTACATTTATTTTCATTTTCCTAAATTTTTCAGTTGTCTAATGGTAGAACGGATAAATTAATTTTAACATATTAAAAATCAGTAAAACCCTGTTCTAAATGGAAATTTTCTTTGAAAAATTTTGAGCCGTTTTTAAGAAAATGACATTTAAGTGGTACTAAAAAATTCGAAATTTAATGGTCCTTTCCACAGAAAATGTTTGTTTTCGGAAAACTTAATTAAAAATCATTAGAACCACTCTAACTCACAAATACAATAGTGTTTGCAAATTTCTGGAAATGTGCATATTGATGGAGTGAGAGATCTTTCAAACCATTTACATTTGTGTAAGTTTTGAAAAAACAAAAATTCCCCAAAATGAATTCACGGCATATTAAAGAGTTCAATTGCCACTATTCAAAAAGTTTGAAGAAATTTAGAGCTATTTGAGAGAATGGCGTTTGAGCGTTTCTAAAAATGCGGAAATGCGGAAAATGCGGAACATTTTGTAATATTTGAAAAAACAAAAGAATAGAGCAATATGGTGTTAGTCATCTCGTAGAGTTCTTTTAGCACTATCCCTTCCAAAAGCTTAAAGAAAACATTTGGAGCCATTTTTGAGAAAATGTGTTTGTAATTTTATAAAATTGCACATATTGCACGCAATATTGCGCGAAAGCTACTGTAATTTTCAAAAAATGTACATGAAAATGGAGAATCTCGCTTTGGAGAAACAATTTTATTTGAAGGAAGAGTCTGTATCTTCAATTTTGTAGTTGTGGGGAGACGCTGAAAAAAATTCAAACTTTTGCAATTTTCGAAAATTCAGAGTGAACCGTTAAAAACGGACCTATGCCACCTTAATAAGTGTGTTTACTCTATTCTTACAATAAATTTAAAGAAAAAATTTGGAACCTCTTTTAGAAAATTTTGAAAATGTCCTGAGGGCTTCATGTAATGTACCCCCTAATTTTGAAGAAGGTTTTTTAAAATCGCGGCGCCTCGAGTGGAACCAGATCCACCGGGGAATATTCATTTTGGAAGAAATCGTACTGATCTTTTAGGCGCAATACTTCGGTTTTTCTTTCTTGACGCACGGGGGTTTGTCAATAAAATGGAATACTTAACGGTATTTCACGTCGGTCTCCGTTGTGCCGCCAGGAATCGCATGATCGCTCGATACAGTCGCGATTATGCGACTCCTAGCAGCACAATTGAGAACGACGCGAAATACCATGAGATATTCCATTTTATTGATACACCCCTGTGCGCCAAGAAAGTAAAACCGAAGTGTAGTATTGTTCACCGACTAACAGACGGACGGACGGACGTTTTGAAGAGAACCACTTTTTTGGTATCAGGGGACCCCAAAATGTGTATTTCCGTTGAAATCTCGAAAGTGGTTTTCCGCAGCATTACATAACTTTCTCTACACTACGTATATTACTCCGTATATACGTACGTATACGGGAAAGTAAAATGTATTGTACTATAGCTTCTAGGTCAATGTCTCCCTCTCGAACAGATTTTTTATTTCCCTTGATTGAATCAGCAAATGCTGAGATCGCCCCCTGCTCTAATTTCAACTGTAAATGTAGCTTCATTTTGCCCATGGCTGTGTGGTTGGTTTTTCTATCCACTTTTTGCTCCTTGCGGGAGGATTTTTAGAGCTATGTCAAGCTGGCACAGCCACTAGAGCACAATCACACCAATCCAAATGGAATATTTAGTACACATGTATTGCTAATTTATTACCCAAAAATTAAATTTATTACTCCTGACGTTGTGCTGGCGTGACCGTCAAGTTAGCACAAACTTAAAAAAATGAGCAAAATTGATTCGTATTAATACGAATATTTAGTACTTATTTATTACCCAAAAATTAGGTTAATTACCCTCGCCGTTTATGAAATACTGTTAAACACTGCAAAGATACGCAACAACGCACGATATTCGAGTACTAAATTGGAGAGTACGAACGGGCACACACAACTAAAACCTATTTAGTACTAATTTATTACCCGAAAGAGAAATGTATTAGTTGTTTTGTATGAAATACATATTGTTAAAAACTGAATCATAGATATTCAATCATTCCAGAAATTCAAATACTATTATAGAGAGAACCGACAAGGACAATCAATCCAAATTGCGAACATAATTAAATACACATTATCTATTACTTTATTACTCTAAACAGAAATGTATTACTGTTGCCATTTATGAACAAGATATTGTTAAAATTATGTTACCACGCTCGACATCAGAGTATTAAACGAGAGAATATGAATGGGCACACACAACTAAAATCTATTAGATGATTGAACACACTTTTAAAACTAATTGATTACCCCAATGTGAAATGTACTAATGTTGCCATGTACGAAATAAATAATGTTAAAATGTAAATCATAGTTATAGAACTATGACAGAACTCTATAAACGATTATAGAGAGAACCAGGGACCATAATTAAATCAAACCAATAACATAAATACACATTATATACTAATGTATTATTCTGAACAGAAATTTCTTACTCCTGCCATTTATAAAAAGAAATATTGTTATAATGTGTGTAGTTATGCAACCACGCACGACATTTTAGGATTAACTTGGAGAGTACGAGTGGCCTGCAAAAACTAAAACCTATTAGATAAATTCACATTCAGTACTAAATTCTTCACAGACAATTCGTACTCTCCAATTTAATACTGAAATGTCTTGCGTGGTTGCGTAACTGTGCAATTTTTAACTATATTTCTTTCACAAACGGCAACAGTAATACATTTGTGTTTAAAGTAATAAATTAGTATTTAATGTGTTTAAATAAATTTTATTGGTTTGATTGTACTCGTTGGTCCTCTATAATCGTATTGGAAGTTCTGGCATGGTGGTATAACTATGCATATTTAACAATATTTTTTCATAAACGGCAATAATAAAGTTCTGTTTAGAGTAATAAATTAATGTGTATTAAATTATGTTCTTAGTTTGATATGTTCGTGCTTGCCAGTTGTCCCTACAATCGTATTTGAAGTTCAGGCACAATTCAATAACTATGATTCACTTTTTAACAATATTTTTTTCATGAAAGACAAGAGAAATTTCTGTTTCGAGTAATAAATTAATATGTAATGTGTATTTAATTACGTTGTTGGTTTGGTTTAATTGTGCCCGTCGGTTCTTTCTATAATTGTATTTGAAATTCTGGCGCGGTTGCATGCATATTTAACATTTTTTCATAAACAGCAACAATAATAAATTTCTGTTTAGAGTAATAAATTAGTAGATAGTGTGTATTTATTTTTTTTTTTTGTTTGGTTTGATTGTGCTCGTCAGTTCTCCCTATAATCGTATTTTAACTTCTGGCATGATTGCATAAGTATTCGTATTTAACAATATTTTTACTTTCCCGTATACACGGAGTGATATACGTAGTATAGGGAAAGTTATGTAATGCTGCGCGAAGAAATGGCCAATTTTCGGCGGAAAAAAAATCATTGCCGGGCCGTGAAAACGAAAAAGTGGATAAAACCATATGCTAATTTAAGAAAAAAAATCCCCTAACACGTGGTGTAGCCAGAAACCCTGTTTTCTAGGTCCTTGATACCGAAAAACCAATTGAAAGAAAACGTCCGTCTGTGAACACTGCTTGCGCCTAAACCATACGTACGATTTCTTCCAAAACGGATATTCCCTGTTCGATCTGGTTCTAGTCGAAGCTTTGAGATTTTGAAAAAGATTCTTAAAAATTTGTGGGTACTTTATATGAAGCCCCCCGGACATTTTCAAAATTTTCTCAAAAACGGCTCCAAATTTTTTCTTTATGAATAGATGAATTGAATCTCTTATTTCTTTTATGAATTGAGTAAAATACACTTATTAACATGGCATAGGTCCGATTTTCACGAATAACTCTAAATTTTCGAAAATTTTGAAAGTTTGAATTTTTTTCGGCGTCTTTCTCCAACTACAAAATTGAAGAGATTTTTTTTCAAATAAAATTTGTTCTGCATATTGAGTTCTTTTATAAAGGTCATGTAAATGTTTTTGAAAATTTTAGTATTTTCGTGCAATATGTGCAACTTTGAAAAATTAAAAAAACAAGATTTTCTCAAAAACGGTTCCAATTTTTTTTTAAACTTTTGGTAAGGATAGTGCTAAATGTACTCTATCAGATGACATAAAAGCCATATTGCTCTATAGGTTGCTTTTTCAAAAATTACAAAAATGTAAATTTTTTCACATGTTTCTCACGTCGATAATATTTACATTAGCGGCGATTTTTTCACATTATTATATTTACGAGTACATGTGCTTTAAATAATGTCAAGTTAAGTTTCTCGAAAACAACTGTTTTCTGAGATAAGTAGCTCAAAATTTCGCATTTTCAGATATGCTCAAACGCCATTTTCTCATATATGGCTGCATTTTTTTCTTGAAACTTTTGTAACGGATAGTGCTAATTACACTCTTTAGTATAGCGTAAAGTTTATTTTGAGTATTTTTTTTGTTTTTTTCAAAAATTACATAATTTTAATTTTTTTGAAAACTCTCACATCTTTAATATGCACATTACCAGCAATGTGTAAAGAGTATTATAATTGAGAGTGTACGTGCTTGAAATAACTTAAAGTATTTTGGAAACAAATATTTTCTGTGAAAATGTGCTTCAAATTTTGCATTTTTCGTAGCGCTAAAACGCAATTTTCTTTAAAACTGCACATAATTTTTAAATGAAAATTACTATTTAGGACTAGTTTTTTTATGTTCTTTAATATTCTAAAATTAATATTTCCGTTCTATCAATAGGAAACCTAAAAATTAAGAAAATGACAAAAAAATGTATTTTTGGTCGTGATAGATGGTAGCTGGCAAGAAAGAGTATGTGGCAATTCCGAATAGCTAGCAAAGACCCAAGGAAATAGAAAACAAACACGGGAAAGTCTGTGCTATTCTGTAGCACCACTAGTTCTATAATAATAGCCTGCAAGGTAAAAGTTTGGAATTTGGAAATGCTAAGTTCATTAGGAGATAACCAATGTTCTGTAAAGCAAAGCACATTCATTTGATTTAAATCGCTCTATAGAGCTACTTCGATAAACTCGGTTTTATTTGAAGGGGATTGAACATTAAGGTATAGACGAATTGATAGTGGGAATGGAAGAAACGGGAGTAGGTTCACAGGAGGGGGTAAGAGGGTTCAGAATAAGGGTGGGGGGTGGGGAACGTAAGGAAGGTGAAAGGGATGGATTTTTGGCAGGAGACTGCGTAGGACTGGAGTTGATGTATTGTGCAAGCTTTTCACCGACTGTTTTCCAGCAAGTTTCTTGTGGAGACCGTGCCGGGTGAATTGTTTTACTGAGAGGAAATTTATTACAAAAAGTATTATATTTCTCTCAGTTGCAGTTTAAGTTGTTGGTTTCCGTACTTAATCTCGCATAATGTTTTGGTCTGTTGTACCAGAAGGGCAGAGTCGAGACTACAATGTTAGTATTTTGGGCGGCACATTGTAATTTGTTTACATGTTGTTCAGGTGTAGAGTCACCGCCCAAATTATTGTCATTCTCCCTCCTATGATAATGACTGTCCTGATTGGTCATTGTCTTCGTGTGGGTGTCCAACTCTGCGCACGTCTGCAAACCTCCCGTTAGTTTTAAAAATAGAAGAGACTGAGTAGTTGGAGGGTAACTTCCTACTGAGAATGGAGTAAAGATGGCGACCATAGCTGTCAGCTAAAATAAGTACCTGTCTTTTATGCTCAGTAGGAATGTCTTTGTTTTGAAGTGGGCTACGATGCGTAGCTTTTCGTGTTTTGGTTTTTATACTTAGGGTTTTCTTTCTTTCTTTCTTTCTTTCTTTCTTTCTTTCTTTCTTTCTTTCTTTCTTTCTTTCTTTCTTTCTTTCTTTCTTTCTTTCTTTCTTGGCGCATGGGGGTGTGTCAATAAAATTGAATATCTCACGGTATTTCGCGTCGTTCTCCGTTGTGCCGCCAGGAATCGCATGATCGCCAGCACTGCTCGATACGTCGCGATCATGCGACTCGTAGCGGCACAACTGAGAACGACGCGAAATACCGTGAGATATTCCATTTTATTTGCACACTTCCGTGCGCCAAGAAAGAAAGAAAAACCGAAGAATACACGCTTCCTAGCCTGTTTGCGTTGGTATGTGCATGTATTTGTCGATGGAAGGGAAGGGTTGTGAGGATCAGGAATGCGAGGAAAATCTATTTCATAATCTAACACACTAAAGCAGACTTGCACAGCATTTTGCTCTTGCACTGACCTCAGGAGCTGCGTACGGGCAACTCGGGTGCAAATGAGAAAATCGATGAAGGGTGGGGATGAGACCCAATATAGGAGTGGGGACAACCAATTAGAATGCGCAATTCGAAATATAGCGCGTAAATTTAAAGAGCAATCGGCAAGAACATGACGGTCATATACAGTTCAAGTAATATTGTCTTTTGTATTATATTGTAAATGTTTGTTCTCGGTATATGACAGGGCGAATATGAAACTACAACGAATTATACATATTAGATTTCGACACCAAGTATTATAATTGCTTGTAGGGCTTACAATGTCATTGCTTTGCTACGATGTAATCACAAATTTAGTGTTGTGCTAAACACAAAATTTTGATGCTGAATTGTTTTTGTTTGATGATAACAGCAATAAACTATTTTTAATAACTATGTTTAATTGAATAAGACGGTTCTCTCAAAGCAAAAACATATTGTTCTTAAAAAAATCATGATTATTTTCTGTTCTAATTTCTGACAAGAGAGTAGAGTCGTGTACGAGATCGTATAAAAATATAAAGCTCTTTACATTCTATTTAACCAATATCCATGATTATCTTATGATTGTCCGTAACATATCGTCACAAAAGTTGGCTCGTTGATCTCTTTTATTCAGTTTCATAATGGGGAAAATGGTCACAAATGTGCTATTAAACATTACCCTTCTTGGAATTGACACATATTCTATTTTATGTCAATCTTGATGTGAGATATTGCTCTCATGATTTTGTTCATTTTTCTATGATTTGGAGATTATAACATTCCTTGTGAACAATCAATTATTAAATTGCAATTTTGTGTTAGATAGAATTAAACAATATTTTTTCTTATATATAAGCATATATTTTAAAGCAATTGCTTTAAAATATTGCTTAAGAGTCACAATGAGCATGTTATTTTCTTTAAAGAAATTAGAAAATGAAAATACATACAGTGGTGGATATACAGTAGTGCACATAACGTAAACAGTGAATTATGACCCTGGTAACTTGAAATACTAGACATAATCCATTTAAACAAATGGGCATTTAATTTTGAAGCATGGATCATTATTAGACGCCCAGGCATTCAATCTACGCGCCGCGTCGTGCTACGTCAGACTTCTCCCTTCCCAGCAAAGCTTCCTACTCCCCACTACTTGCACTTTCGGCGCTGCCACGGGCAGACGACCGGCTCCCAAGTGCAGAATGCCCGCGGGAGCAGACGTTGTGCAGGTCTGCACTAAAGGGTCCTCCCTGATAAGATGGTAAAAGGTTCCCCTCAACCAAATTACGTATGAGTAGTTACACTATAATTCTAACATAAAAATAATATTTTTGAAAGGTTTCTTAGCCCCCGTCTCACCACCCACATCCCTCTACAGCCAAAACAGTGTTTTTTAATTTCATTCTTTTTGTTCAACTTAACACTATTTTATCTTACTGAAAAATATGATAAATAAGAAGACAATTTCTACTAACAGAAAAATATTTTACAATATTTTCTCAGGCCCAAATTCAAACACAAAAAATTTTTGAAAATAAAATAAATATTTTTTACGGTGTCTTAGAAGCCTGGAACAGGTTCGAAAAAAATTTCAAAAGTTCCATTTGAAACAGAAATTGCTATGCATTTTTTCAGATTTTTTCAATTGCTGGGCTGCAGTTAAAAAAATAAAAACCATTTCCACGCCTTTAAAACACCTGGACTTAAAATATACTTTGAAAATGACTGCAACAGTTCTGTGCATTTATTTTAATTATTATACATTTGTATACATTGTTGTTATACATACATGCACCCAATAATCTTTTGAGTTTGGAATGTAGTTACAAATTATAATTTTTTTTAAAGCTTTCCTATCCTTAGTATAAGAATATCATACGCTAAGGAAAGATAAGTTTTGGCAGTTTATTAAATAATAATTCGGTCACAATTGAAGGATAATTGGGGGACATGTGGGGTAATGAAGGGGAATAGGTTGGACCCAGATTTACAAGACCTGTTTTATTCTGTCTCAGAACACCGTCACGAAAATAATCTTAAAACTTCATCTCAGAACGCTGGTGATTTTTTTCATATTTTTTAAATAGTTGGGCCATAGTTAAAAAAAAAGAACAAGGCTTTAGTAGTCAAGCACTTGGCTGTCCGGCAGTTGTCGTCCTAGGCACCAGCGACCTTCCTCCAGGAACGCCACATAATATAATGGGATTTCAGCGTGCTTTGGTCCCTAGAATTTTCAATATGGTGGCCATTCGGCTCTGCCAACTTCGAAAATGTACATGAAGCTAGGCTTTGGCGCCACATTTAAATACACGCAATTTGTCGACTATAACGTTATAACGTTACGTTTAATCCACCAAAAGTTTTTGACACCTTAAAATATTAATCATTTTTACCAATTATTTTGATAATTTTTTCCTAAAATTCATTATGATGAAATATATAAAGTTAAATGCTTTACTTCATTGTACAATGCAAATATAATTAGAACACAGGAGGCATAAAATACATTCTTATAGACATAATTAATTATTGGTAAGGATGTTGAATGACTTAAAGGTAAAAAAGAAAAACAGTATTTCTTAAATTTTATTTGTCTTTATGAAATAACATAGCATTATAAGTATGCTGTTTGTAGGAAAAAAGATGATGTAATTACCAAGAGGCATTATTTTTTGTCAGCCTACAAGGAAATCAAAGACAGTGAAAACCAAAAACCAGTGGTTTTCTGAAATTGAGGATATACATGAATGATGAAGCATTCATTTGAAATTAACAAAACATTGCTTAGGTCAGCAGCAATGAGGAATTGTTAGGAGAACTGCAGAGGGAAGAAGGCTTGCAGTGGTTCAGGCAGGCACTAGAGCAGGTTTTGTGCCCGGTGAGAAATGTTATAAAATAAGGGAAAATTTGGTGAGAATTATATAATAAGAAAGTGAATTGACAGGTGCTGCTCTACTACGTATTTGCTACTGATTTGAAGACTGGGTAAGATTATCGTGGAGCAATGAACAGCATACTTTTGAGTCATGGGTGAAGAATCAATTGATTCCGGGTATTCGTGATCTCGTCCTTCCGTAATTGTTATGGATAATGCATCTTATCACACAGGAGTGGTAACTAAAGGTTTTTACAGCTTCCATTTCCACATCAGAAATGACACAGTGATATGGTAGATGATGTATGTGGCTTCGCTGTCTTCAGTGCAATATTTTCTCTCCATCTTTGTCATGAGATGCTATATGAGCAGCTACATTGAAAACTTGTCTGAAATGATGTAACTAAGTACACAACTTTCATTAATTAAAATATTAGATACCTTAATGCTGAACTTCTCTTACATATATTTTGAGTCCACAGACAGCAGCAAAGGAAGTTGCTACATTAATTTACAAAGGACATATCAATATTATTCATTTTTTAATAGTATTCATGAACATTCTGAAAAGTCATACATTTCTTAAATATTTTCTGCTTCTTACCTTCTCCACAGGTCATTGATGCTTTACATCGTCAATGGACTTGCAATTGGTTCAGGAGATGCATATGGAATTATGTCATCTTCCAAGGAATCTGCGCTGTCTGTCTCACTGTCCCTTCTTAGCTAAATTACAAATTCATTGTTTTCACCCCATCCTTCACTCTATACTCATCCATGATTTTCTTCACATGATCCACTGCATTACTCCAGTTTGTAAATGATACTCGTATATGTACATTGTACAAGTTTGTACATTCTTGTAAGTCACTCTTTACCGATCTAGGAATTTTACCATTACCTTGTCTCCTGATTTACGAATCAGTAGTTTTTGTCAAAAATGACTTACTTAAGGGCGGGAATATATTTTCAGCAAACGCCGATGTCTATAAGTATAACACACGACGTAGTAATCATATTCACCAGGTGGCAGTATCAACAGCTCACTACAGAAAATTCACATACAATTTATGTACATTACTCTACAACACTTTGCCAGAAGACATTAAACGATTAAATTCGATAGAAAAGTTTAAGTCCCAAGTAAAATCTTTTCTGCTGCATAACTGTTTCTATACAATTCGAGACTATACCGAGTATCAAAAAGTAAAGTAGCATTAATTTTAACAATGATAGTTAATGTAATTATTTATCATTTGGATTGTATAATTCTAAAGAACCTGTAACAAGTATTGTACCACAATTTCTGGGTTGATAGCCCCCATCTCGATCAGGTTTTTCGTCCAGTTTCCCTGATCCTTGAGCAAATGCTGAGATGGTCCCTTGTTTTGCTTCTGGACGTAAATGTAACTTCACTATTTGCGCACGTCTTCTGAATTTCAGTGGGAAATATAGTTATTCAAATTATCGTTTTTCATATTATCGCGGCAAAAAGAATTATTCTTTCATGAAGAACATGAGGGTTTAGGGCAGGAATTTATAGCTAATTTACCTTTGAAAATATTTTATTATATAGGAGCGAATGTTTGTCAACAAAACCCGAAAAAACCTCTCTTTTCTGTATTCAAAATTCGACTAGAATATGGTTTAGGATAGAGACCACAGAATTATGAAAACGTGCACAAAATTCACTTCTCCCCAGAGCTCGTCACACGCAGTTTTTAACTGTTTTTGACGTAAATAAATAAATCAAAAATACCTTAAAAAAGTTAAATAATGTATTCATAACAATCTATTGAATGTAAGACACTGAACGCCTTTTTTGTGTGTTAAATATGTCGATGAATTTCAGTAACTAAGATACCTGCTCTAAGGCCTCCTTCCAAATATTTCTGGGCAGGTCTTGAAACTACATTCTTATCAAAGTATCCCTTTGCCTGTGACCACACATATTCAATTGGATTGAACATGCTGTGATACGGGGGAAGCCGCGAAACTGTATGCCCTTCAGCTCTCAACATTTCATCAGTACATACCTGGGGGTAATTATTTTTAACATTTTAAACAAATTAACACATTAACTGCTTAAAGAATTTTAATATGAATAAGTGTCAGAGATGAAAATTGAGATACAAGAGTACTAATATACT
The DNA here is from genome assembly GCA_031308135.1 of Acheta domesticus. Lineage (NCBI taxonomy): Eukaryota > Metazoa > Arthropoda > Insecta > Orthoptera > Gryllidae > Acheta > Acheta domesticus. The sequence goes on along the minus strand of JAHLJT010000631.1, from coordinate 131,011,201 downwards.
TTTCTGGCCAGTCGTAACAATAAATCTTTGTGTTCACAGTGCACTACATGCACTCCTTTCTGGGTCAGCCATGACTGAAAATTTTAAAAAAATTGCAATAATTTTCTGGGTTCATGCACCACAAACACAATACATTCAATAACAAGTACAATTTATATAATAATTATTAAATAGCACAAAGGGCATCATTGAAGACAAGAGTAATGTCATGGTTGATGATGGTGTTTCAGGAGAAAATGATAAATATTAGTTTTAAGGCCACAGCAAAGTGACTTAATTGTTTGGTCAAAAATAACAACATATTAACCCTTCGTTTCCTTAGTCAAATATTTTTTCAAGTTTTACTGACTGAATACATTTTGAATCCACTTTTTTTTAAAACAAATATCCATTTTTAAATTTTTTATTAATTTAAGTTATAATTATAGGGATTGAGGATATAGTTCTTCCTATTTGCAAATACTTGATGAAAGTATTTTTTATTTTAATTAAAACATGTAAATATATTCAATATGTTTTATTTATTACTTTCAAATGTGAATTTTACTTGACAATAGACTCTTCAAATCCCAAATTATTTAATGTGGGAGGTTTTAAATATTTTGTTGTCTTTTTAAAAATGGTTGTAGTAAAGATAAAATATTTAAAAAAATATTTTGTAAAGTACTACGAGTTCATGTTTTCTATTTCCCTGACATTTTGAGCCTGAAACATTGACCACTGTGCCTAGGACGCGTCTCCCGGGCAGATAAATAGTAACTGAGACCGGCTGCGGAAGCTTGCGCTCTCACTTCTGTAGATGTTTGAGACTAGAGAAAAAGTTGTCTTTTCCCTTACCTAAGTTACATATAAATAAGTAAACACTCGTATAATATGTACACGCGCGAAAACTCTGCACTTTGTGAACAGTAATTGTATGAAAACTGAAAATTGATTTAATGTAGCACCCAACTGTAAACTCCCATCCCCCGAAATGTGGTTTACGGAATTATAGATCTGGTACTATGCGAGAGAATCAATTCCAATATTGCTGAGCGTTGAAATAAAAATTCACTGAAAACAAAATAGTCCCCTTAATTTTATCGTGAAGGATAATTTCAGTATTTTCCTTCAATTTAATTTTACATTGTTATCGGAAAAAATATATAGTTACATTTAAATAAATCAAAGATGATTAAATTTCTCGAAAACTAAAAATGTTATAGACAATTTCTCTATGGCATGTTACTTGCCCCATGATTCCGCATTGTTAATCGAAAACTGCATTTCGATATCCCTAACCCTTTAGAAGTTATGGGGATGGTCCATAGTTGGTGGGACACCTGTATATATATTTATACACACACACACATACGCACGGCCGCCTGGGGCTGATGTATTCAACACCAAGGCAACATATACAGTAAAATCTGTCTAAGCCGGAATCGATCAGGACACAAAAAATTCCGGTTTAGGGAGGTTTCCGTTTTATAAAAGGTTGTCCACTCTATGACGCTTCTGATAGACAAGTTTCTGCCCTGAAAGTAGTAAATTACAATACTTTATTATAATTGTCAAAATACGTTAACATACATATAACGTATTTATGGAAGAAATAGCTAATAAGTGAATATTAAACACTCTTTATTGGCAGCTTCTGAGTTGAAAAATACACACCTTACAGGCTGTATTCGGACTGTTTCCTAACTCTTTGAACGCACAATGGGTCACAACCCAGAAGTATGATTTTCTTGGCCTTGCACAACGCGTATCTGGTCGAGAGGTTATGATTTTCAACGCGGGGCAGGGAGACGCGTGAATAGAGAGTTTTTGCCACCTCGAACGTTAAGCACTATTGATATTCTGCACATGCGCAGATGTACTAAAGTGATGCGAAACTTGAACTGCGCATGAGCAGAAGATCGATAGTGCTTACCGTTCGAGGTGGCAAAAACTCCCTAATAGAAGCCATGCCTGTACCCCTTCCCACGCTCAGAGTTAGGAGAGAGGGAGTTTCCCTACGCCTCGACCGCAGAGTCGAATTCTACGCTGACAGCTGAAGCTACACTCCTTCAATGTTCACGAATAAATCATGTGTCACAGGGATAGAGAATTTAAAACTAGCTTGCAGACGCTTTCATTTCTCTCACGCCCCACTGTCAATTGTATTCAATTCACTGGAATTCCGTTTTATAAAGATTATCTACTGTGAAACGTGGTACATTTTCAGTCATAAGGAAGAGTTAAGTACCGACAAGGAATATATGTATTGGAGAAGCGTGAAGATTGAAAATACGGACGATGTTTCATTGACTTGTGAATGTGGGCAGGAAAATAGGTGCGTCAACCTGGAACAGCCATGTCAGCTCACCGGAATGAAACATGTCTAATGATTTGTTGCTAATTAATAGACAATTAATTGCCACAATTTCGAATTAATTACCACCTATCTTCGGGGCGAAAACGGGTGTGAGCTCGCTTGACGGGACGCCAGCACTCACATCAGTGAAATTTGGGTCGCAGGTCGACGGAAACCCTCAAATAATTTATTGCCAATTAATTGCCACAATTTCGAATTAATTGCCATTTATCTTCGGGGCGAAAACGGGGGTGATTTGATTTGGTTGGTTTGGTTTGATTTTGCTCCTTCGTTCTTTCTATAATCGAATTTGAATTGCTGGCTTGGTTGAATACGCTGAAGTTTTTAATAAGTTTTTTTTCATAAACGGCAATAGCAACAAATTTTTGTTTGTGGAAATAAATTACTATATAAAGTGTATTTAATTATTTAATTCTTGGTTTGGTTCGATAGTGCTCGTTGGTTCTCAATATAAACGTATTTGAATTTCCGGCATGGTTGAATATGCTTCAGTTTTTAACAATACTTTTTTCATAAACGGCAAGATCAATACATTTTTGTTTGTTGTAATAAATTAATATAGAATATGTATTAATGTTCTTGGTTTGACTCGATTGTGCTCGTTGGTTCTCAATATAAACGTATTTGAATTTTTGGCATGGTTGAATATGTTTCAGTTATTAAACAATATTTTTTATAAACCGCAAGAGCAATACATTTTTGTTCGTGGTAATAAATTAGCATATAATGCGTATTAATTATGTTCTTGGTTTCGTTTGATTGTGCTCGTTGGTTATCCCTATAATCGTATTTGGTTTTCTGGTGTGGTTGAATATGCTTGGGATTTTAAAAATACTTTTTTCATAAATGGCAACGGCAATACATTTTTGTTTCGGGTAATAAATTAAACTAGTGATGCTACAGAATGGCACAGACTTTCCCGTATTAGTTTTCTATTTTCTTGGGTCTTCGCCAGCTATCCGGAATTGCCACAAACTCTTTCTTGCCAGCTGTCATCTATCACCGCCAAAAGTACATTTTTTGTCATTTTCTTAATTTTTCGGATTCCTATTGGTAGAACGGAAACATTAATTTTAGAATATTAAAGAACACAAAAACCTAGTTATAAATGACAATTTTCTTTTGAAAATTATGTGCCTTTTAAGAGAAAATGGCGTTTTAGCGCTACTAAAAATGCGAAATTTGAAGCTCATTTTCACAGAAAATGTTTGAGTTTTCAAAATACTTTATTTGAAGTTATTTGAAGCACTTACACTCACAAATATAATAATGTTTACAAATTGCTGGTAATGCGCATATTAAAGATGTGAGAGATCTTTCAAAAAATTACAATTATGTAATTTTCGAAAAAAACAAAAAAAATACTCAAAATAAACTTTACGCTATACTAAAGAGTGTAATTAGCACAATTAATTACAAAAGTTTGAAGAAAACATTTGCCGCCATATATGAGCAAATGGCGTCTGCGCGTTTCTGAAAATGCGAATTTTTGAGCTACTTTTCACAGAAAACGGTTGTGTTTTTGAGAAACTTTACTTGACATTATTGAAAGCACAGGTACTCGTAAATATAATAATGTGAACAAATCGCCGCTAATGTAAATATTATCGACGTGAGAAATATGTGAAAAAATTTACGTTTTTGTAATTTTTGAAAAAACCAACCTATAGATCAACATGGCTTTTGTCATCTGATAGAGTATATTTAGCACTATCCCTACGAAAAGTTTAAAGAAAAAATTTCAAGCCGTTTTTGAGTAAGTCTTGTTTTTGTAATTTTTTTTAAAAATTGCACATATTGCACGCAATATTGCGCGAAAACTACTAAAATTTTCAGAACAATGTACATGACCTTAAACAAAGAGCTCACTTTGGAGAGCACATTTTATTTGTAACATTTATACTTCCACATTTATAACTTCCACAATTTTCGAAAATTCCGAGTTATCCGTGAAAATCGGACCTATGCCATGTTAATAAGTGTATTTTACTTTATTCATTCAAACAATTTTGAGAAAAAATTTGGAGCCGTTTTTGAGAAAATATTCAAAATCCTCGGGGGGCTTTATATAAAGTACCCATACATTTTGAAGAATCTTATTCAAAATCTCAAAGCTTCGACTAGAATCTGATCGACCGGGGAATCCATTTTGGAAGAAATCGTACGTATGGTGTAGGCGCTAGCAGTGTTCGCAGACGGACAGACGGACGTTTTCCTTTCAATTGTTTTTTCGGTATCAAGGTCCTAGAAAACAGAGTTTCTGACTACACCACGTGTTAGAGGATTTTTTTCTCAATTTAGCAACTGGTTTTATCCACTTTTTCATTTACACGGCCCAGCAATGAATTTTTTTCCGCCGAAAATTGGCCATTACATAACTTTCCGTATACTGCGTGTGTCATTCCGTGTATACGTACGTATACGGGAAAGTAAAAAAAAATAATAAAAATAAACATATGTGTATTAATTATGTTCTTGATTTGGTTCGATTGTGTTCGTTGGATCTCTCTATATTCGTATTTCAATTTCTGGCATGGTTGAATATGGTTCAGTTTTAACAATATTCTTTTCATAAACGGCAACAGCAAAGATGGAGAGTTCCCTTTCAAACAAAATTTGTCCGGCATAGTGAGTTGTTTTATGAGGGCCGTGTATATTTTTTGAAAAATTTAGTTGCAGTAGTATTATTTTGTGCAAAATATGCTGTTTTAAAAAGTTACAAAAATGATTTTCTCGAAAACGCCTTCAATTTTTTTCTTTAAACTTTTGTCACTTTCTTGCTTCTTGGGATAGTGCTAAATGTACTCTATGAGATGACATAAACTCTTTATTTTTCTATTTTCGTATCTTTTTTCAAAAATGCAAAAATATAATTTTTTGACTTGTCCCACGCGGCTATAATTTATAATAGCGGCGATTTATTCAAATTAGTTTATTAATGAATACATGTACTTTAATTCGTACTTTGCGAACGAATAGTGCTAATTAAACTCTTGAATATGACGTTAAGTTCATTTTGGGGTATTTGTTTGTTTTTTCAAAAATTATACAAATGTAATATTTTGCAAAGATCTCTCTCACACAAGCGTCTGCAAGCTAGTTTTAAATTCTTTATCCCTGTGACTCGTGATTTAGTCGTGGCAGCTGAACATTGAAGGCGTGGAGCTTCAGCTGTGAGCGTAGAATTCCACACTGGGGTTGCTTGTAGCTCAAGGCGTTGGCCGCCGGGGAATTACCTCTCTCCCAACGCTCAGTGGAACGTCGGAAGATGTACAGGCATCGCTTCTATTCACGAGTCTCCCTGCTCCCCTCCACCAGATACGCATTGGGCAAGGCCATGCGAGGGTATCAGAAAATCATACTTGTAGGTTGTGAGAGTCAGGAAGCAGTTCGAATACAGCCAGTAAGGTGTGTATTTTTCAACTCAGAGCCTGTCATCGAAGAGTGTTTTTCATTTATTAGCGATTTCTTCCATAAATACATTATATGTATGTTGACTTATTTTGATAATTATAATGAAGTAATGTAATTTATTACTTTCAGAGCAGAAACCTATCTATCGGTGCTCTGTCGTTAGCGCATGCGGGTGTATGCCATGGGTTTGTGTGGTGCGCACGTGTGTGTGTGTGAACTGAATCATATTCAACCATGCCAGAAGTTTGAAATACGAATATAGAGAGAACTAAAAAGCACAATCGAGCCAAACCAACAATATAATTAATACACATTATATACTAATTTTTTACCACAAACAAAAAATTTATTGTCGTTGCCGTTTATGAAAAAAAATTTGTTAAAACTGAAGCATATTCAACCTTGCCAGAAATTCAAATACGATTGTAGAGAGAAACAACGAGCACAATCGAACTACACCAAGAACATTATTAATAAACATTATATACTAATTTATTACCACAAACAAAAACTTATTGCTCTTGCTGTGTATGAAAAAAATATTGTTAGAAACTGAAGCATATTCAACCATGCGAGAAATTCAAATCCGTTTGTATTGAGAACCAACGAGCACAATCGAACCAAACCAAGAAAATAATTAAATACACATTATGTAGTAATTTATTATCACAAAAAGTTTTGCCATTGCCGTTTATGAAAAAAACCTTGTTAAAATCGTCAGCTTATTTAACCATGCCAGAAATTCAAATGCGATTATAGAGAAAACAAAGGAGCACAATCAAACCAAACCAACCAAATCAAATCACCACCATTTTCGCTCCGAAGATAAGTGTCAATTAATTGCAAATTGTAGGAATTAATTAGCAATATATTATCTGAGGCATGTTGTGGAGACACGCCCACGACGACAAGTGCTATGACGACGGATTGCCGGGGGGAATAATAGGAAGAAAATAATAAGTGGAGTTAGTGACTACCAGGTTAACTCCTCCTGACGATTAATGTATTAATCTGCAATTCAAGAATTATAATATATTCATTACAGATTTTTCTTGAGTATTAATTTCTTTTCTGCAAGAGAGAAATATTTTAATTACGAAGTGAAGACACCAATATAAAGGTATAGCTCGCCTCAAACGGCAACAGTAATAAATTTCTGTTAAGAGTATTAAATTAGTATACAATGTGTATTTCATTATATTTGGTTTGGTTTGATTATGCTCCTCTAGTCTTTCTATAATCGTATTTGAATTTCTGGCATGGTTGAATAACTATGTATATTTAACAATATTTTTTCGTAGACGGCAACAGTAATACATTTATGTTTAGAGTAATAAATTAGTATTTAATGAGTATTTAATTATGTTGCTGGTTTGGTTTGATTGTGCTCGTCGGTTCTCTCTATAACCGTAGTTGTTTTGGCATGGTTGAATAACTATGATTTAGATTTTAACAATATTTTTGATACATTTATACATTTCTCTTAGAGGTAATAAATTAGTACTGAATGTGTGTTTAATTATCTAGTAGTTTTTAGTTGTGTGTGCCGTTCATACTCTCTAATTGAATCCCTGAATGTCGTGCGTTGTTGCATATCTATGTCGCGCTTAACAATATTTATTTCATAAGCGATGTGAGTAACATAATTTTGGGGTAATAAATTAGTAATAAATAAGTACTAAATATTCATATTTTTTAAATCGATTTTGACCATCTTAAATTTCGCCGGGCTAGCTTCGCAGCACAACCATTATGATCTCAAAAACGGCAAGAGAAATAAATTTAATTTTTGAGTAATAAATTGGTCGTAAATCAGTACTAAATATTCTATTTGGATTGGTTTGATAGTGCTATAGTGGTTGTGCCAGCATGGCACAGCCTATGTCCGTCTCTCCGTCCATCCGTCCGTCTGTCCGTCTGTCCGCCCGTCAGTCTGTGAACAACACTAGCGCCTAAACCATACATGCGATTTCTTCCAAAATCGATATTCCCTGGTCGATCTGCGTCCACTCAATGCGCTGCGATTTTGAAAAAAGTTTCTTTACAATTTGGGGCTACTTTACTCAAAGCCGCCGCAATTATCAAAATTTTCACAAAAACGGCAACAAATTTTTTCTGTAAATTTCTTGTAAGAATAGGGTGAAATACACTATAAAGGTGGTACAGGTCCCATTTTCACTGTTAACTCTGAATTTTCGAAAATTGCGAGTTTTTTTGGCGTCTTTCTAGAACTACGAAATTGAAGATATAGATTTTTCCTTCAAATAAAATTTGTTGTAAAAAGTGAGTTCTTTCGCAGGTGAGGTCACATAAATTTTTTAAAAAATTTTAGTAGTTTTCTCGCAATATTTGAAATTTTTAAAAAATTACAAAAAACAGATTTTTTAAAAAACGGCAAATTGTTTTTTACAATTTTTGAAGGGATAGTGCTAAATGTGCTCTATGAGTTGACATTAACGCCATATTGCTCTATTCTTTTGTTTTTTCAAACATTACAAAAATGTAATCTTTTTTGACTTGTCTCACGTTGTTAATATTTACATTAGCGGCGATTTGTTCTCATTATTTTATTGAGTACATGTGCTTTAAATAATGTAAAATAAAGTTTATCGAAGATTGAAAAGTTTTCTGTGAAAACTAGCTCAAAATTCCGTATTTTTAGAAACGGTCAAACGCCATTTTCTCAAAATTTGCCACAAAGTTTTTGCTCAAACTTTTCGAACAGATAGTGCTAATTGCACTCTTTAATATGGCGTAAAGTTCTTTTGGGGATTTTTTTGTTTTTTCAAAAATTACACAAATATCATTTTTTGAAAGTTCTCTCATACAGTTAAAATGCACCTATCGAGCAATTTGTAAATAGTAATAAATTTGTGAAAAAAGTGCTTCAAATGACTTCGAAAACTCAAAAATTTTCTGTGAAAGAGAGCTTCAAATTTCGCATTTACAGTAGCGTTTAAACGCCATTTTCTTGAAAACTGCTCCAAATCTTTCAATGAAAATTGCCATTTAGGACAAGGTTTAACTGTTTTTTAATACTCTTAAAATAATATTTTTCCTAGTATTAAGAAACCGAAAATTGAATAAAATTAGAAAAAAAGTAGTTTGAGCGGCGATAGATGGCAGCTGTCAAGGCTATAGGCAAGTCCGAAAAGCTAGCCGAGACCAAACAAAACAGGAAACTAAAACGGAACTGTCTGTACCATTCTGTAGCACCATTAGTTTGTTATCATGGTCCTGCAGTTAATTTTTTCAGCCGAAAATTCGCCGTTTTTTCGTGCACCATTATATAACTTTCCGTATAGTACGTAAATTAATCCGTATATACGTACGTATACGGGAAATTAAAAATTCCCTAACACATTGTGTAACCAGCATTCCTATTTTGTGGGACCTTGATATCGAAATACCAATTGAAAGCAAAATTTCCGTCCGTCTGCCCGTTTGTCCGTCTGCGAACACCACTAGCGCCTAAACAATGCGTACGATTTTCTCAAATTGAAGAAACTCGGTCCATTTGGCTCTAGAGCAAGCTTTGAGATTTTGAAAATCATTCTTCAAAATTTGAGGGTACTTTACACGAAGACCCGCGGACATTTTCAAAATTTTCTCAAAAACGGAATTTTTTTCTTAAATTTCTTGCAAGAATAGAGTAAAATACACTTCTAAGGTGGCTTAAGTTCGATTTTAACAGTTTAATCTGAATTTTCAAAAAATTGCCAAAGTTGGAATTTTTTCGGCATCTTCCTCCAACTACAAAATTGAAGATAGAGATTTTTCCTTCAAATAAAATTTGTTCTTCAGTTTCAGTGATCTCTTCCTTTAAGGTCAGGTACATTTTTGGATAATTTTAGTAGATTTTGGGCAACATTACGTGCAATGTGCAATTTTTAAAAAAATACAAAAACAAGATTATCTCATTGATGGCTGTAGATTTTTTTCTTTAAAATTTTGTGAGGATTACTCTATTCTTTGATTGATTTAGAAAAATGAAATTTTTTTGTTAGGTCTCTCACGTTGTTACTATTTACATTAGCGGCGATTTGTTCACATTATTATATTACTGTGTACATGTGCTTAAAATAATGTTAAGTAACGTTTCTCGAAATTTTAACCGTATGGAAATTTGCCCAGTGCATTGGTATTGAGACGTCACTCCCGTGACCTGGGCTGATCGCACATATTTGTTTTTTTCGCCATCCCGGGTGAGGATGGTATCCAGGTTCTGCTTCTGCAGAATGCCACCATTCAAATGGGTCGAGGGTCCAGTGCAAATACATGTTTGTTTAAAAAAGCCACAAACATTTGTTGCACTTTTCCATAGTGATATAACAAAAAAGAAAAAGAAATGAATAAACACGAGCACTTGTATAGGACGCGACAGCGGCCGATGTGTCGCAGCGTCGCCGCGCGTTGCGGCAGGCACGGGCGCGGGCGCGGGCGCAGGCGCGGCAGCGTTGGTGGAGGCCCAATCAAGGGCGCTTCCGCGACGCGGCGGCGGCGGCAGGCACGGGCAGCGACAGCGTTCTCCCAGCCAAGGGCGTCTCTGTGGCGCAGCAGCGGCCGGTGCGCGTCCTGAAGACGGACTTCAACAACTCACTAAACGACACTCCACCTACTGCCTCTCTTCACAACTCCAACTGTCCATACGACACTCCACCTACTGACCCCCGCCTCGCGGCGAGCCGACTGCCCCGCTCGTCCGTGATGTGGGATGTTATGCTGTTGAGGCGGCCTACGCCGTAGGGCGCTCTTCCGCCAAGGCGTTGCTGTAGTTCTGTGTGCAGAGAGGAAGTGGAGAACTTTACATCTTTGCCTCCGCTGTGCATCCATGTAGGGTGGGTTGCCTACATTCAGGCGCGGCCTAACTTATGCGTGCAGTTGCAGTTTCCGGAAAAATGAAGTTGAGAAAAGATGGTTTTAGAAGTATAGTAGGAGGGTAAGTTATTGTTGTTTCTCAGAGAGACAGTTTTTATTAAAATTTGCGGATATTCCGCGTCGGGGTTTTTAATTTTTATGGGGTTATTTTATTCCGCGTCGGGGTTTTTAATTAATTTAATCGTATGTCTGTCGGGAATTTTTTCCGGCCGTTAGCGGAGGTTTTTGAGTAGTATTGAAGGTAGTTACTGAAAAGTGGGGAAGTAGAGTTTTGAGAGGAAGTTTTGTTTATTTCTTATTTAGCCGTTTCATAAATGCAATTCTGAATAGTCGGGAGTTTTTTGTCTTTAAGTACGTCACTGTAAATGGTTCCGAGTTCGGGGTGAGAGTCGGAATACCCTTCGTCTAATGCGCTGAAAAGCGGCTTTGTCGTCTTCGCCTCTGGTCGCGTAGTATTTTCTTTGCGCCCGTCTCCTGGCTTGGATTTGATTGTTGATGAAAGATGGTAATGCATTGTTTGTTGTAATTTCGGTTTTTGTTGTAAATTGATTGTAGGCTGTGCGTAGCTGGTAACTGAATTTATTGATTGCGCTGTATATTTTGCTCGCCGATGAGGGGGCGTGATTGTAAGGGTGAAATTTATGGGCTATTCTGTTCTTGTATTCTTTCCAGTTGGTTGAGAAGGAGAAATTGTTGTTTATAGAAAAGGGATATGCACCGAGATAGAGCGCGGAAATGGTTGGAAGGTGATCGGAGTGAAGTTCAGCGAGGGGTTTTGGAGTTGAAGGATCTAGTGATGTGGAATGAATAATGATGTCCATGATGTCGTACTGTTTTTGAGATGAGTGGGGACGGAGGATGGAAGAAAGGAGATATTGATGAAGTATATCGCCAGCTAGCGAATTCCGCCTACATCCCCCACTCAAAGCTTTTCGCGTTCAAATCGCCTGCAATTAGACTATTTTCGCCTTGGGCGATGAGCGCGATCAAGTTGGTAATGAACTGTCGTAACGGGCTTCGGTAGGAGCAGATGAAGGTGACGGGGCCCTTGCGGTGCCTACTTCTACTACTCTGGCTTCCATCGTCTGCATAATTGGTGTATTAATGCTCGTATGCGGCACCGCGCGCAGAATTGCGATGGCTGTTCCGCCTCCGCGCAACACCCCCTGGATATAGAAAGCCTCTAGACTGATTAGTGACGTCATCAAAGGTAGTCCGACCGGACAGCTGCGCAGATCGCAGTTCTACTAGAAACCTTTACTTCGTTTGCAATTACTATTCTGGAAATGTATCACAAAAGATACGTTCATATTTAATGTTCACATCAGTGAAATTTTATAGGTACTATATTTGTTTCAACAATCCATAAGAAATTCGTTTGAATGCATTTACCTTCAAGTTCTTAAGAGTAATCTCAAGAACATATTTTTGCAGATACTTTACACCCCTATACTTTACTTAACATTATTACAAGGAATGTAGTGAAAACATAATAATGGTAGTAAGTTATATATAAATCATAATGTATGTGCAAAAATCCAGTCACATTTATTAATACATTAACACATGTACACATTAATACATTAATATAAATTATAAATTATCCAGTCAGATTTTTCAACTTTCTTTCAGCAATTTTACAAAATATTTGGTCTTTGATCTTCTTGCAATATTTAAAAAAGTATTCATTGCTGTCAACATCTTAATTATGTGTTCTAAATAATGTTCACATACCATCAAAAAGCATGCATTCATTTGCAAATCTTTCATGCTGAAAAAGCAATCTATAATCACATTGGTACAAGCTACCACATCCACAGCCATTATGTGCTGGGCTTTTCAACCTCCGAAAAACTAATCTCTCAATTAAAATAAAATTTAGTCATGTGATGAAATTGAAAATAAAAGACCGCAACATACTTTATAATTAAATGTTTTTTATGAACAATAATTAGTTATATTTTTCCAATAAAAATTTGAAATAACTTTTATTTTCAGTTATCTGCTTTACTACATGGAGAGTATTAAATTCCTGGTAAATTTTCAGACACAAAGTCATCTTCAGTAAAACATTTCTCTAATCAAAAACATAACCAACATATCTGAAATTAAATTAATATTGTTAATGTTTCTTAGAAAATCTTGATTTCTTTATTTCGTCATAGGAGCATTTTTCTGTAAAAACTTAATTTCAAAAAACTATCTACAACTTCCGAAAGATAAATTACTGAATGAAGATTCCACAATAGTTCTAAAAAGGAAACACGATCATCACTTTTATTTAACAATTTCCAAATTTAAAACACTGTAAATTTCTTCAAATTTTCCAACGTTATAAAAGAAAACTCTTAATTATAAACTTGCTGCGAAACCACACTAGCAGCATCGACAGCTACCGGTTGGGAGTTCTTCCGCCTTCTTTTCTTTTCTGCTGGATTTTCTCGCCTTGTTTGCTAGAAAAGTAGGTAGGGCAGTCTAGAAATACGGAAGATACCCACAATTTTTTTAAATTGAGAGACACTCAATTTAGAAAATGATATTTCACCCGTCGTATCGCACAGAACTGTTTCTCACTTTACAACAGAACTTTATCATTCTCATGAAAGTGGCGATGGCAAACATGTAAAATATTGCAAAAAGTTAGAACCTGTTTAGTACTAGTAAATAATTAACAGCAAAAGCATTTAAAAATCAAGAAAATAATTAACAAAGTACAATAAGGCAACCATCGGATTTAGCAAGGACGGATTAAAAATTAATTTGAACGAATTTAGGATCTAAATTATATTCTGCTATAATGTATAACCTAAAAATATTTGAAATTATTTAAACGTTCGTTACTGTAAGCCTTATTATTTGAACTGTGTAGTGTTTTAAGAGTAAAACTCACCGTACTAAGTTGAGTTCAAACTTGGTCTAATAGGAAATAAGTAGTACTCGATTTTGGAACATGTTGCAGAACATTCTAAAAGGTTCTCCGCAAGGAAATGACTACGAATAAAATAAATACTTGCAATTGATGTTCTTGAAGGGTTGAAACTCCGTCGATGTACAGCAGGTCATCTTCGTCGCATTTCATATACAGCTGGTCATTTTCGTCGCATTTCAGTATCTTTTGAGAAACCAAATAGGCCCTACATGGACTTTAGACCCGTATAAGCGCAGGCCCACGGCAGTTTAGTACAGCGCATTAATATGGCTTTTTGGAACATCACTAATATGCTACCACCAATATTTAAAATGAATACTGAATATCTTCACCGATTGGGAAAATCTTCACATCTTTTAAATTACAACCCACTGTTGCTACCAAAACAACTGACCATGTGGAAATCACGCTGTTGACTAGGGCTACCCTGGGCGCCATGACACTACGTCACAAGCTCAGTGCGGAGGCTTTCTTTATTCAGGGGGTGTTGCTCCGCGGCCCGTGTGCCGGTCGTCGCGGTAGAAATGGTAACCTCGAAGCAGAAGGAGCGGCTTGGAGTGAGAAATCTCTCTTGCATTAGAAGAATGGCTATTGAGTAATCATTACAGAATTTATCTATTTCAGTTTTGCTAGTGGTCGCAGTGTCTCCTGGGTTCCAAGACGAAATGTGGTATAGTCGATTTTGCGGAAGATGCATTAGAATAAGGAAGCGACGGCCTGAATCGCATTTAGAACTGTACTGAGAATGTCGCCTGGTTGTTGTAAAATTGTTATAGCGGTTTTTACGCCTGCAATGGCTTTGGTGAGATTGATCCCTTTTATAAGCGCAATTAGTTCGTTGAGCTCACGAGAGAGCGCCGGGAGAGTTTGATTGAGTCGCCGGCGGTGCGCCCGCGGCGCCCTGTCGGGTGTGTTGCATCTTCAAGAGGAAATTGACGCCTGGCGGTGCGGGGGTTTTGAGGCCCGGGAACGCTTCCGCGGTTTGTTGCGGGGCGGCGGCGCGGGTTTCTTTGGATTCCTGCATTTTGTGGAGGAGTTTTTGCCGAGCCTTCTGCTGCGTTAAGATAAGCGGGGCAGTCTTTAAAGTTAGCGGGATGCTCTTCATTGCAGTTGGCGCAGCGGGGTTTACATTTGAGTTTATCCGCTTAGCATTCTGAGGTGTGGTGATTTCCGGCGCAATCCATGCAGCGAGCAGGGCGATGGCACCCATTTTTGGTGTGCCTCCACAAGAGATATGTGTTGCATTGCGGGATACTGTCGCGTTCTCGCGGTTCTCCAATGAGCACTCTTAGTTGTTGTAAGTATCTGATGGCTTTTATTTCAGTAATTTGGTTGAAGTTAATTTCAATCTGATAGATGTCGAGAGGAAGGAAATTCTGAGGCCCTATTTTTCTTTTCAGTTAGCCAATGTGTTAGATTTTAATGCTTTTGCTTTCTATTTCAGCTTTAATGCTTTCCCAATCAGTGTTTTTATCGAGGCCGCGTATCATGAGCCGGTGACGTGTTTCAGGGTTGGCGCGATGAAAATGGTACGCGCAAGACGAGTCATTTTCTGATTTTGCTCTGTAGAGGAACTCTTTGATTTTTTGGTGATCATTGATCAAGCCTGAACGGATGATTAATTCTGAGTTTGTAATCTGAGCGCGTATAGGTTTGTCCACTTGATCTCTCAAGTGCTGGAGAAGTTCGGTGGAATTTTTGATTGCGCTCTTGTCTAGAAAGAATGCGCCAATGCAGCCTTGGTAGGTCGTACACGGAGCTTCAGTTGCCTTGTTAGGTTGTTTTGTGGGGGGTTTGCCGTGCCCTACGTTATTGTTGGAAACCTCTGCTACGGTTTCCATCTCATCTGCCGATGCAGGAGCGGAGATTATTTCATCAGGATCGGATTCTAGGCCGTTAAACCTGTTTGCAATAATGACTGGTGCCGGTTCTGGGATAGGTTTTGCTTTAAAAAATTTGCTTGGGAAACTAAACGATCAACGGAGTTTTTTCTCAGTTGCGAGTTTGCATTGTTGCTTCCGGCAATGATTACATTTGGCATGAGTGCGGGCGAGATCTGTTCAGCTTCCGCTGTACGGACGCCTAGACTTTCAGAATCATTTCTGTCCTTTTTTTGTCAGGTCTTTTTTTATTGTTGTCATTGTCAGTTATTGCCATAGCGCGGGGTATAGTTGGGACGCCAGAGGGCCCTATATTTATTAGGTCACTAATAGGGTACATGGGGGAAAAGCCTACTAGAAACTGCAGCTGCGCGTTTCCGCTGGCCGGCCTTACCACCGATGACTGGAGATGTTTCAACATCTCCAGTCGTGCTGCCGTCCTTGAGCGGGATCGTGAAGATTTTCCTTTTCGGCGTGGGATGTGCCTTCCCGTGGAGGAGCGTGCTTCGTCCTCCGCTTGGCGGCGTTATGCAGACAGTGGCTGACGAAACGCAAGAAGAAAATTGATTTTGCTCTATATTTGCTCTGTGTAAAGTTCTCCAAGCGATCGAAGAGACGCACTGTTATTGCTATGCGGCCGGCGCCTGTGCGTGGGCGGTCCGTACGCAATCGCGGCGGGCGCTGCGCAAAGGCGCGTGCGCGGAGGGAGCGACCTCACGGCGCGTCTCCGATTGCGGAGGCGGAAGGAGCGAAGCGTGCTTCCACTTCGACGCCCACGCATCGGATGCCCCGCTCGCTCCCTCCACTGCCCTTATCTACCTCCCCACCTCCCTTCCCCACTGCTCTGCCCCGCCGTCGTTACGGCAGGCGCACCGCGGAACGACATAGGCCCTGACGTGGCCCACTCAAAGTGGAGTGACGTAGACCGTGACGTTTCATGTAGATTTGAGAAGAGTGATTTTGAATATCAGAATCACCGCCGTAAGAATAAAAGGTATGTACCTTGTCAATAAATGCATTTTACTTCGGTTTTGCTTTTTTGGCGCGTGGGGATGTGTCATCAAAATGGAATATCACACGGTATTTTGCGTCGTTCTCAGTTGTGCCGCTAGGAGTCGCGTGATCGCCAGCACTGCTCGATACAGTCGCGATCGTGCGACACCTAGCGGCACAACGGAGAACGAGGCGAAATACTGTGAGATATTCCATCTTATTGACACCCCCTGTGCGCCAAGAAAGAACTAGTGGTGCTACAGAATGGCACAGACTTTCCCGTATTAATTTTCTATTTTCATGGGCCTACGCTAGCTATTCGGAATTGCCAAAAACTCATTTTTGCCAGCTGTCATGCAAAAGTACCAGCTACCTCCAAAAGTACATTTTTTTTGTCATTTTCTTAATTTTTCGGTTTCCTTTTGGTACAATGGAAACATTAATTTTAGAATATTTAAGAACACAGAAACCTAGTCATAAATGACAATTTTCTTTTAAAAATGATGTGCCGTTTAAGAGAAAATGGCGTTATAGCACTACTAAAAATGCGAAATTTGAAGCTCATTTTCACAGAAAGTTTTGAGTTTTCAAAATACTTTATTTAAAGTTATTTACAGCACTTACACTTACAAATATAATAATCGTTCCAAATTGCTGGTAATGTGCATATTAAAGATGTGGGAGATCTTTCAAAAAAATTATAATTATGTAATTATTGAAAAAACTAAAAATAACTCAAAATAAACTTTATGCTATACTAAAGAGTGCAATTAGCACTATCCGTTACAAAAGTTTCAAGAAAAAAATTGCAGCCATATAGGAGAAAATGGCGTTTGAGCATTTCTGAAAATGCCGAAATTTGAGCTACCTTTCACAGAAAACGGTAGTGTTTTCGAGAAACTTGACTTGACATTATTTAAAGCATATATACTCGTAAATATAATAATGTGAAAAAATCACAGATAATGTAAATATTAACGACGTGAGAGACAAGTAAAAAAAAATTACATTTTTGTAAATTTTGAAAAGAACAACCGATAGACCAAAATGGCTTTTATGTCATTGATAGAGTACATTTACCACTATCCCTACCATAAGTTAAAAAAAAATTGGAGCCGTTTTTGAGAAAATATGGTTTTTATAATATTTTAAAATTGCACATATTGCACGCAATATTGCACGAAAATTACTGAAATTTTGAAAACTAATTACATGACCTTTAGGAAAGAACTCAATATCCAGAACAAATTTTATTTGCAGAAAAAATCTTTATCATCAATTTTGTAGTTGGAGAGACTCCGAAAAAATTAAAAAAACTTTCACAATATTCGAAAATTCGGAGCTGTACGTGAAAATCGGACCTATGCCATGTTAAAAAGCGTATTTTACTCTATCCATACAAGAAATTTAAAGAAAAAATTTGGAGCCGTTTTTGAGAAAATTTTGAAAATCCCCGGAAGGCTTCATGTAAAGTACCCCCAAATTTTGAAGAATCTTTTTCAAAATATAAAAGCTTTGACTAGAATCAGATCGACCGGGAAATATCCATTTTGGAAGAAATCGTACGTATGGTTTAGGCGCTAGCCGTGTTCACGGACGGACGGACGGACGGACGGACGGACGGACGGACGGACGGACGGACGGACGGACGGACGGACGGACGGACGGACGGACGGACGGACGGACGGACGGACGGACGGACGGACGGACGGACGGACGGACGGACGGACGGACGGACGGACGGACGGACGGACGGACGGACGGACGGACGGACGGACGGACGGACGGACGGACGGACGGACGGACGGACGGACGGACGGACGGACGGACGGACGGACGGACGGACGGACGGACGGACGGACGGACGGACGGACGGACGGACGGACGGACGGACGGACGGACGGACGGACGGACGGACGGACGGACGGACGGACGGACGGACGGACGGACGGACGGACGGACGGACGGACGGACGGACGGACGGACGGACGGACGGACGGACGGACGGACGGACGGACGGACGGACGGACGGACGGACGGACGGACGGACGGACGGACGGACGGACGGACGGACGGACGGACGGACGGACGGACGGACGGACGGACGGACGGACGGACGGACGGACGGACGGACGGACGGACGGACGGACGGACGGACGGACGGACGGACGGACGGACGGACGGACGGACGGACGGACGGACGGACGGACGGACGGACGGACGGACGGACGGACGGACGGACGGACGGACGGACGGACGGACGGACGGACGGACGGACGGACGGACGGACGGACGGACGGACGGACGGACGGACGGACGGACGGACGGACGGACGGACGGACGGACGGACGGACGGACGGACGGACGGACGGACGGACGGACGGACGGACGGACGGACGGACGGACGGACGGACGGACGGACGGACGGACGGACGGACGGACGGACGGACGGACGGACGGACGGACGGACGGACGGACGGACGGACGGACGGACGGACGGACGGACGGACGGACGGACGGACGGACGGACGGACGGACGGACGGACGGACGGACGGACGGACGGACGGACGGACGGACGGACGGACGGACGGACGGACGGACGGACGGACGGACGGACGGACGGACGGACGGACGGACGGACGGACGGACGGACGGACGGACGGACGGACGGACGGACGGACGGACGGACGGACGGACGGACGGACGGACGGACGGACGGACGGACGGACGGACGGACGGACGGACGGACGGACGGACGGACGGACGGACGGACGGACGGACGGACGGACGGACGGACGGACGGACGGACGGACGGACGGACGGACGGACGGACGGACGGACGGACGGACGGACGGACGGACGGACGGACGGACGGACGGACGGACGGACGGACGGACGGACGGACGGACGGACGGACGGACGGACGGACGGACGGACGGACGGACGGACGGACGGACGGACGGACGGACGGACGGACGGACGGACGGACGGACGGACGGACGGACGGACGGACGGACGGACGGACGGACGGACGGACGGACGGACGGACGGACGGACGGACGGACGGACGGACGGACGGACGGACGGACGGACGGACGGACGGACGGACGGACGGACGGACGGACGGACGGACGGACGGACGGACGGACGGACGGACGGACGGACGGACGGACGGACGGACGGACGGACGGACGGACGGACGGACGGACGGACGGACGGACGGACGGACGGACGGACGGACGGACGGACGGACGGACGGACGGACGGACGGACGGACGGACGGACGGACGGACGGACGGACGGACGGACGGACGGACGGACGGACGGACGGACGGACGGACGGACGGACGGACGGACGGACGGACGGACGGACGGACGGACGGACGGACGGACGGACGGACGGACGGACGGACGGACGGACGGACGGACGGACGGACGGACGGACGGACGGACGGACGGACGGACGGACGGACGGACGGACGGACGGACGGACGGACGGACGGACGGACGGACGGACGGACGGACGGACGGACGGACGGACGGACGGACGGACGGACGGACGGACGGACGGACGGACGGACGGACGGACGGACGGACGGACGGACGGACGGACGGACGGACGGACGGACGGACGGACGGACGGACGGACGGACGGACGGACGGACGGACGGACGGACGGACGGACGGACGGACGGACGGACGGACGGACGGACGGACGGACGGACGGACGGACGGACGGACGGACGGACGGACGGACGGACGGACGGACGGACGGACGGACGGACGGACGGACGGACGGACGGACGGACGGACGGACGGACGGACGGACGGACGGACGGACGGACGGACGGACGGACGGACGGACGGACGGACGGACGGACGGACGGACGGACGGACGGACGGACGGACGGACGGACGGACGGACGGACGGACGGACGGACGGACGGACGGACGGACGGACGGACGGACGGACGGACGGACGGACGGACGGACGGACGGACGGACGGACGGACGGACGGACGGACGGACGGACGGACGGACGGACGGACGGACGGACGGACGGACGGACGGACGGACGGACGGACGGACGGACGGACGGACGGACGGACGGACGGACGGACGGACGGACGGACGGACGGACGGACGGACGGACGGACGGACGGACGGACGGACGGACGGACGGACGGACGGACGGACGGACGGACGGACGGACGGACGGACGGACGGACGGACGGACGGACGGACGGACGGACGGACGGACGGACGGACGGACGGACGGACGGACGGACGGACGGACGGACGGACGGACGGACGGACGGACGGACGGACGGACGGACGGACGGACGGACGGACGGACGGACGGACGGACGGACGGACGGACGGACGGACGGACGGACGGACGGACGGACGGACGGACGGACGGACGGACGGACGGACGGACGGACGGACGGACGGACGGACGGACGGACGGACGGACGGACGGACGGACGGACGGACGGACGGACGGACGGACGGACGGACGGACGGACGGACGGACGGACGGACGGACGGACGGACGGACGGACGGACGGACGGACGGACGGACGGACGGACGGACGGACGGACGGACGGACGGACGGACGGACGGACGGACGGACGGACGGACGGACGGACGGACGGACGGACGGACGGACGGACGGACGGACGGACGGACGGACGGACGGACGGACGGACGGACGGACGGACGGACGGACGGACGGACGGACGGACGGACGGACGGACGGACGGACGGACGGACGGACGGACGGACGGACGGACGGACGGACGGACGGACGGACGGACGGACGGACGGACGGACGGACGGACGGACGGACGGACGGACGGACGGACGGACGGACGGACGGACGGACGGACGGACGGACGGACGGACGGACGGACGGACGGACGGACGGACGGACGGACGGACGGACGGACGGACGGACGGACGGACGGACGGACGGACGGACGGACGGACGGACGGACGGACGGACGGACGGACGGACGGACGGACGGACGGACGGACGGACGGACGGACGGACGGACGGACGGACGGACGGACGGACGGACGGACGGACGGACGGACGGACGGACGGACGGACGGACGGACGGACGGACGGACGGACGGACGGACGGACGGACGGACGGACGGACGGACGGACGGACGGACGGACGGACGGACGGACGGACGGACGGACGGACGGACGGACGGACGGACGGACGGACGGACGGACGGACGGACGGACGGACGGACGGACGGACGGACGGACGGACGGACGGACGGACGGACGGACGGACGGACGGACGGACGGACGGACGGACGGACGGACGGACGGACGGACGGACGGACGGACGGACGGACGGACGGACGGACGGACGGACGGACGGACGGACGGACGGACGGACGGACGGACGGACGGACGGACGGACGGACGGACGGACGGACGGACGGACGGACGGACGGACGGACGGACGGACGGACGGACGGACGGACGGACGGACGGACGGACGGACGGACGGACGGACGGACGGACGGACGGACGGACGGACGGACGGACGGACGGACGGACGGACGGACGGACGGACGGACGGACGGACGGACGGACGGACGGACGGACGGACGGACGGACGGACGGACGGACGGACGGACGGACGGACGGACGGACGGACGGACGGACGGACGGACGGACGGACGGACGGACGGACGGACGGACGGACGGACGGACGGACGGACGGACGGACGGACGGACGGACGGACGGACGGACGGACGGACGGACGGACGGACGGACGGACGGACGGACGGACGGACGGACGGACGGACGGACGGACGGACGGACGGACGGACGGACGGACGGACGGACGGACGGACGGACGGACGGACGGACGGACGGACGGACGGACGGACGGACGGACGGACGGACGGACGGACGGACGGACGGACGGACGGACGGACGGACGGACGGAATTAGTAAAAATTTCTTACAGTATAAAGTGTGTTTGTTATTTCGAAGTTAAATTTATTACCTTCCTTCAATCTATTTTCTTTCATACGGCTGTTATCTAAATCGTACAGTCATCACAAACGATAAAAATTGGATCTTCAAAATCTGTGTTGCTATGTTACGAAATGATAAAGCGTCAAATGAAATCATTGTCGCAAGAGAGGTTGGTAGCAAAAAAGACCAGTATAAAAATGTGTATAAATATTTTTACTTTTGCTGCCAACGCGACTTCAAAAACTGTTCCGACATCGTACGTTTGTTTTTGAAAAAGTTAAAATAATATAAAATATTAAATGAACGAATACTATTATAAACAAACGAAAGAAAGTCATTCTGTTCAGTACATAACTGGCGTCTACGGAACGAACAACGCATATTTTGTGTTTAAATTTTCATCACAAAATATGCGTATATATAATATTCCTGAAAAGGAAGTTTTCAAGTGTACTTTTCTTGCATTCTAGCTGTACAAATATTTCCGCACCATTATATCACATGCACAATATCTCAAAAATATTAATTTTAGAATTTTGAAGAAATATGTTTAGAACATTGTAAACATTTCCAATAACAGTGTCATGCAATTGTACAAAGCTGTTCATAGTGGAGAAAAATATTTTCTCTTTGGATTAAGAATTAACGGCACCATTATGTGAACGTTCACCAGTTGGCACAGTTACAAGAATGACAGGGAGTAAAATGACCCAAGCACAAGTTAGCCAATGTTTGTGAAATTAATAGAAATCATTTGTACTTTGTTAATCACCAATAATGCTCCCAATTTAGTTTTGCATCAACGAGTCAAAAATCATTCATATGAGTGAACAGACAATACATGAAAATATTATCTTAATTGACAATTTATTCAAAATGTTTTACTAGCTGTGCTTTTGGACAATAAATATATTGCATGTAATAAATGAATGTAAGTGAAATCTACTAAGTCCAAAAATCATCCAACTTGGACATAAGTTTCACTTTTATACAGATGATATGTACTAATGGTGGTATATTGAGGATGGTTTTGTGTTGCATATTCTGATTTTGATATTTACACAATGTTGGTGCCCAAGAAAATTATCTGAAATATGTAAAACATAAAAATCTTTCAAAAAAATTGCAAATTAAAGAATAACTGTTTCATTATCAATGGTGTTGTTAATTTTTAATCCAAAGAGAAAATATTTTTCTCCAGTGGTATTGACTATGAACAGCTCTGTGTACAAGTGCATGACGCTTAATGGAAATGTATACGATGATCTAAACATATTTTTTTTCACGATTCTAAAATTAATATTGTTGAGATTTCACTTTTCTTGGGTATGTGATATAATTGTGTGGAAATGTGTGGCCAATCTTCTGATATGAATAGAGTTTTTCTGAACTTTTCTATCTTTTACGTTGAACATGAGTTTTACATTGGTCGGTAAAGTTCTTTATCAGTTTTTCTAAATAATGAGATTTCATTTAGTATATTCATATATTGAAATATACACATTTTTAATCAAGAAATCTTAGAACATTAATTAATTTCAGAGCTATAACTGACACTTATTCAAGCTTCTTATTATCTGTTTTCATTTCCGCTTAATTATCATGATTAAATATTTAAAGTCGTAATATATACAGAAAGTGATGTATTGTGTAGCTTAATATGGCACTGGATATTTTTTGTAGACTTTTTGTGCTGATGCAAGTTTCTTGTTCATTTACAAATCTTTTCAATAATAGTGCCTGTCTGTTAGTGACGTCTGTGCTTGGACGTTGTAGCCAACGGACGTGCCTTGGGGATCGCTCTTGTGCAGGTAAAGGGATAATGGGCTGCGACGTGGAAATGTACCGGGCCCGCATCGGCGGCTGGGCCACCCGCGTGGCGTGCGTGCTGAGAAAGAGTAGCGTTCCTGCTCCCCCTCTGGACGCCTTTGCACTGCTAGTTATAGCAACGCTGTTAGTAATTGGTGGCGTGGAGATTAATCCTGGTCCGGTGTCTACGCGACGTGGCGCACCAGTGGATGTTTCGTGGAGGTGCGTCGAGTGTTGCAACGGCGATCTGCGAGGCGAACCGTCGCGTCTTCGACAGGAGTTCTTGCAGGTGACTGCTAATCTTGCAGCGACTCAACAGGAGCTGCAAGATTTGAAGGCAGCAACAAGAGTGATGGAGGTGGAGGCGATAGCAGCTACTGCGACGGAAGAGGCAGTGACGTTGGTGGCTCAGCCTGCCACAGCGATCCTGCCAGTAGAGGTGACGTCGCCAACCCCGGCGGCGAGTTCCCCAAATGTGGTGTCCACGGCGGTGACGGCATCAAAAACATTCGCATCAGTTGTGAAGGATTCAGCGGCAACGCAAAATAGTCCCAAAAAATGTGTTGTGTTCGGTGACTCTCTTGTACGTCACATAGGTCACGCAAACCTACACGTAAAATGCTTTCCGGGAATCCGCGTGGAACAGCTGAAATCGCAAATTGAAGCTAGTGACGTGGAAGCCCCGGAAACTGTTATCATTCACGGAGGCTCCAATAATTTACGGAGATGTCGCTCGTTGGATCACCTCATGGGCGACATCTACGAACTTGGTGTAGCAGCAAAACGCGCTTTCCATCCGTGCGTATAGTGCTGAGTGGCGCCATTCGCCGCCGGGATGTTTGGTCCCGTAAGGTGGCAAGGATAAATCGTGACATGGACTTTGTGGCAAAAGCGCTCGGATTCATGTTTGTGAATCCAAACGGGTGGATCTCAGAGAGCACTCTAGGTCGAGACGGCGCACAGTGGGGCAGGAGGCCTCCAAAGTTGAGAATAAATATTTTAAGTGAACAGAAGAGCAGTAATGGACTGAGTTGATAACAAAAGATGTTAAATAACATAAATAAAACAAAATATAACATTATTTGTTAATTTTAAATTACAATGCGTTATAAAAACGTTGTTTCAAAACTTGCAAATACAAAGTCTGTTAATGAAGGAAAGGTTACACTTAATGATTGCCTTTATCTGTGTGTATCGTCATTGTATGACCTAGTTCTTATCAACATAATGAATCTGAAGACTCATCAATATCATTATCTTTGTTTCACATTGTGCTTTTCCAAGCAACATCATATTTATAACTTCTATCGCAAGTTCTTCAATTTTCTTTGCAGGAAGTGGTCTGTAGCTTATGATGACAGGGTCAGATGACACCAGAAGTCGGTAAAAAATGTCTTTATTGGTTTTGTCTATGGCATACTTACGAGAAAAGTCTTCCCTAAATTTATTAATGTCCTTATTACGTGTCTCTTCAGATAACTGACCAATAGGTAGTAAAGATTTCGCCTACACCGCTGGACAATGAATAAGTAGTCTGTGTACTGTTGGCGGCATACAGTACCAAGGGTATTTTTCCACAGATAACCTGGCTTTATTAACACAAAAGGTTTGGAACTTTTCTAAATACGAAACCCACTGTAAATGGCGATGAGCACTATGCGAAATCGTTATATTAGTTCACGATCAAGACCTGTTACACATGCCGAAATCTCAGGATTTTCAAAAAAAGATCTTGCAGTATTACTATCAGTAGAATTGCTAAATCCAGGCTTTGGTCTGTCCATTAATAAACGCATATTTTCTGGGAATTCTTTCTGTATTTTTCATATTTTCAGACTATCATCTTGGCTTCTCCTCATGCCTGCCATGATTTAAGTGAAATTTTGTAGGATATGTGCAGCAGGCACTCAAAGCATTGAATCCAAGTGTGCAGTACTGAAATACCAAATTCCAAATCTAGGGAGTGAACTTCCATATTTAGACATTTTTCGATATCATCGAATTGTTTAGAAGTCTCTCAACATAAATAGCATTTGTGTGAATTTCGTGTCAGTCAGAGCATTACAAATCTTCCCGTCAATCATAGCAAATATCGAAAAGTGCCATAAAAATATTTTTACGTATCAGATTGATCATAGAGGGTTAGAGATATGACTGTCAATGTATGTTTTCTCGGCTGCTGAAAGCTCCGCACTCTCTGGTTTCAACTGAATTCTGATTGGTCTGCAATGTGTCGTAAACGATGGGCATGGATTTTGCCAAAGTACAGTTTCTTTGTCTTCGGAATTTGTTAGCAACTGCAGCGGGACGATTGATGACAGAAAGATACTGGAACCAGAGATATATGCTTCAATGACACTGGCTTTATATATAGGAAAGCACAATGATGTCTGAAGCCACCTTTCATTTATATTAATAAATCTATCGCACATTCTGTTCAGACCATTTCTGCTTATATTGGGAACTAAATGATTGTATTCATTTTCCGAGGTTTTGGGACAATTAATTATCACTCTAATGTGTTCTTTCAAGAAACAAACCTATTTTTGAATATGTACCCTGTTCGCTTCATAAGACTAAGTTCATTCGAGATATGTCTAACATCGGTTCCGAAGATACTGAAAAAGAACGCACGAACTTAGAAAAACCTTTTTTTTTCGAAAGGGGCAAAACGGGCAAAATTTCTCATTAAATACTTCAAGCAGAATGTATGCTGAATTTAATGCAACAAAAAGTTTTGCTTGGACGCATTTGGAAGGTAACTAAATCTTTATCAATTCATGCATTTCTTGCAATTTGGCTAAAGGTTGACAAATATATTTTTGTAAGCAAACAACCACTAAATATTCGCAATATTATGACGACATACTTTTACTTAGCTTTCGATGTATCAGCCATGTTAATTTAGTCCCAAAATTCCTTCGCGTTTACATTATACAAATTCAAAAACACTAGCATACATCCAGCGCGCCCTGCGTAAGCTTACCGACTGACCAGATTTGCCGATGCAAAACTCGTATCAAAACACGCCAGGGAACAAGTCCATGCATGTTTGAGATAGAGTACTCTTTCCTGTACGCAGCAACGATCAGTAATGATGAATCGGTCGACTTTTGATTTTTGAATTTTTCTCATTTTTTTTACCGTCTCCTGCCCCACTGTGCGGGGTCCACCTCAACCGGAGGGGCGTTGCGGAGCTCAGTGGTCTCCACACCAGAGTAGCCGAACTCTGCACACGCCCTCCCGTCGCCCGTTGACGCTGTGAGCGACCGCCGGTCTCGCGTTCCGCGGCCAAATTAAATCTACCGGCTGTGGCGATAGGAGCGGGGGCTGAGGGTTTCGCTCCGGTAACGGTGGCTTCAGCGGAGACGTGTGTGACGGTGGAGAAGGCGGAGACGGAGACGACGGCGGCGACGGCGGCGGTGGCGACGGCGCGGGAGGGGATTGGCCTCGGAGCAGGCGACAGAATAAATGAAAAATCTGGGACCAGATATGTTCAAGTGAGGAACGGTTTTCTAAGATTGTTGCAGGTAAACTGTCGAAGTATAATTAATAAATCCATTGAGTTTTGGAATCTAGTTGATACATGCGATCCAGATATAGTGATAGGGACAGAATCGTGGTTAACAGACGAGGTAGCTAATTCTAAAATTTACATGGCTATAAATTATATCGTAGAGATAGAAAAACACAAGGCGGTGGAGTATTTTTCTGCGTTAAGACATCGTTAATAGTTAGGAATAGTTCGCAGTGTTGCCAGGTGCGGACGATCAAGACCCGTTACACTGATTCCATTTCCCTCTGAAAACCCGCTAATGTCGTTTAAAAATTCCCGCGAAATTCAAACAATTTTCCGCTAAAGAACCGCGAATAATAATGGTACGTAAAGAAACATGTTACAACAAAACATTTAATATCAAATAGGGAAATAACTCAAAAATATTTGTATACGTAACATTTTATTCAATTTTATTAATTTACTTTAAATTTGCATGTGCAAATGCATGCATGTGCAAATGTAGCATATAAAATATTGTATAAATATACATTATGTTACATAATTATATAAATGAACATAGATTAAAATTATATAAACTTTTTAGTTTCAACGAAAGTTAAAATTTGAGTTTATTCAACACTTTAATTGATAAGCTTTTGTTCGTACAAAATCTAACAAAACGGTTAAATCATCGTGATTTTCTGAATCAGACATATATTTTTCATTCGCATTTACTTGTTGCAGAAGCTTTTCTGGGAACCTATAATTATGGCAACATTTTCCAACTCTTCTTAAACCGAAACGAATTGTCAATTGATTCAATCAAATTTCAATCCACTTGAAACTTTACTTCGTCGCCAGGAGCCCGACATAACATAAACAGATTTTTGTTACATTGTTACAGCATGAAAGCTAAGAATATAACTTCAAATGAAAAATAAACACATATAGAATTAAAAAGGAAAATTGCTTATGAAAATAAATAACTTGTTCAGTTTTAATTTTTTTAAATCAATCAAGCATAAAATCTTCAATTTATAAATCCGCCGATATGCCGCGACTGTCAATAAAATCCGCTATTTTTCCCGCTGCCCGCGAAGGACAAATTTTTCCCGCGAAGTACTTCGAAAAACCGCTACATTTAGCGGGAATCCCGCCGACCTGGCAACGCTGATAATTGATTTAGTAGCGAGTTTGAAATTTTAGGAATGGAAATCGACTTACAAGAAAATTCCGTGGAACTTATTGCATGTTACAGACCGCCAAACGACGGTTATAAAATTCTAGGTGAAATCGGCGATAGGGTGGAAAACAGAAACGGTAGTTCTATTCTTGTCGCTGTGAGTTAAACCTTCTCGACGCTAATTGGAAAGGAGAGGTATGCGACAGGAAAATACAAAAGCGCATCAATTGACTGGTATGGGAGCAAGGTTTAGCGCAGGCAGTCGACCAACCCACGCGGCAGAGCGCAATTTTGGACATTTTCCTTGTGAACCCTGTAGAAATGTTCCTTTCTTGCGACGTCTTTCAGGAATCAGCGACCACAAAGCAGTAATAGTCGAAGTGTAAGCAAGCGTGGTTAGGCGATCTAAGGCGAAAGGAACGGTAATCAGGCAATATAGAAAAGCAAACGTCGAAGGATTACGTAGTTTCATAAGAGAAAAATACGACCAATTTCTGAGAACAGAAGGCGGTATGGAGGAACAGTGGGAAGCCTTTAAAACAATCGTAGAAACTGCTTTAAATACGTTCGTTCCTTGCAAAATATTGAAAAGTAATCCTGATTTCGAATATTTTAACGGGGCGATAAGGCGTTTAAAGAGAAAAGTTAGACTAGCATTTAATAGGCGACATCGCAGCACCGCTGACATGATAACTTTTAAAAATTACTGCAGGGAAATAGAAAACGAAAAGAAAATTGCCCAGGAATTGTGTTTAAAAAAATTTTAGAGACAGGAAGAAATAATTGGTCAGGCTTTTACAAATATGTCCGCAGATGCAGGGGAAATAAAGAAAAAATTCAGGAAATTCGAATCGCAGACAACGCGCCACTGCGCGACGATCAAGCGAAAGCAAATGCATTCAACGAGTATTTTGTATCAGTATACAAACCAAAACGGACACAGGAGCAAATTTTTTATTTTCCAATTGAAAATCAGTTCAAGATTCATGCATGTGAACTCCGCAAACGTATAAAATCTCTGGAAAACGGAAAATCACGCAGGCCAGAGGGCATCGCGACCGATTTGATTAAACTTGGTGGTGAGGCAGTAATGCCCTTCTTGTTACGATTATTCAATATTTCTATTAATAATGCAAATTTACCGAAGGACTGGAAAACAGCTATTGTGGTTCCAATTTTCAAAGATGATAAGTGATAACACGAAAGTAAGTAATTATAGACCGGTATCTCTCACATCAGTAGTATGCAAAATAATGGAGCACTTAATATCCGGGTACATTCGCCGCGAATGGGAAAAAGAAAACTGGATTTTTCACGGACAGCATGGATTTAGATGTGGATAATCGTGTGAAAGCCTAATTGTTTCTCTTTTTCAAGATTTATCTGACGAAGTTGACGCGGGTGGGAGGATGGATGCAGTCGTAATTGACTTTCCGAAAGCATTCGACGTAGTACCGCATGATCTACTTATTAGGTAGTTATTAACTTCAGTTGAGTTGAAACTAGAGTTGTGAAATGGATAAGCGAATTTCTTAGAGACAGGAAACAAAAAGTTCGGATTGGAACTCAGTTTACGACTACGGGTATTGTTACTTCAGGGGTTCCACAGGGAAGTGTTTTAGGGCCACTACTTTTCTTAGCGTATGTAAATGATCTTCATGTTAACATACAATCAAAGGTGGGTTTATTTGCAGACGATTGTGTTATATATCGCAAAATCAAAGGTAGCGCTGACGAACAAATGCTACAACAGGACCTAGATTTTTTACGTGACTGGGCTGAAACAAATGACATGGTAATTAATGGATCGAAGAGCAAAACAATAACGTTCGGGCGGGGACAAAATTATGAGCAACCAGATTATCGGCTAGGTGAGGTCATTATTCCAAGAGTTTCGTCATGCATATATTTAAGCATTCATCTAAATAGTAAATTAGGGTGGGAGAAGCATATAAATCTGGTAGTGAGAAGTTCTTGCTTTTTGTAATGCGAATTCTAAAGAAAAGTTCTGCAATCGCCAAAGAATTAGCATATCTTTCGTTGGTTCGTCCTCTCATGGAATACGGAGTAGCATGTTGGGATCTGTACAGAAAGTCGCACCGGAAAAACTTAGATAGAATACAGAGGAAAGCGAATACGTTTACCTATAGAACGAACGTAATAAAAAAGTCATGGGAACCTCTAGAAACGAGAACAAGGGCGAGGCTTTGTGCACTTTATAAATCGTACGTAGGTCAGCCAGCGTGGAAAGTTAGACTAGAAAAACCAAATTATTTAGGCTGAAACACATCCACAAAATTTGAACAAGGAAACAAAATTCATTTCTTGGGAAATTCTCATTTTGTAACAGAGCGATTAGAGATTGGAACAGTTTACCCGCACCAATTGTCAAGGCCTTGCCTCTAAGTGCACGTAATTTTAGAAAAAAGTTAGAACAAGCTGAGAGTATTACATGTTAAATGAGTAACTAAGTGATGTGAAGTGTGGTGAAGTGATGTGAAGTGACGAGAAGTGACGTGAAGTGCTGTGAAGTGCTGGTTAGTGTAATCCAAGCAAATCAGATAGTAATTTATATGGCGTAAAGTTCTTTTGGGGATTTTTTTGTTTTTTCAAAAATTACACAAATATCATTTTTTGAAAGTTCTCTCATACAATTAAAATGCACCTATCGAGCAATTTGTAAATAGTAATAAATTTGTAAACACAAATATCATTTTTTGAAAGTTCTCTCATACAGGTAAAATGCACCTATCGAGCAATTTGTAAATAATAATAAATTTGTGAAAAAAGTGCTTCAAATGACTTCGAAAACTCAAAAATTTTCTGTGAAAGAGAGCTTCAAATTTCGCATTTACAGTAGCGTTTAAACGCCATTTGAACACTATTTACTTCACCAAAACTTCCCACTCCCAATTATTTTTCCGATCCTGGAGCCGCCTTCGCACACTTCATTTCTTCGTCTCGGATCCGTAATATTCGTTCACGTTCTTAAGTTGTTTTGCGTTAAAAGAGGGGATATTCAACTGATTTTTTTGCAAGTAAATCAGAATTAAAAATCTCCAAATTTCCTTTTCAAATCCACTAATTCTATTGCATGTTCTGAACTTTTTATGTCGTATTGTATGATATTATCTTTATTGATATATTTCTTGTAGACGATCGAATGGCTTGCATGACGGCGCGATGGAGACTATCCTCGCCCCGCTGTGCCTTCTACGCCAATACCATAGAGTAAAGATGTATCCTTAGTCTATGCCAATACTCTCAATCATTCGGATAAACACGCGTATCATAGAGACCGTTCAAACTAGAGATCATGATTGCGGGAAATCTAGCCTATCAGCTTCTCAGTCGTTGGCAGTTGGTTCCGAATGTTCTTTTGTAATAGTTAACTATGAAAGAACCAGATGGCGTTATCGTCCGTACAGTGTGCCAGAATGCGCGGAAAGACGGGCACTTCTGAATTTGGCCGTTAGCCATTTTATGTGTCGACAACTGTACCAAAGAATGAGGATTTGTTTAAAAACAGGAGTTGGAGCTAAAACAAGAGAAAACAGAAGGGATTCTAGTTACGAAAATCATTTAAACAGTGATTTACTATTAATCATTTGACGTTCATGTTGCTCAGCAGTCAACAGGTTTGCTCTTCGCAACAGTATATTCATTACTGCCCTCATTGAAAAACAATGTCAGTGCCAATTATAATTTTCTTGTAGAAATATTTTTTCCTTTTTTGACAGATGATCTTATGAAGTGAATTTTGTCTTGTTACTGATGCTTTTGTACACATTTTGCAATTAATGAATTATATGAACTAAAATAATGCATGGGTTCTATGTCACAGATGTACAATCTACATTAAGAATCAAACGTTACATATCTTTAGGGTCCTAACATGAAATTAACAAAATCAATACCTGGTCTCATTCTGATAAAGAAATTCTTCACCAACAGAGTAATTTATATGTGGAATCATCTATGAAATTCTCTTTTTGCAAACAACACAAGATCTCAAAACCAACTACGCCGCCACAGTGTGCCCGGCCACACGGCCAGGTGGCCAACGCACTTTCGTGTGGAATCGTGACGCTTCGCTACCCGTGTCCAAGTTGAGGACGAGGCTCGGGCCTTCGGCCCTCGCGTTAATATAAAACATCCTTGAGTCTGTCCAACGCATAATTACCAACGCATTTTATACAAATACACACCTTAAATGTTTACGCAAATCCGTAAAAAATAAACCATTGTAATTCTCCATTACACATACGCAATATAGTTTACGCAAATCCGCAAAAAAATAAACCATTGTAATTCTCCATTACACATTCGCAATATAGTTTACGCAAATCCGCGAAAAATAAACCATTGTAATTCTCCATTACACATTCGCACCACACCGCACAATGCACAATGCAAGCACAAAGGCATCTTCCCGCTCCCTGAGTGATCCGTTCTCGTGGTCCGCGTGAGTGAACCATGCGCAAGTGAACCGTGCGCCGTTGTTTTAGTGAGCCGAACCCTGTCCTTAAAATCAGCCAACAACTCTTTAAGATTTATTTAATTTCAATGAACTTCGGGGAAAACCTAACCTTCTTCACAAGGTTTATCTGTGTATAAATGAATGCCTTATAAGTTAAATATTTTAGTTACATGTTTTATCTCTTACATTCTTTCCCAGTCGCTCAATTTTCGTTTTCATATTCTGTAAAGTTTTCTTCACCTTTATTCTTTTAACCAACTTTTTACTTTCTTTTTCTGGTGGCAATCAACAATTCATCGCTGTTCACTCCACAATGTGGAGTCCACATGGCTGACAGTATTCCGATCTGGTTTTTAATTTCTTAACACCAGAACACAAATGTTTTTGCATTTCATTTCTGCACATTGGCATTTGACGTAAGGTGTCCTTCAATGATAAAAAATCTGTGAATGATGTTATTCTCCTCTCTATATTAGTGACAACCGTATGTCCATTATAAGAATCTAAGATAGAACTTCATTATTTATTTATACATGTATATAAATTTATATGAAGTAGCATAGTAGATTTTTTTACATATGAAATAAAAACTTACCTGTAGTGTCATATCAAAATTGTAGAGGTTTCTCCTGCTACTAAATATATAATTACACCCATGTTAACACAAAAGAAGTTAAATTTCAAAGAAACTCCAGAATTAAGGTTTACTGTGAAGTCTTCAAGTTTATAAATATGTGCAGTGTCACAAGATTGTGGAACTTGCACAATAACAAAATTGTGAAGTAAAATAATATTAATAATGAGCAGTTTATATCTGAAGGATAGTAGGGCCTACAAAATGAGTAACAAGTTCAATGCACAAGTTACAAATGTATTATTACAAATTTTGTATTACTGAACAGAATTTGCAGGCAATCAATTTCCATCCATATTTAATAGTTTCAGAAGTTCCTATACTTTTAATTAAGATTGCACACATCCTCTGATGATTTGAGGATTTCATAAAATATTAATTGTATGTTTAGTATATTATATGTTACCGGTATATAATATTTATACATAGGCCTATAACATAAAATGTTATATGTATTTATTAGCACTGAATTGTCTCAAACAAAGAATGCAATATAGTATATCATTACTTACAGAACATGTAGGTGGTGGATTTCTATCGATGATCATAGTTTCAGACTCAGTATTTACACTTTCATATCCACTAGACCAAGAAAATTTTGTGAAATATTTTTATACATGTAAGCATTTTTATACATGTATTATACTTATAGATAAATTTGTTCAATACCAAAAGGTAAAACAATAAATTTAATTACTTACAGAACTTGCAGGCAATGGATTTCCATTCATGATAGTTTTAGATGCATCTATCCTTTCATTAGGCCTACATATATCAATATTTTACAGAATTCTGTATAATATTTATTTATTTATTTATTTATCGAACTGTCCAATTCACTGAAGACAATATATATCATTACTTACAGAACATATAGGTGATGGATTTCCATCGATGATCATAGTTTCAGACTCACTATTTACACTTTCATCTCTACTAGACTAAGAAAATTTTGTGAAATATTAACACATTTATTTATTCGGTCCAATACAAGAAGGTAAAACAGATTTAGTTACTAATAGATCTTGAAGGCAATGGATTTCCATTCATGATAATCATTTCATTTGTATCATCATTGGTTTGAAAATTCTGTAAAATATTAATATTCATTTTTACATTGCCCAGTATTCAAAAGGAAAACTAATTTAACAAGTCTATTTTCTCAAATAATGTTTGCATTGAAAATTGACGGAACTGCACCAGTTTTCAATCTCATTGTATTTGCAAGTAAGGTATCTACATTGCCGGAAATTACCACATTGAAAGATTGGACAATATCCGATGCTTCAAAATGTTTCTCACAAAAATAAATATATTTTGAGATGTTGGTAATTTGCGCATGTTTTCAGCAGCAATGAAATGCCATCTCTCTCACACAGTAGTATCCTAAACCAAAGAATTTTTTCTGCAGAATTATGTAGTGTTTCCTACATTTCAAAACTGAATTTCAGTAACTTCATTTCAGTTTTTTTCATTTATTTTTCCGTAATAAAACTAATAAAATAAATCAAGTTCTTTTCAAAAAATAAAACATTGCATTTATAACAATGTTGCAATATGAAAAATGACAACAAATAATTAAATTTCATATACATTTCACAAAAACTTACCTGCAATCAAGTAAGTTTAATTATTACTTATATATAAAGATTGAGATTGACAATACTTATTCATATTGTTTTCATAGAAAAAATTACTTAAATTTGGTATTCGAAAATATGCTATTTCTTTATTTATCGCAATTTTGGCTTCACTATTGCAGCAATTTTTAATGCAGGACTGTAGACATTGTGATCGAGAGACAATAATTCCTTCCCACTCATTCGCCTCCCACACGTTCACGAAATTGGAGCACATTGTTTAAGTAAAAATTATAATAATTATTACTTAAACAATTAATGATATAACATTAATTATTAACATTACGACAATTATAATATAATAAGTATATTTTATAACGATTATATTATATAATAATATATGATAATTATATTATATAATAATATATGATAATTATATTATATAATAATATATGATAATTATATTATATAATAATTATTATTAATATTATTATTGTCAAGAGCCTGCGCTGTTAAAAAATACATAAATTTTGCTTCCAGACGACTTCGTGCTTCCCGCGGATTCGCTTTGCTTTGCTGCCATTGGCTGTTTTGAAAGCCTTCGTAGTTCTTTCAATTGCCGCGTGAGGTCGCTGAAGGCGAAGGGATCTGGTTTTTGTTGTATTATTTTTCAAGTAGCTGCCGACGTTTTTCGTACATGCCCCCACCACCGGAGTTGAGTCTCCTCCTTGTAGACTTCGTGGTTCACTAAATGGTCGTTCCGTATCGTACCGTTCCTTTTCAAGAATAGTTCAATTTAACTAGTTCGTTCCCGATCGACACATCCATAGTAATAAGATAAAGATGTTTTATTTAGTAGAGTTTGTGCTTACAAATTAGACTTTCAGAAATTATTCAAAACCTATTTGATAATCGTTATTTTTATGTGTTGCGAGGTAACATACATATACATTCACTAACTGAAAGGTCATTTTTCTATCCATATGTTAGCATATCATCCGACAAATTAAGAATATGTCAAAAAAATGTATTTTTGGCGGTGATAGATAGCAGCTGGCAAGAGTATGTGGCATGTCCAAATACCTAGCTCAGACCAACGGAAATAGAATACTAATACGGGAAAGTCTGTGTGATTCTGTAGAACCATTTGTTCGGTTCCAGGGGACCTCAAAACGTGTATTTCAATTGAAATCACGAAATCGATTTTCCGCAGCATTACATAACTTTCCCTGTACGTATATTACACCGTATATACGTACGTATACGGGAAAGTAACTAGTGGGGATACAGAATGGCACAGGTTTTCCCGTGTTAGTTTTCTATTTCCTTGGGTCTCTGGTAGCTATTCATACTTGCCACATACTCTTGCCAGCTGCCATCTATCGCCGCCTAAAGTATATTTTTTACATTTTCTTTCGCTTTTTTCGCTTTCCTAGTGATAGAACGGAAATATTAATTTTAGAATATTAAAATACACTAAAACCTCGACATAAATGGTAATTTTCTTTGAAAAATTTGGAGCTGTTTTCAAAATAATGGCGTTTAATCGTTACTAAAAATGCGAAATTTGAAGCTCTTTTTTCACAGAAAATTTTTGGGCTTTCGAAAAACCTCATTTGAAGTAATTTGAAGCTCATTAACTGACAAATTCAATAGTGTTTACCAATGGCTGGTATTGTGCATATTAAAAATGTGAGAAATCTTTCAAAAAAATTGTTTTTGTAATTTTTGAAGAAACCAAAAAAAAAACAAAAAAATAAACAAATTGAACTTTACGTCATATTAAAAGAGTGTAATTAGCACTATCCGTTCGAAAAGTTTGAAGAGAAAAAATGGAGCCATTTTTGAGAAAATAGCGTTTGAGAGTCCCTGAAAATGCGGAAATTTGAGCTAGTTTTCAGAGAAAATAATTTAGTTCTCGAGAAACTTTGTATGACTATTTAAAGCACATGTACTCATAAATATAATAATGTGAACAAATCGCCGCTAATGTAAATATTAACGGCGTTAGATGGCCGCTGGTAAGAGTATTTGTCAAGTCTGAATAGCTAGCCTGAGACCAAAAGAAATAAACTAATAGGGGAAAGTTTGTGATATTCTTTAGCACCACTAGTTTCTAGAGTTGTCAACCATATTCCAATGCATATTCGAAATACTTTTTAAAAATATGTTAGTTCATCAAGTTTACAAAAATATTCAATGTCAATTTTTTTGAAATTGAAAATTCAGGAAAAGAAATACTATGAAAAACCTAAAAAATTACACATGCTTGATTTCTTGACCTCTATTTATAATATTATGGAATGATTATTGAGATTAGGTAATTGACAAAACCATTTTCAACCTGCCAACGTTTCGGCCTTTATTCAGCCTTCATCAGGGCTACAAACACGGATTCTTTAAGCACGTAGGCAATGTGTATGGTGATTACTTTAGATATTTAGCTAAGTCAATTGCTAATGATACGAGGAAATTAGCGAAGAGACGTAATGTGTATCTACATATTTTAAAAAATCCGTCTGTTTGTAGACCTGATGAAGGCTGAATAAAGGGTGAAACGTTGGAAGGTTGAAAATGGTTTTGTCAATGATCTAATCTCAAGAATCATTCCATAATACTAAAAAATTACGTATGTTTTTAAGTTTCGAACGGAATTTGAACGGAGTGTTTATAATTCTGTTCGTTGTCCGTCTGTCTGTCCGTCCATCCTTTTGTCTGTGAACAGTAGCACCTAAACGATACGTAGGATTTTTTTAAACTAAAGAAACCTCTGTCTATCTGGCTTGAGTGAAAGCTTTGAGATTTTGAAAAAGATACTATAAAATTTGGAGGTACATGAAGTCCCCCGGACATTTTCACAATTTTTTTCAATTTTTCTTTAAGTTTCTTGTAAGAATAGAGTAAAACATACGTATAAAGGTGGCATAGGTCGTAATTTCACAGTTAACTCTGAATGTTCAAAAACAGGAAAAGTTTAAATTTTTTTCTGGCTCTTCATACAGGTACAAAATTAAAGATAGTAATTTTTTCTTCAAATAAAATTTATTCTGTATAGTGAGTTCTTTCATTAAGTTTATGTACATATTTTTGAAGATTTAAGTAGTTTTCGCGCAATATTGCGTGCAACATGTGCAGTTTTTAAAACTAGTGGTGCAACAACAACACATGTTTTCCCGTTTTATTGGAAACAGCTACATAGGATTGAAATATTGCACTTTCTGCCCTACTACCATCTTAGCTATTATTTGAAAATGTTCAATTCAACCAAGAAGAGAACAACTCACTATTTCCATTGCAGTGTTGTCAAAATTATGTGAATCCTACAACTGCGTAAAAATATAATACAAACGTTTTGTAAACTTGTATTTGAAAAAGCAGCCTGATACCACACAGATATATCAAGTCACAACTATGACACGTAATTCACAGAAATTCGCGACAGAGGAACGGAATTCAATTGTTGCGTTCCTGCATTTCTCCCTTAATTAGCTAGCAATTTTTATTTCCAATACTTGAAAATAAATTATTTTTTTAAAGATTAATGTGTAATTGTATAACAAAAGGTCGTATGTGAAAACGAACAAAGAAATCCATGGTCACAGGGAAAAACTTGGTAAGTCTTGAACAGTGAATTTTTCAGGAGACCACTTCTAAAGTTCAACAGTTCTTGAAAAATTGGTTAATGAAACAACAGAAATTCTACTTGGCTCAAAAATTGTAATTTCCACCATATTTTACAGTGACACCCACAATGTATCATATTTGTTTATATTTGTATTGTTATGCAAATTACCTTATTTTGTACCATTGACTTATCAAGTTTTTCACCTGTTTATTTATCATTCTTTTATTGGGATAGGTAATTTTGGAATAAAAATAAAAAAGGAAGTTTCAGATATTGAATTGTTGTTAATATTAAGCATACAATTTGCAACTAATAATTAAAGGAATTAAATAAACTGAAGAAACATTCAAGTTTTACAAAATAAATCATTTTTTGAAAACACTCAATTGAAAATACACCCATAAAAATGTTTTCAAAAAATATTCAATTTGTCACAAAATAAAGTTTAATTATCTTATCGACACACAAGAAGGTCTCACTATTAAAGATTATGTTAACAGTCTATCCAATATTGTTGATGCCTGTGAAATAAGGTTCATATCACGAATTCCTAATAATAATAGTGTGTACGTTTCTAAGTTCTAAAATTATTGCTGACAAACTTACAAACAGTCACAAAGTTATTAAAATAAAACACTTTGAATTAAAGTTGACACCTCTTGTAACAAAGGCCAAAAGAATTATTATTTCTAATATTTGTCCCATCATTCCCTACTCAGCCATAGAAGATGTGTTCACAAAAAACAATATCAAATTGGCATCTAAAATCTCATTTATAAAAGCTGGTGTTTCTGGACCTGGTTTTTCACATATCATGAGTTTCAGAAGACAAGTTTTTTTTCCCCTGATGATGTGAGTTTACTAAATGAATCTACTACTGTGTTTTATGATGGGCCATCATACAGGATATTTTTTACAACCGATTACATGTCCTGCTTTAACTGCCACCAAACAGGGCACTTAGCTAGTCAATGTCCTTCACCAAACACCTCTAATCATAATAAGGATACCAGGCTTTCCAGTGTACCCACAGAATCTAAAAACAATAGTGATAGTTCCTATGAATTACCAGAATCTTCAATTAATGAAAATACCACTGTAGTAGACACACAAAATCATTAGGTAACCATGGAAACGAATGATAATATGGTCTCTACCTAAAAGAACTCTTTCATCGGACACTTCATCACACATTGAACAAGAAAAAAATAAACTGGGTAACCCTAACATGGTGTCAGGAAAACATCCCAAGAAGAAGAAAAAGATACAAGGAGTAATTGAAGAAAACAGAAACAAAGAAAATTCTACCACTAAATCACTTGAAGACCTTATTTGCCCATTAAAGGAAAAAATTGAGTGTAATAGTATTGATTTCCCCCTTACCTATAATCAATTGAAAAATTTCTTAGACAATCATCTGGATCTAACCATCCAACCTTAATAGCTAAAGATTTTACAAATGATGTTCAATCTATCATTAAAATGACGAAAGATATAATAATGATGCAAATTTTGTAATGATATATTGATATAATGCTTACGGTGTAATGATACCTCTGTTTGTAACCTTATGTAATATAATGTACTGATGTAAACAAAATGCGGTCGCTGATGACCTGAGCTGTTATAAAGCGACCATAAATAAATAAACAAACAAAAAAAGTTTAATTATCCTCATCTGGATTGATTTACTGCAAATCTGGGTCAGTTGATTCTGAAGTGTCAGTTTTTAATGATTTGTAAAAATTATGAAAGGAGCTGTCAATAAGAGGAAGTTAATCGATCAGATCTTTTTTTTTTTTGGCTTCGCTCAATGTGACAGATTCATCATTTATTAGAGGCAATTCTTTAAAATTGGAGTGTCTTTCCTTTCTTTTAAAATGAACTTTACTAAATTGTTCACAACTGTCTAAATCATGTTTAAAATGTCACTCACCCATGTTTAAAAAAATCACTGTTTAAAATACAATCGTTCATCTGATTTTCTAAACTGGAGCCAGTGAATTGGCGCCCAAAGAAATTTTTGCCCAGTCTCGTCAACTTTTTTAATCTAAAAAGGACCTCCGTTTTTTGAAGTTTTAAAAAGACACCAGACTCCTCCTCCACTTCCCCCTCCCACCGCCCTCCCTCCCCTTCCCCTCTTCCCTCCCGCTCCTTCTCTCCCCCCTCCCCCTTCCGCGATATCGCTTCTCTAAGGGTGTACCGTAAGGGTGTACTTTAACCAGATTGCGTCCTTTAATCGAGTTACATGTAAAAAGGAATACATGATTTCGCTTCTGGTATTCTATACACCGTCCTTGTAACATCCAAATCAATGGAAGCTCACTCGTCTCAGAAATATCAATAATTAAATTAGCACAGTGATATAATTTCGAAAATAAATTGAACTGTTTATAGGTTTTGACACCTATAGCCAACTTGTAAATCAGAAGTTTGTTAAGGTTTCAGTAACCGTTTAAAAATTCTTTATCTGTTGGTTTGTTTTGGTTATAGGTCATAAATATAGGTTATTTGGTCATAAAAAACAACCGAAATTCAATTTTTTAAAATTAAAATTAAACATTTAAATTTGGAATCCGTATTATAAACCCATGGATGACTGAATTCAGTGGTTGCCAACTCAATGCTCTGTGACGTCACAGAAATCTGCTCTCTAGCTCCTAACCGACTAGAGCGAGCGAAGGAAGGCAAGCGCACAGTGTTCCAATGATGGTACGGAAGTGGAAGAAAATATTCGCTTGGAAAATCGATAATTACGATTTTTAACTGGCAATTATTAGTTATACTGTTTATTATTTAATAACAATATGAAGAATTATATAATAGAAAAAAACAATATAACATAACTCAAAACATTATTCGACTCTTTATCATAACCAGTACTGTAATTCCACTGCCATCCTTCTATTACATAAAATTTTTGGAAAAAATAGTTTTCACATTTTAGGAGAATAATATTTTATACAATAGTATTAAAATAACTTTTTAGTTCGTTCTGAAACAATAATTAATGTTAACAGATCGGCACCCGGTAGGGGTCACTTAAGAGAATTTTGACTCCAGGCTCGATTATTATTAATGTGGAGTTTTGTTTAAGAATGTTGTAAATCCTCGTGATTTTCAGTATCTTTTTAGATGGATTTTTTAACATACTACAGTTCTTTCGAACACACTAAACACTTCACAATTCTTCCAGTATCTACTATAAAAGGATATCTTTCTTCCCCAAAAGAAAGAAAATTTACGGGTGTAGATAATTTCCCTCTCATGTTGCCTGGAACACGGGCAAAGGCCCACTCTTTTCGGTAGCGGCGACCGCCGTTTGGTCCTCCTTCCCCCACCCCCATTCGCTATCGCCGCTTCTCCGAGTGCCTTATCTCGGAGGGGAAACAGTGCTCCGACGTCATTCCTTGTTCAGTTGGCAATCACTGACTTAATTCTTCTTTTCTCTCTGATAGTCTTGAATAAACCTACTTTTTCTTGCAAATGTCCTGTCGTCTTTCTTCCTCTATTCAAGAAAAGGTTGCAGACATCGGAAGTTTCATCTTCCTATCGCCTCGTTTTCTTCATTCGCGAGGATAACCACGTTAGAATCTCGGACTTCTGTACTGTATAGATCCCTCGAAGAGCCTATAGAACTTGAAATATAATTTCGTTTGAGGATCTGACAGCTCGGGTGATCTCAAAACAACCTTGTCACCTCTCTGAGATCTGTGAGTCTGCGTTGGAGCCTGTCAGGATCTCTTTTCGGCTGTTCTACGTAGTTGCTGAAGACTATCAAGATTATTCCTAACGATGTGATTCACTTCATTTCGGATGAGCGGTTGTAGGAGAAGCTGAGATCTCCATGTGAAATGTGCTTCGAAAGGCGACATACCAATTGAATCGTCACGTTTCCCAAAAGTGTTTATATTTAATGAGTAACTCTCTCAATAATTTCTTTTCCTAGAATCTAAACATTCATTATCTTGAACCGTTGAAACGATAAAATTTTTAAGATTCGCCTCCTTAAAGCAATTTACTTCCCAGTTTTGTCATTCCTCGCTTTCATAGCAAAGAACTATGTCATTTTGCTCATTTATAGTGAATATGTTTCTTCCTAGATCTATCACTACCTTGTGGTTTTCAAGAAACTCCATCCCGATGATCATACGGTATGATATGTCTCTTGCCACTAAACAAACAACATCATAGTTGGATCATCCTACTCTAATTTCCTAATAGGCTTGCCTAGTAATAGGACTGGAACCTTTTTGTTCTCTCCTATTTAGAAGGATTTTGTTTTTAATACACTGTTACAAATTACATTAAATTTAGTGTAGATTTAGTGTAGTTTAATGAACTACTGTGCATTAAACTTAATGTACCGTGTACATTAAAACGATATTAATGTGTTTTTTACATTACATTTAATGTATAAATTAAAATCAATGGAGATTTAATACACATCAGTACATGAAACTTAATACGTCTTTCCCTACACTGAAGAGGGATTAATATAATT
The DNA here is from genome assembly GCA_031308135.1 of Acheta domesticus. NCBI lineage: Eukaryota > Metazoa > Arthropoda > Insecta > Orthoptera > Gryllidae > Acheta > Acheta domesticus. The sequence goes on along the minus strand of JAHLJT010000631.1, from coordinate 130,967,421 downwards.
CAACATAAAATTTAATGTTTAAATTAAAAATCACACAGATTTGATAATTATGAAATATATGGAACATATATACTGTTTAAAAACTTACAAATATTTTCTTCCACTATTTGAACTTACGTATTATTAATTTAAAATATATTTTCAACATGTATACAAAAATATAAATTTTTAAAATTCGGATTTAGATTCAAATTGGTAAGAAAATCGTTGCGATCAACATAGCACGGTAATTCTTTAGTTAACAATGTTTTCAAATTCAGCGGAAATATTTAAATTTGTTCAATACACACACACACACACACACACACACACACACATATATATATATATATATATATATATATATATATATATATATACCAACGGGCCTAAGAACACGTTCAACGAATTGGTTGTCTCTATAGGATAGTGGTTCGAATCCCGGTGGGGGTGAAAATTCTTTGAAAAAATGTTATATATTGAAATTAATGTACATGTACAGTAAATTTCATGCTCACGTACAGTAAATTTAATGAGCACGTTCAGTACATTTAATGTACACGTACAGTAAATTTAATGTATACGTGTACATTAAATTTAATTGTACGTATACATTTCTTTTCATTTAATGTATACGCACTTTAAAGTTACCGTACGTATACATTAAATTTAATTACACACATGATTATTACTTTAATGTACTTTTACATTAAAAGTAATGCAGAAATTTTGGACAGTGTAAGACCGGTATATATCTCTTCCCTGCTTACTGATTTCATCGAACAGTTCACCCGAAATAACCGAGCACATACTTCCGGGATCCACTAAGGCATGGGTGATCATTCCACAACGTTCCACTTGGATGAGAGGGCACTGTTTCTTAAGGTATGCGTCACTTAAAATATTATACTCTCATGGTTCCTCATTAAATTCAAATAATTCAATAGATAAAATCGTCACCTCTTGACCAGTAGTTAAGCTTAGGTTTGCCTCAGGATTACAAGGCTGTCCAAACCGCCTAGTTTTCCTTCTGAGCCTTGAAGTCATTCATCCTAGTGCAATTCGAGCTGTTCTTGTCCTGTTGTTGATCATTAGTTTTTCTAACTCGAGATCTGCTTCTGGATGAGCCACTATTTCTTCTTTTGCAGTCCCTGTAACGACCTCCTTTCCTATTATTTTCTACAACCCTGTTATTCTGAAACTGTCTGAGGGCTCCATTATTCCTGCCGCTACTTTCTCTGGTGGTTTCTCTTTACAAAACCTTTCACTGTATTCAAAAGTAGCATCATAATATCCAGCTGACTGAGAAGTCTTTCTGCACTCATGGGCAATAGAGTTTTAAAAAATTCTGAATGTTTGAAGGGAATAAACAAACTATACTTTGGTTTTTCTTTCTTGGCACGGGGGATGTCATCAAAATGAAATATTTCACGGTATTTCGCGGTTATGCCGCTAGAATTTGCATGCTTGCAACTTTATCGAGCAGTGCGGGCGATCATGCGAAGAAAGAAAAACCGAAGTATATTTCTTGTTTGGGCATGGTTCGGCGTTCATAACTTCATTCCAGCTAACTTTGTAGTAAAATTTATCTGTTGCTCGTGGCTCCAGTAACGTAAGAAAACATTCTCCTTAAACTTCTCTAACGTCTTTGGAAGGTATTCTAAAGTATCGGCTAACATCTTCGCGTTAGATTGCAGCATATGGTAGACTATCCGAACTTTCTTTTCTTCGGGACAATGGTTTAATGCAAAAATAGTTTTCCACTGCTTTCATGAAAACACAGAGTGTTCGTGCCGATCTGCACTAAAAGTTAATGCTGCATATTGTCTGGGGAATGCGAAATGATGAATGCTGACTATCGTCTGGGTTATTGTAGCCGAAGTTTATGGCATATTAGAAAAACGTATGTTGAGCTCTTCTACCTCATCTGCACATTTGCTGATCTCCCCTTTCAATCGTTTGTCTTCTTCGGTTGACACGGAAATTCCAAGCTTTGCCTTCTGCAACCTAACTTTTCCAACGATTACATTATGGAAATCCCTAACTTAGTTTTCCACTTCAGTTTGTTGACCATTTAAATATTGCACCGATGCTTCCGGAGCTATTATTTTGTCCGTAACGTTGAACGCAGTCTCGATGCTGTCTTCTAACATCTCTATAACTTCCAAAATTGTCGATTTTAAAGTGGTCTCCTGATCCATGAGATCCTGACATATTTCTACCTCCAGTTCCTCCTTCAATCTTTCAGAAGTAATATAAATTTCTGCTCCCGGATTCCCTTCTAAAAAATGTTTCAACGAAGTTTAAAGTTTTAGTCAGCCTGTGTAGTTTCGAATGACCTTCAGCTCTAGTCTGCGCCTGCGTTACAATTTCGCGTCAATTTCCCGTATGAATTGTTACATGTCTCCTTCCATAAGTTGGTTTGCCCTATCAACTTGTCCCTGAATATTCGCCTCTCCAGGTGACTTCTGATTCAGTGGGTGATGCTTCAACTGCACTAATCGGGTTCTGAATTTCTTCCGCCGGCACCATCACTGCTCCTAATTCCTATTGCACTTGACCTACTTCGGGCTCTTTCTCATTACCACTCCCCGAGCCTATCTGCCTCCGAACGTTGTATTTATCAGCCGTCGTACCTAAGATATTTCATAATCTGAAAAATCTCTCTGACTTACACTGCCTTTAAACATTATTCCATTATAACATTGTTTCAAGTTCCTAAATTTACATAATTGCACAAACACTGTTCAGGAATTAATACACCTATGGTTGAATTGCCCTGAAAGAGTTGAAACATTTAACAAAATTTAAAAATTCAGAAAAATCAAATATTTCTGGATTCCTTTTCATTCGGTTTATTATTAATTTCAATTTGAATTGCTCTTTGAAAAATTTCAACAAGAAATCTAATTTCTTTTCAGGACTGGAAATTTCAGGAAATTGGCAATCCACAAAATAGAAATATGAATAGGCCTACCACAGTGTACGTATGTTCAAATTCCAATTCAGTTCCGTTGTGAGCGCCAAATGGAACCACCATCGTAGTTTTTAACTAATAGTTTCAACGTCCCGGCTGGCCCTAGGACGTGGCTTACCAATCACCTGACTCCCCTGATATTGAGCAGATGATTGTTAAAGAAAAGAAAATTGTAAGAAAATAGCAGATAACACGTTTTTTCTTGGCCAGAATTTTACCTCTATCATCTAAAAGAAGTTTGTGGATTCTTTCTATTGGATTCTCAGGGCAATGGGAAACTTATTCGATTACGAAAATTGAACATGTTGGCACATCGGCACAAAATAAATTATTCAAATTTGGCGCCGTGCCGGGAGATAAGTTATTAATAACAACCTTTGGCCTTAATTACCAGCTCAGAATTTGCATTTTAAACGTACCGCGTCGGACTTTCCCTCCCAAAACCGCGTGCTGCTTGCGATGAATAGCGCGAAATCAACTTCTTTTCTCTGAGTGTTTTGAAATAGGTTTGGCGCCATTTGCTTGTTAGTTCAGCACCTCTCCACCAGGTGGCAGCTCCTACTTAGCATTGTCGCCAAATTCAAACGCCGAAACAGTAACTTCACAGCAGTTTTGTTTTCACACATGGAACAAGTTGCAATAAGCGTGTTTTAACGTTCCATGAGAACAGGTTAAGCTCTCAAAAGTTGGAACTAGTGTCGCCACTCCGCCACTCTCAAAGCATAATTGCATTTTCGGCGCGAACCGGGAGGATGGTAATGAGCGAAAAGTATTACAGAAAAATTAACAAAATGAGGTTGCTTTCCTGTGAGAAACAGATATCGAGAGAGCGTTTCTTAGAATGTTCGTTCTCCATATCGCAAATCCTAGCTCTCCCAGCACATCATTTTGAAGCTTATTTTGCTACCTCAACATTTTTGGTGCCAGAAACACGGGAATCATCAAGTGGCAGGAGTTACAGCAAAAATCGTTCTCAATGTTGTTATAGTGGTATGTGTGTAAAGTCCAAGTTTATAGCATAATATTAGTATATAATGACCTTTCAAATATTTTCATGCTCGCTGGCAACAGGCCGCAAATCAGTGCTTGGTGTTAACAATAATAGCATAAGATTGCACAAATTGCCCTATCAGATAAGTAGAAAATTTTCTTTAAAATGCCTTTGAAGAAGCAGACTGTTTTGCGTTGGCAATTCATAGAATCAGCATTAGCTAGAATCGAAGAGAGTGTAAAATCACTCTCAGACCTTAGCAGGTCGAATATACAATGTATAATTGAACGCGTAAATAAAATTTGGACTGATGCCAGAACGGAATTTAATGGTGTTTTAAAACAAGAAGGATTACGTGAGTTGAACCCGTCCTTTGAAAGTATTGAAAGTAGGGTTATGGACATGAAAATTCATTGACTGTCCGCATTAAATACTCCAACCGAAAGATTACATTCTAACAACGCCAACTTGCCTCATGTAAAGTTGCCCACATTCACTGGAAGCTATAATGAATTTCCAACATTTCATGATATCTTCTTAACTGCACTGGTGAATAATAAATCACTTAGTGATATTGAAAGATACATTTGTTATCGCACTTGAAAGGCGAACCGTACAACTTAGTAAGCACCTTAAATATGTCGGAAGATAATTTTCAAAGAGTGTGAGAATTGTTAATTAAAAAATATTCGAATAAGGCGAAAATATTGGATACGCACATCAAAGCTTTACTCAATTTGCCACAAGTAAAAAGCAACTCATCGTCTCTTAAACCATTTATTTCTCAAATTGCCATGAACTGTATGTATGGGAGGAGACAGGTGACTCGAGTAATACTCCCTTGATACTCGTTATCGTTAACTTTATTAAAGTTAAGCCACAACGCACTCATATAAGAAGGTCCTAGCAGACTTTCTTTCCAAAGGAAAGGGTTCAAGATTTAGTACACTGGGATTAGATTGAGAACACTTTTGTCGTATGTTTTACGAAAATAACAACAAACAATATATATTCTGTACTCGAAATTAGTACATCAAATAAACATGAATTGACTACTTATGTCCTGTTTAAATCTGATATGAAAAAACCAAAAATTGTTACAAAATATAAGAAAAATCTAATTGCAAATAAAGCCTTGAAATCTTCCAATTAAATCCAAAAGAATGGGTTCAAGAATCGGAATTCCAATAATACGTTACTAATACACGATTATCTCTACACACATTTCCTGAAATACACATACAATAATACACACTCAAAATGTTGTACCTGTAATTACCATTCATATATATATATATATATATATATATATATATATATATATATATAAAAAATTTCTCCTCGTATGTAATACGGGGTGGTAAAAATATGGTGCTAGCCCCAGGCTATCGATATAATCGACCGATTTTTTCGACAAGTGCAAAAAGTAAATTTTAAAACTACCTTATTGGAGTTAGCGATTTTTGCTTTAAACAAAGTATGTTGTAAAAAATCAGGTAATGTAAATTTTTTTGAAGAAACGATCTGATTTCATTTAATTAGTGTCTGAAACTAATGTAATTTCTAAAACAATATTTTCCCGCACGAAATTTTTCATTAAAATTTCTCATTGTATGAAACAACGTATAGTAAAGTAAACAAGCTAGTGGATGATATAGAGTGGCACAGACTTTCTCGCACTATTTGTTTAATCTCTTTAGTTTCGACTAGCTTTTGGGTTATGCCTTATTCTTTTTCCAGCTGCCATCTTTTGCTGCCCAAAGGAAATTTTTCCACGTTTTCTCAATTTTTCGTCTCCGTAATTCTAGAACTGAAACAATCATGTCTTCTAGACTGTTACAGAAGGGTAGTGCCGGAGTCCGACCCGGATGGCCGAAGTGATTAAATGGCGTGTACAGATTCAGCTTTTTGGTGCAAAAAGTGGCGGGTTCGAGTCACGCGCAGTTTTTAATTTGTTACTTATCTATCATAATTGTGTTGTTGCAGATAACTACTGATAATTGAGAAACTTTATTGAACTCATTTGAAATACTTCTACTCACAAATAAATAATACAGATAAGAAAATCAGAAGTGTCTGTATGTGATTTTCGAATCTAGTAAAAAGTTTAATTCAACATCATTATCCTTGAATTATTTATAAACTAGTCTCTAATTCTTTACTTTTTGGAGTTTTTTTAACTTAAAAAATATTTAAAACTTTTTTCTAAACACTTGGTATACCTTTTAGGTAAAATATGCACATAATCTGTCTAGGTATTTCAGAAGTTAGATCCATAGCAATTTTATCTCCAAATTTTGTATGTACTTTTTAACATCAATAGGATATTCGCAATCTTTGATTCAATTTGTAGCTTTTTTGTTACTATAACATAATATGTTCCTTGATTGAGTTTTGATACAGCACTCATTTTTATGGTAGTTATTTTAAAAAAATTGTATATAACAATTTCTAGTGATAAATGTAGTAATCATACACTTTGTTGAAAAATTGTGATCTAAATATTTCATGCGTAAAGGCATCGTAAATATGAGAAATGTAAAATTAAAATTTTTTCTACGAGAAAACCTGGTCTAAGTGTTACAGAAAAACACCTTATCATTTGAGAATATTTTAAACAACGACGTCTTTAAAAAATGTGATCTCATCGTTTCAGCAGATTTGAACACCAAATATCATCAGTATTTAACATCGTAAAAATGATAAAGATTAGGGAAATATTGGGAAAATCTTTTTAAAATGTGAAATTTCTAAAAATTGCAATTCTTCGATGTCAAAATCTGACCTAGGAATCCCCCTATTGTATACTACTCATAATACATCATCAAAATTACATATGCTACTCTGTAATGATCTACTCTGTAGTGACTTTCCCTTTCTGTGTGTCTCCTCCAGTACTTAATCACCACTCCTTGTAACTTCGCCCCACCGCTGACTGAAGAATTGCCAACAGGGGACACGTGTAATTGTGCATATTACAATGCACGGCAACACAATTTTGGGTTTTGCGAAAAAAAGTAAATAAAAATGCAAATATGTCTGTCTCGTGAATTTCAAATGATAGGTGGCATAAATTAATACGAATTTCTCTTAAAATTGTGCACGATAATTTTTAGGTAAGGAAGTATATTGCCAGATGAGTTTGAAAAAGTCACAATCGTAGAAAAATAATTGATCCTTAATCACAAATTGCGTTGCAAATGTGACATACTCAAAAGCAACATACAAGTACAATGTAACATAATATTAGTGTCCATTAAATATACAAACAAAATTGTGAAAACCTTTCTTTCATGGAATCCTAATTATGAAACTAATGTCATTCTCAGCATTACCGTAATATTTGAAGTAATGTATAACTGCTAATAAACATCTTCGTTTACAGTGCAATAATTGTGTTTTTAGTTAATTTGTTTCGTTATTTTAAACAGTAATAACCACATGTAGATATTCTTACCAGATCCAGCATGTGCTTTTCAAATGCATCGGAGGGAGATGCTTGATCATCTAGAACTATTACAGTCCACTTGCTATCAGTTGCCAAATCTTGATAATTTTTAGACATCGATTTGTCACCACTTCCGACTGCTGTCACCGTGCTTTTGCCTTCAAATTCCTGCAAAAAGTCACAAATATAATGACATCAAACCTATATGTACGATTCGTCAAAAATGGAACATGAATGTTATTAATCTTGAATCTTTCTCGTCGTGTGAAGAAAATGTAATTACTGTTTATAGCTTTAGCAGAAGGTGGTGGTCTACTTCGAATTCGAAATGATGCAAGAAAACAGGTAAACAACGACCAAAGTACCCGCCTGGCGAAGATTCCTGAGGATCGGCTGCTCTCGATCTGTCCGTTCTGTTCTTTCTTTCCATAAATTTCAGGTAGATGCAGGGACAGTTTTAAATCAACGGGACACGCATAATACTTCTTTCCAAAATGTCCTCACTTTGATCCTCTGACCCGCCATCCGCTGACCCCCCATCCCCATGTCTCGACGGACGCCGCTAAGACTAAAGGTACGCGGGAATCTGGCCAAAATGAATAAGGCAGTGGTGCCAGAGACAGAGAGAGGTAGAGAGAGAGAGAGAGAGAAAAGAGAGGCAGAGACTCAGAGAGAGACAGACAGAGAGTGGCAGCCACACAGAGAGAGAGAAACAGTGACCGAGAGAGGAACAAAGAGAGAGGTAGAGAGAGATTGCGAGAGAGAGAAAGAGGGGAAATATATTTGTTATTAGAGAAGCTACGAACCGTTAGTAGAAAGGCTGACATTTCGTCCTTCATTAGCCTTCTTCATAGCACAATAAATGAGTCAAAAATTTGCCTTCTTTGCCAAAGGTGCTGCATATCCCCGCCAGTGACGACAAACACACAACTCCGTCCGCGAAAACCTCCAACTGTATTTGTTCACGAAACACATTACCCTCCAAATATTAATAAAGAAAAAAATGATACTTTTTATCTGGAAGTATCACGGAAGTATCACGGAATGACGCAATTTTGTAGGCTAAGATTTCTTGTATTTTTCGATAGTTCATTTTGATATGTTCACTGTTTCAATTTCAATTCAATATTTAGATCTCAAGAAGCTGAAACTTGTCTAACACGCTGTGCCGTGTATGTTAGATACACGACGTGCTCTAGCGACAATAAATGTATCTTGATGGAAACCGTCCTGTGAATCGTTGTTAAATTAGTATTATACATTAACATTTTCAAGCTGAGGGTTCGTTATTTAAGACTTGAGTATCACATAAAACGGGATTACAAAGCGATATTTCATTTACGTATAAATAAGTAGAGAGCATCGAAAATAGACGTAAAGGATTGAGGGATCTGAGAGGCACATTCGTGTACAGTTTTCATTGCGGCCACTTCCGGATTAAAAGCGTCCATACACGACGTGCTGTCGCGCGTAAGATTTATCACTTAATCGCATATACTTTTCTACGTGCTTCGGGGTGCAACGCTGACCTGGGGGTCTAGGCTGAGCGCAGGCAACATGGCCACACCGGCGGCGACCAGGTTGACAAAGTACATGAAGAGCAGCATCACGACTGGAACGAGCAGATGTAACAGCAACAACAGCCAGCCGCGCCGCGCCACTATGCTCTTCTTCAGGCACATGGCGCGCACCTGGTTGGGCAGCAGCTTCTGCCCCGTCACCCGCCGCCTGTGCCGCACCATAACTGCGCACACGAAACCATCGCCCTGCAGACCCGCAAGCCGCAGCTCACCCCAGTTCAGACGCACAGCGCCTAGCCCTCGAAAGGCCAGCAAATAACACACACCATAGTTTTTCTCAAGTTTTGCATAAGTTTGCCCAAGCAATAAAAATTGTTGTTCAAGTCACAAAACGCTGGAAACCGCCAATCAAAATTTTTAGACATTATAGGGACTAGCATTCCATTTGCGAATTTCAATGTTTTAAAATAATACCGCTTTGCAAAGTGCTGCCTGAGTTTGCCAACCTTTAAAAATGTATGACAAATTCACAAAAAGCCAAGAATCGTAAATCAAATGGACTTAAAAGTGACTAGAACCTCCTCCAAACAAATCACCAAACCCTGGAAATTACAAATCACAATTTTTGACTTAAATTTACTGTAGCTCTTTTATTTCGGAAGTTCACAAAATTCGAATATTCCGTTTTGGGCACGTTTTCCGTACCCTTGCCCAAGGAATAAAATGTTTTGGTCACGTCCCAAGCCGGAAATAGAAATTCAAAATTTTGAACTTAACGTTACCTTGGATTTCTCACCTGGGAATTTCAAAATTTCGAGTAAATAGGTGTTTTTCCCATGATTTGCCCAATTTGCCCCAACTTTACAGCACATTGTCCGAGTCGCACAATGCGGAAAAATCGTCAATCAAAATTTTAGACTTAATAGTGACCAGAACTCCTACAGCGAAATTCGAAATGTTTAACGCACCATCGTTTTGCCCAAGTTTTGGCCAAGTTCGACCAATAACAAGTTTTTACCCAAGTCAAACAACGGCGAAAATCGCAAATCAAAAGCTGAATTTAAAAGAGACTATTTCGAAATTTCGAATATGCTATCTTTTTGCTCACGATTGCACACCCTTTAATAAGTTTTCCCCGCGTCACACAACGCTGGGAATCGCAAATCAAAATTTTGGGCTTAAACTTACCGTAGCCCTCCCACATGCGAATTTTTAAATTTCGATTACGTCATTGTTTGGCCCGGAATTTAAACATTTTGTCCAAATCAAACAATGCCGGCAATCGCTAATCAAAAGTCAGACTTAAAATCGTGCTCGGCATCCCCACATGCGATAGTCGAAAATATCTTTTTGCCCACGTTTTGCCCAAATTCGCCCTGTCTGAGAAAAGCTTTCCCGAAGTCCGACCGCGAGGGCGAGGGCGGGGAGGGCAGCGCGGGGTGGGGGGGGGCAGGAGAAGGGGGAGTGCGGGAGGAACCGGCGTTGAATGCGCGGAAAGAGTAGTTCTATGAAGTCAGGCGTCGCAAAATTTTCGAAATACTGCAAATTACTTAAAAATTTTCTTCAACTTGTTGATAATTTGTTACGCAAAAATAAATTTGTCGCTTCAAAAATAATTTCAGAAATGCGAATTTCCGACAACTTGGTATCAAGTTAGCCCGACAATTACATGAAAACAAGACATTACTCAGATAAAATAAAATAACTACAATGAAAATAGTAATCTTTTTGTTGCTTAGTAATTGCACAAAGAGAACACCCGTCGTTCTAAAACTATTACCGGAACTGCGAAATTTTGCCCAAGTCATGGAATGAAGGCCGACAATTACATACAAACCAATATATTACAAAGAAAATAAGGCATTATGCGAGGATATTTTTTTCTTGTATTTGTTTAATTTTGGGAAAATCGATGTTTTAGAATTGTTTCAATTTTATGTACAATTAAATGTCTTGCATGAGCTGCCATTTGGCATTTCATGTCTCATTAGTTTGATATTATTTAATATAGCATGCAGTTATACACTCGTTTTTTGCTGAAAGGATCTCTTCGTGACTTTTAATGCCTTTATCTTTGTGATCGGATAGTAGGGAACTCTTCTAGGGCGAGAATATGATCTAATAATTATACAAAAATAAAAATTAAATTTTTGCTTTAAACCTGGGAAAATATGCTAAATATTATTGTGGCTAACACAATCTATGACGAATGTTATGATCTTTATTATTTTGGAGAACTGTTAATTAGCAAGAATATGAAAATAAAAGAAACACGTTTGTTTATATATGTTCATTAATTGGATGAATGATGTTGAGGATATATTCCAACGGATGTACTCAGACCTTACACGGCGACTGAATATGCTATTGTTGTATAAAAACACGGTTGGGATGAAGACCGTTTAATGTTTATTGTCTTTCTGTACGTGGCTAAGAGGCCTTTCTTTCTAATACATTCAATTTGCTTATTAAATCATTTATATTATTTAATTCAGGATGACTATTTCTCGTGATTTACCACTGCTATTCTCTACAATGGTCATGGGCCCAGATACGTATGAATTATGAAAGAATTCATTTCTGATATTGAAAGAATTGGCAACGACTACGAATTACGAGAAACTGTTTTTTGAAAACTGAATTATAAAATAAGCTGCTAAGTCTTCAGGAGCGGTACGCATCGAATCGCTATCTCATGACAATTATGACACATGGCGAATACATATGAAAGCTTTGCTGGTAAAGAACAAGACTTGAGCTACGTCATAGGCGTTAAGAAGAGACCTGAACCCAAAGACGGTGGAAGGAATGCGGCTGAAATGGATGAATGGAAAGAAAAAGATAGCGAAGCTTTATCTGACATCATACTTACAATTCAGCATTCAGAATTAAAGCAAGTTAAAGACTGCAAGACAGCGAATGAACTTTGGACACGATTAGAAAATATATATCAATCCACTGGTCCAGCTCGAAAGGCGGTATTGCTTAAACGAGTTATTCTTTACCGAATGGGCGAAGATGATGTACGAGAACATTAAAGAAGATTCTTTGACATCGTCGACAAATTAAAGGACATGGAGGTAAATGTTAACGACGATTTGCTAACCGTATTACTGTTGTACGAGTGTAGCCTGCCGCATGGCTATGAGTACTTCCGGTGTGCAATAGAGTCGCGAGACGACCTACCAAAGCCAAACGCCCTTCGAATAAAGATAGTAGAGGAACGCGACGCCAGAAGATTCGGCAATCAAGGAGCATCGCAGAACGCTTTAGCTGCATACAAGAAGCCAACTCATCTACGAAAGAAAATTTCTTCGGTGTAAAGAAACGACAAAAATTGAAGAACAAATGAAGACAACGAAGTTATAACTTGTATAAATGCAAGAAGCCAGGTCAGATAGCCAGATAATTGTCGTTCCGGTCTGAAGTGGAACCAGAAGAGCGCAAATGTGAGCGACGCGAATTTTCTTGCATGTTACAATAGATGTTGCACCGTGTTACTTTGCTGATCCAGCGACCAGCGAATTGGTGATAAAGATTGCTGATAAAGGCCATACCGTTGTTTTTAATATATCTTCCGCACGGGTTTTAAGTGCAAAAAAGAAAATTTTATTAATCGCCGAAATAAAGAACGGTCTTTATTATGTACGTGAATCACATATAAATGAAATGTCATACAACAGGATAGAGCAAACAGAGCTGATCAAGTCTAAGACAGGTTGTTCACTTTATGATTGGCATGTCCGCTTGGGACATTTAAACAATAAGGCACTCCGGGAAGCTTTGAAGAATGGTACATTACTCGGAATGCAGGTTGACGATCCCAATTCTTCTTTCAACTGTAGTACCTGCTTAGAAGCGGGAATCAAACATCAACTTACCGTTCCCGGGATCCCAGAGCTAAATGGGATAGCAGTACGCTCATGGAAACGGCGAGATGTTTTTTTGATACAATCGGTTCCAGACAGTTTTTGGGCCGAAGCGATTACTACGCGAACTACGTGAGGAATAGATGTCCAAGTAATTCGATAAATGGTCGCACGCCGTATGAAGCATGGACAGGGATTTTTTCAAACGTAAGTTACCTACAAGTCCTCGGATGTGATTTATACATTCTAAATAGATCTGTGAACATCGGGAAATTAGATCCACGAGGAAAAGCCGAAAAATTTGTGGGCCACGACGACAGATAGAAAGGGGTACGAGTGTATGTCCCCGAGTGGGGAAACGTTGTAGTGACACGTGACGTTAAATTTTTAGATAAGATTAGCCGAAGGAAAGATAATATTCCAAACGTGACATTCTATCTTATTTATACATTTCCCGACAATGCACAAGCGTGCAAAGATTCGAGATGCGACGATCAGGGTATTGATGTGACTTTGAGTACAATCAAGCAAATGTCAAGTAAGCCACTTTGTTCGTCGAGGGATCATCTGAGTGATAGAAGTGAAGAAGAGAACTTAAACAACGGTGGTAACAACACGAACAAAGAGCATTCTTCACGACGGAGACAGAATCCCACGCAAATTGCGATCTGGAAAACGCAGAAGACCTGGTAAATAATATACGATGCAGGGCGAGTGTGAAATACGCGACAAAGGTAAAGATTTTGTAGAATCAATGGCGAAATTTGCAGTAAAAACTGCTGTATCCGGTCCCGATAATATGGAGTCGATGTCAGCAATGGCCGAGGAATTCGTTTCCGTTCAAACGTGAAGCCTTGCAAAACGCCTCAGCGACAGAGCAACAATTCGAAGCCGTTTTGTTCTTAGAAACAAATACGACCAACATGGACAAATCACCAGAAGAAAGGCAAGAATCGTAGCTCGAGGTTTTGCCCAAAGACCAGGTATTGATTATAATGAGACGTACGCACCAGTTGCACGACTTTGCTCAATTCGTCTAGCTATAGCCATGGCCGCACAAGAAAATATGTTTATAAGGCAATTTGACTTTACCACAGCATATCTCAACGGCAAGCTAGATGAACTTGTATACATGGAATTGCCAGAGTGTATACGACAAGTACTGGAGTTTATAGTCACCCATGGACAGGCATCGCCTGACATACCTGAAGAGGCTAGAATAACTCTGAAAAGGTTAGATCAAAACTATGTTTGAAGAATGACGAAAGCACGGTTTGAAGCAAACGGGTCGCTGCTAGCACAAACGCGTCAATGAAGAGTTAATTAAATATGGAATGCAACCTTCTATCGATGATTCGTGTGTCTGTGTAAAAGGAACTGGAAATGATCGTTTAGTAATATCGATGCACGATTTCTTAGCTATTTTTAGTCAATCGACTGATATTGACAATTTTTACAAATTCCTAAGAAATTCTTTCGAAATTAAAGATTTGGGCGAGGCTAAATATTGTTTAGGAATAGAATTTTCTAGAAACAATCGATGTATATAGTTAAGTCAGAAAACATATATCAACGATATATTGTGCCGGTTCGGCATGTCGGAGTGCAACCCCGTCGCTACTCCAATTGAATCTGGTACCAAATTCGGAAAGTCGGTCGGATGGTCAGAAAATGATGGGGAGAAGCCTCTGTACCGGCAACTTGTCGGTGCACGAATGTACGTACTTGGCAGTGACGACACGCTCTGATGTATCTCATAGTGTTAGTGTCTTAAGCCAATACAATGAAAATTTTGCGAAAATTCATTGACAAGCAGGAAAAGGAGTCCTCAGATATTTGAAGGGTACTATCGATTTACGTATTACTTACGAACCCGATAAGGAGACTAAACATTCCACTGGATTTGTCGATGCCGATTGGGCCTCATGCATTCAGGATCGTAGATCGTTTACAGGATTTGTTTTCACAATGACAGGGAAACCATTATCCTGCGAATCAAGGAAGCAACGAACTGTTGCGTTGTCATCAACTGAGTCAGAATACGTCACTTAGCGAGGCAACCAAGGAGGCAACGTACTTAAGTCGTTTGGCTACGGAAATTGGCGGCGTGATACCTTCCTCTATTCATTCCCTGGTAATGCTGATGAACGATAATATTGGTGCACAGAAGCTAGCCAAAAATCCTGTTTTCTATTCGAGAACGAATCATACTGGCATTCGTCATAACTTCGTTCGAGAGGCGCTATTGTCTGGAGAAATGGAATTAGTCTGCATGTCAACAGACCAAATGCCAGCCGACATGTTAACGAAATTCTTAACATAACCCGAAACTGTGGAGTTGCTTGCAACGCCTCGGTATCAAATAACATTGGGATACATGACCGAAGCTGTGGAATTGTTTACAACGCATCGATTTCAAGACACATCAAGGTCTACAGCCGTCCAATCTTCGAGGGGGGTTGTTGAGAAAATATTCCAATGGATGTACTCAGACCTTACACGGCGACTGAATAACCTACTGTTGTATAAAAGCATGGTTAGGATGGAGACCGATAAATGTTTATTGTCTTTCTGTATGAGGCGGCTAAGAGGCCTTGCTTTGTAATACATTTAAGTTGCTTATTAAAACATTTATGTTATTTAATTCAATATTACCATTTCTCGTGATTCACCACTGCTATTCTCTACAAAGGATTTCTTTATTTCTTTAACATTTCTTTAACTTGTTTCAACGAAATGTTTTATCTACAGATGACACGAGAGGGCATTGTTTTGCAGAACAGGATGTATCTGTTACTAGGTAGCTGTATTTTGCATGGTAATTATTCTCGAAAAGCCTTCCTCCATCTTGCAGCAGGAAATGAGATTTCGAAAATCAAAGGCCCTCTCCCCAGCCGGAAGCGTCTCACGCTGATGGGTTACCGGCACTTGTTCTTTCCCTATTCTCTCCAAGGAACTTTGTAGCAACAAGAACAGAATTACTTTGCAAACTGTTGAAGTGTTACATCTGCACTGTCCAGTAGATTAAATAATTATTAAGGTATAATAAATAACGGATATAAAATTTAACTTGTGATGCTACAGAATGACACCGACTTCACCCGTATTAGTTTTATATTTCCATTGGTTTCGGCTGGCTATTTAGACTTGACACATACTCTTGCCAGCTGCCTCTATCGCCGCCCAAAATGCATTTTTTTGGCATTTTCGTAATTTTTCAGTTTCCTAATAATAGAACGGAAATATTATTTTAAGAATATTAAAGAACACTAAAACGTCGACGGAAATGGCAATTTTCTTTGAAAAATGTGAAGCCAATTTTAAGAAAATGGCATTTAAACGCAACTAAAAATGCGAACTTTGAAGCTCTTTTTCACATAAAATTTTGAGTTTTCGAAAAACTTCATTTGAAGTCATTTCAATCACTTTAACTCAGAAATATAATAGTGCTCACAAATTGCTGGAAATGTACATATTAGTAGTGTGAGAGATGTTTAAAAAAGTACACTTGTGTAATTTTTGAAAAAATAAAAATACCCTATAATAAACTTTACGGACTATTAGAGAGATTAAAATTTGCGAGTACTTTACATGAATTCCCTCGGACAGTTTCAAAATTTTCTCAAAAACGTCACCAAATTTTTCTTTAAATTTCTTGTAGAATAGAGTAAAATACAGTTAAGGTAACATATGTCCGATTTTCAGGTGAACTCTGAATTTTCGAAAATTGCAAAAGTTTTAATTTTCTTCGGCGTCCTCCTACAAGTACAAAATTGAAGATAAGAGATTTTTCCTTGAAATAAAATTTATTCTCCATAGTACTTTCTTTCTTTAAGGTCATGTACATTTTTTGAAAATTTTAGAAGTATTCGCGCAATGTTGCGTGCAGGAGGGTAAACGGTACAACCCTCAGTGAATGGCCACTCCAACTATAATTTGAATTACCCCTTGTTCTAACATAGTGTTCTAATATTTTGCTTGTAAATGGCGTGAAGGGACGCTTTTCGGTTATAATGGAATATTTACTTTGACCACAAGAGTGTAACTGTTGCCAATGTGGCGGATGTTTGTTAACAGTACAGTGTGTGTTCATTGTATGTAAAGATTTCTGAAGATTTTCTGAAGAAACCTGATATCCATCAGCGCTGTTTGTTGATTATGGAGATAAATAAATCACATTGATATGTCAGAAAACACAAACCTTGTTGAGTGACAATGATATCAGCTGAAAATGAGAACCCTAGCTTTGCATATTTTGTGACATAGAGGGGTGGCCAGTGATTATCTTCAATAGTGTATAAATTGTGTTATTGCTACTCTGCTAATGATTGTTATCAGATTGTTTTTAATCGTAGTTTAATATTATTGCACATAGATATAAACTGCATGGGCCTGAAATAAGAGATCTTACAATGCCAAAGAAGCCGAAGCATCGTCCTACACCGTATTGTCTAATGACGATAGTCTTGTTAGGTGTATTCCGGAACTAGCCAGGAAAGGTTTCCCAAGAAAGAAGGAAGATCTACAGAGTAGCGTTCAACAATTTTTAGCTTCTAAACTAAATGCCCAAGCCGTTCAACAACTGTCTATGACAAAGCTGGGTCAAGGTATTTTTAAGAAGACATCCCATTATCACTACACGGACAAGTGAAGCAGTGACAGCCGCTAGTTCATGTGTCAGCGAACAAGACATCAGAATGTGATTTGAAGAAGTTATAAGGTACATCGAGGAAAGTAACTTGGATGAGATAATAAATGATCCTAAAAGGGTCTCTATTGGAGAAGAGCCAAATTTT
Source organism: Acheta domesticus (assembly GCA_031308135.1). Classification (NCBI taxonomy): domain Eukaryota; kingdom Metazoa; phylum Arthropoda; class Insecta; order Orthoptera; family Gryllidae; genus Acheta; species Acheta domesticus. The sequence goes on along the minus strand of JAHLJT010000631.1, from coordinate 130,949,841 downwards.
GAATGTTTTGCCTGAAAAAGGAAGAAAGAATGTTTTCTCAGTAAAACAAAGAGCTTCAAATGACAATGTGACAGGCATGTTCTGCTTTGCAGCAAGTGGACTTGTCACTAGTCCATTGATTTTCTACTAACGGATACCATAAACTACTGAAACAGTCCGAAACGGCTGATAGATTTGAAAAAAAGACAACGGATGGATTACAAGCGAGGTATTCTACGAATATACTTGAAGCTTATTCCATCCATTTGTATTAAGAAATGCCATCACTTTCTTTGTGACGGCCGGCCAGAAGACACATCTGACATACGAATTGAGTCGAATATGCTCAGATTTGAAAATCGGGGATTTACCCTGACAGCCCTAAAATCGATGATTTACCCAATATTAAAGTTATATTAAATCAATGTCTTACAAACTGTCTGCTTTAATGGGTAATATAATAATTAATTGAATACATCGTTATACTACTTGTTTATGTTAGGAATAATTCAGTGGCCAATCACTGATATCATGGAGATAAATCACAATTTCTGTCCAATCACTGTACAAAATGACACGTTTTTATGAAAACATTATTAACGTAATGTCCATTTTCCGATAGAAATTACGTTTGGGATAAGTAAAAGGGCTATTGGACTGTAGAAAATGAGAAGCAAATTTTCAAAATTTTACTTTCGAAATGAGTTCATACTGTCACAACTCTTAAGTGACCAATCACTAAACCGTTTACCCTTTGTTAAAATTTAAAATATTACAGAAACAAAATTTCCTAAAAAAATAGCTCAATTTTTTTCTTTAAACTTTTGATAGGAATGGTATTAAATATACTCTATGAAATGACAAAGACATATATAACGCTTTATTCTTTTGTTTTTTCAAAAATTACTTAAATGTAATATTTTGACTTGACTCTCACGTCGTTAATATTTAATTAGCGGCAATTTGTTCACATTATTCTATTTATGAGTACATTTGCTTTAAAAATGTTAAAACGTTTTTGGAAAACTCAATCATTTTCTGTGAAAATAAACTCAAAATTCCGCATTTTCGGAAACGTTTAATCATTTTCTCAAAAAACTGCTCCCAATTGTTTCATCAAACTTTTCGAACAGATAGTGCTAATTGCATTCTTTAATATGACGTAAAGTTCCTTTTGGGGTATTTTTTGATTTTTCAAAAATTACACGTATTTTTAGAAAGATTTCTCATACCGTTAATATGCACATTTCCAGCAATTTGTAAGCAATATTGCATTTGTGAGTTAAAGTGTTTTCTATGACTTGTAATGTTTTTCGATAAGTCAAAAGTTTTCTGTGAAAAAGAGCTTAAAATTTCGAATTTACATTTGCGATTAAACGCCGTTTTCTTATAAACCGCTCCAAATTTTTCAAAGGAAATTGCCATTTAGGATGAGATTTTACTATTCTTTAATATTCATAAAATAATATTTCCGTTGTGCTATTAGGAAACCTAAAAATTAAAAAAATGCCAAAAAATTTAGTTTGGGCTGCAATAGATGGCAGCTGGCAAGAGTATGTGGCAAGTTCGAATAGCTAGCCGAGACCAATGAAAATAAACTAATACGGGAAAGTCTGTGCCATTTTGTAGCACCACTAGTTTAGAGAATTTTTTTACGCGTTTGCTTCGTAGTCATAGACAGTCTTACAACCATTGGATTATCAGCCGAAGTCGCGTGGGGGTCTATTCTGGGTCTCAGAGCGAGAGCTGAATTATCAGGAATAGTGGTTACATCGTCAAGCCTAAAGCTGCATTATTTCATTTACCGCCATTTAAACCTCTGTCCAAATATACTACTTTTCCCGTAAATGCAAGCTGAGCGCTTACTTCCTTCGAGCAAAAATAGTTCTTCCTGACGATTGTACTCCACCTCTCCCAATTTCCTTTGCCTATGAACTTCAACGCGGTTTATGGCGACGGCGGGACGGTAAATGAGAGCGTACTGTGTTCCACAGAGCTCGGTTCGATCCTCTTATCGACCAGGAAGTCGATGGGTTAAATCGCTAGCGTCGTTGATGCGGTGGTGACTTTTGTAAGCACACAAATTTTTCGGTTATTGTTCGGTTACAATATTGATACGTAAACTTATTTCAATAATGGAAGTTTTCGAGGTCAAAGGCTCTTGCTGCTATCTGTAGCTTCGAGTAATGGAGAATATTCCACAAACTCTTTGAACGAGTAGTATTCAGAGGTGCATATATTCTAATGAAGACGTTATTTTTGAGGTGAAATATCTCCGACAAATAAAATTTTTCAAGAAGATAAATATTCTAATTCAAACTTAAAATCCAAGATTAGATTCTACTGTTTTTGTATATATTTCCAGCATTATGAGAAAGCGTTTTGGAATGTACTGATATGTAACACTACAAAACAATAGGAAATGAAGAAACGTCACATTGCAAACACGCTACTTAATTAAAATCCAAATTTTAGTCCACCGATTTCAACGTTTAATGCAACCGAATCGTGCAATGAATCGTTCCTCACTACAGCGGAATACATCGGCTGAGCAGCGTTAGGACTCACTGGAGTGACGCGCCGACCTTCTCTGCAGCGGGGCAGCTGGCTCCATGACCTCGTACTCCTTGCTCACCCTGCAACAAAGAGAATTCGCCATTGGTAAGGCACTCTCACTCACCTTCTAAACCTCGGGTACTAACGTGCACCTACGTCTTCAACCCGGGAAGTTTCATGAAGAAGAGAGAGTGCGGTATAATCAATAACCGAAATCACAGTGACGTTTATAAATACATCAGACAAAATGTTACGAACTTCTAGGGCATATACTGGGGTTTATGATGTTTGGCCAATGAACATGTAGTGGAAAATATCAACAAAGGTTGTCATACATATGACTTTGGCCTCTGTGTGGCAGGAAACTCACAATGCACTGGCGTTTGGCAGGCTACGCTCCAACGCAATTGTATTTCTTGTATCTGACGAACACCAGTACATTGTGAGCTGTCTCACAATCAGAGGCAAATGCCATATGAGTAACTTCGTTGTACGAAATTTTCCACCATATTTTCTCATTGGCAAAAAGAGATCTCAAACTCTACACGACCTAAAAATTTGTGACATTTATTCTGAATCACTGTATAATGTGTCGATGATGTTATATGATTGTGATAAGGGTGAGAAAGAAGATCGTTGCAATTATTTAAAGAACTTCTTCAAGAGCAAGTGGTGTCGCTCACATTTTTCTTGTTCGAAATTTTTAATGATCAACTAGAGTTCATACAAAAAATTCAGCATAATTTTCTATTTTCTTACATACGAGTATTTAAAAAGGCTTGCCTTAACCGGTATTAACAATAGTGATTAATTTTGAAACGCGAGCCAGAGGAGACAGTGGCGGAGACGGAGGCACACGTGAGGTGACCGAGGGAAGCACATGCGACACGTCAGGAATCCCCTCGAGGCCGCCATCTCTGAGCTCGACTCCTACGTATCTTCTTCCCCCAATTTATCGTTCCCCTCCCTCTCTCCTTTATTATTGGTGATAAATGGTGCGTAGACGTGAATAAGACTTCTTGAGAAAACTTCCCTCCCTTGCCTCAACTCACTCAACCTTCCAAATCTACCACAGTCCTCCAAAGTGACGCTCCGTCTCAGGAATACGCTAAGTCGTTCAGCTCCGAGGGTGTCACGTCACATTGAAGTTGGAGACTTGGTATAAGGCAGTGACATGTACTGGTTGGATGCATTGGGATTGCAGAGAGTGTAGAAAGTATTGGCAAAGGGGATATTGTGAAATGTATATCGTGAACAGTGACATAAACAGGAACTATTGAAATGCAGTTTTTGGAACAGTTGTTGGAACATCGGTAGACAATTAGTGGCGATCGAGTTATTACGAAAGCGAGTGGTAGCCGGGAAGGCGACACGTACAAGGACTAATTAAAGCGTGGGAGTACTCCTAGTGACCACGAAAGTAGGAAGTGAATGGAAATTACGAAAACTCGTGAAGTGCTGAACCCCAAGGAAGCCTCGAGGAGGAGCGGCGCAGGCCGCGTGGGGAGCCAGCGAGCGTCACACGCCGCCCAGCACCAAAAGTCTTCAGCGCAGTAACAACTCCGTACAGAGCCCAAAGTCCAAATTTCTCTAATGGCGCAGCGGGTCTGTGGATCATCTCCATCGTCTGTCTTGCTATACGAAGAATTCACTTCCTATTCTGCCCAGCGTTATAACACCTCTCACTGCTGGCGTTCTCTCCACGTCTCCAAACTGTTTGTTAGCGCGGCCTCACGCGTTCTGCCTTCAGAATGCCTTCTCGCCCCCTTCCCCTCCGCGCGCGTCACTAAAACCCACCCCGCCAGCCGCACCCCTCTTTGCTGCTGAAAAGAAGTTACCGGTGGCGGTGGCGGCGCGGCAGCGCGGCGTCTGCCTAATTCAAATCCGTTCGCTCCGGCGCGGGAAATCTTGTAATTGATGCATGTTAACTTATACATGTAAGGTTACAAACAGCTACTACGATTCATTGGTAAGTCCAATGCCAGATACTCTAAGAACATATTTGAACAAAGCTACGCACGAAAGAAGTGAAGTATGAAAGAAATTTTGAAAACAGTTTACCGCGTCGGCGACGCAACGTTCAACTAGTACTAGTATTACAGGTATGCTTTCTGTGTATATTAATTCAAGATTATGCAAATGAACGTAAATGCTCTCGCAGAAACTAGAAATATTAATAGTTGCTTGATACCGATGAAGATTACTTTTTATGTGTACAGTGCAACCGTTCATTTATCGAATGTAAGTATTGACAATCTTGTTTCTGTGAAAAGTTTGTGATATAACCCACAGTACTCATGCACATTGTATGTTTAATCACTAAACGCTCAAGTTATTCTTATTCAAAATCTTAAAATCTTTTTGACCAATTTAGTCGCTCACCCCTCAAATTTCAAACTCTGCTAATTTAAGTTAATATACATTAATGAACGGGGCTATTAAAAAGGGGATTTTTTTAAATCATGAATTAAAAATAAAATTTGATGAAAGCATAGGCCTATATTTCGTTTACAATATTGTTTATTTTTTCTGTTGTGGTTGATTTTAAAGACTTAACATAAAGTCATTTGAGAGAAATATCCTATTTCATTTCTTTGAAAGTGGCTGCACTTCACTTTGGTAAAAGGGAAATTCGCTGCAAGTCCTCGTGCTATGATGAAAAGTCATTATAAGAGCTGCAGTGTACTATGCGACAACTGAGATTCAAGGAAGGAACTATCTGCACGAAATTTCCAGGGTGTTCTGCGTGTGAATCCAAAAGATAAAGCAGAAGTCTTAAGAAAATTTGAGAAGGGCAATATCAGTGTGCTCAAAAAATAAATCAAACTATGATGGAAAAGAGAACTCTTACATCTTTTGATGTTCTTCATCAAAAAAGACAGAAGTAGGCGATGTAGGCGAAAGAAGTAGGCACTGTGTAGGCGAAGAATGCACGATTGTGCACAATGAAGAGTTAAGACAGTTTGATGTTAGGATTGGATTCTATTTTACATGTACCAGTATTTTCTTTATCAGCCGTGATTCTGTAAAATTTTGAAGTCAGCGTGTTCGCTCGTGATATTGCATTGAAAAAATTGGGAAATAATACTTTTTCTGGTGATGAGTAATTTGAATAAGTTAGTTTACATCTTGGACAAGTTGAAGCATTTGAAAGGCAACTATAGGGGCACAAGTTTGAAATCTCCCTTTTGGGCGGTGCTTAGTTTTGCGGGCTTCTCCCACCGCTGCTACTGTGCTAGATTAGCTGAATCTACTGCGCGCACGCGATTCGTCGCCCTCCCCCAGCAAGGAGGAGCAATAAGTCATCAATGTCACTGTGGCCTTCGCTGTGTGACGTCATTGTCGTCCTCAGAGGAACTGCCCCGCAAAGAAACGATAATTTTGTCCCCTTTTGCTTTCGTCGTCATGTCTGTTTTCATATATTCTTCTTCGTTTTTCTTAACGTGTTCACAACACTTGTTCCATTGATTTGGGCAATATTCAAAAAATAATTTTCGGCATACATTTTCTTTGAGTCATAGACGGGTACCGATGCTTTCTTTCGTAACATGATTCTTAATGGAACTCCAAACTAATTCGATGGAATTGAGATCGGGATGGTAAGGAGGGAGCTTGATGTTCAGGTTATATTACCTGCAGACGATTGTCCTAGTGTTAGAAACAAATACAAACAATATTACGCCTGTGAACTTTACATGAAATTAGGCCTACGCTAAGACACGCCACACTGCACAGCATTCGAAGACGAAAGGGACAGGACTGAGGACTAGGGGCGATGCTTCCTATACATTTCTTTTACTGAATCTTAACATATTAAGAGTCAGCGTTTGTGCATAGACAGCTGAAAGTGTTTTGATTTGGATGGCTGACACTTTGACTGCTGCGCGTTCGGCCCACGAACAAAGCAGCCTGTCGGTGCGTGCAGACCCCCCTCCCCTCGCCCGGCCACGCCGGCTGGCGCGCAGAGCGAGTGAGAGAGCGATATTTTCAGGGGAAGTGAGTGGTTGATGGTGGGAGTCACCCCTCCTCGCGCATGCGCATTCGAAGGGAGCTTTCTGTCCTGTCGGGGTATAGGAGGACTATTCTCGTAGTACATTTACTGCTGTAAATGCTCTTTTGAGCAGGTTAATGAAATATCTAATGTTACATGCACGCAAGTTAAATTTATTATTAAGCAGATCGATTGATTAATCATTGAAAATAGGTGGAAATATAGTTGGTGCAGCATGTGGTAGTTCATATGCTGCTACTTCATCTCATGTTTAATTGTCTAAATATACAAAAGCCTCTCCTATATTATTTCAGTAGTAAAGATGAATTTTCAGAACACGCTTCCGATCTTAATAAATGAGGTCTCTAAAGAAAGAGAACTTCACAGAGACGGTACGATTTGCAATTTGACTTAACAATGATGAAGGATTTGTTGAGAAAATGAATCTAAATATTAATGTCAAATGCATAACGCAATACTCGGACAGCATTATTAAAATCTATTTACTTGTGTAACTATTAGACGAAGCGTTCTAAAACATTTAAATGTGCATGTTTCAAGCCGAAGGTCATAAAGAAACGTTCCTCGCCACGTAATCTATAGGACGAGAGCTCCTTGAACATTCTATTACATTTTGCTGATCGGGCTCCTCTCGATACTATCGCCCTTGTGCTAAGACGTTTAGAATGCAACTGTATGTAAATGAACCTAATTACTTGAGGCGATTAAATTGCACGGGTGTACCTCTTAGTTCTGTAACAAAGTTAAATAATATTTCAAAGAGTAGGGTTATGTTTTCCCGATCCCGTCTTGTCGCATGTACAACTTTAAGTAGATTTCTGGAGAGTAAAAAGCTTTTGTGATGGTGTGGAACGCGAAAATCTAACTGACGAGGAAGATAGTTTAATTACTTAAAATGCTTTTAAGAAAGCGTTGTGAATTGTTCAAAGAACGTGTCTATAATAATGATTATAATTTCTATAATTATAATTTCTATAGGGATTTTTTCAAAATTTGATTCAAACAGCAATTTCATTGTTCGTTATTGTTATTTTAAATTCTAAAGTACATTAGAAGTTACCTTTTTAATTTTTTAAAAAAATGTTTCATTAACAACTTCCTCTCTTAATATGGAAAAGGAAATATTAGAAAGAGGGTCAGAATTATATGCCACTTTCCCAAATTTCGAAAGTCACTCCTAAATACGAAAACAAAAATTCAAGACCAGAACTAAATACCAAATTTAAAAAAATGTTTGCATCATAATTTTGGGCTCTTCAGTGACACCAAAAACATTATTTTACAACCCCCGAAATTGATTTTAAAATATTTGAAAGGTCGTAAAGGCGAATTTAGGTCCCTATTTTCAAACCTTTAAAAATCACCCGTAAGAACGATAACGAAAAATAAAAACCACCCCAATTTCAACTCAACTCAAAACATCATGCATCATAAATTTGGGTCCTTTAGTGGCGCCAAAAAACGCCGCGAAATCAACGTAGAAAAAACAAGGATGGGGAAACTAGCACCTCACTATCTCAAAAATTAAACTAGTGGTGCTCAAGAGCACATAACTTTCCAGTATTATTGGAAGCAGTTACGTAGACTTGAAATATTGCACTTTCTACTCCACTAACATCTTAGCTATTATTTGAAAACGCCCAATTCAACCAAGAGTGATCAACCACGGTGTAAGATATATAGGTGTGTTAACTAGCCGCCTTTGGGGCAAATTTTCTGAAGCCAGTTTGAGGCTAGTTCCTCGCTTCTCCGTACGGTGCGCGCGATTCGTTTGGGTCGCGGTGTAAGATATACATCTTAAGATGACATCTTAAACTGTGGCTGTTACACATTACGCGACCAATCACCTTACCCAAATGAGACCCCAAGTTCTAGACTGGGAGTGAACACATCTATATATTTTACACAGTGCGGACCTAGGCCATGTTAATAAGTGTATTTTACTCTGTTCATACAAGAAATGTAAAGAAAAAATTTGAAGCCGTTTTTGAGAAAATTTTGAAAATCCCCGGGGGGCTTCATATAAAGTACCCCCAAATTTTGAAGAATGGTTTTCAGAATCTCAAAGCTTCGACTATAGTCAGATCAACTGGGGAATATCCATTTTGGAAGAAATCATACGTATGGTTTAGGCGCTAGCAGTGTTCACAGACGGACAGACGGACGGACAGACAGACGGACGTTTTCCTTTCAATTGGTTTTTCGGTATCAAGTACCCACAAAACCGGGTTTCTGGCTACACCACGTGTTAGATGATTTTTTTTCTTAATTTAGCAACTGGTTTTATCCTCGTCTTCGTTTTCACGGCCCGGCAATAATTTTTTTCCGCTGAAAATTGGCCATTTCTTCGCGCAGCATTACATAAATTTCCCTATACTACGTATATCACTCCATGTATACGTACGTTTACGGGAAAGTAATTAAACGCTGAAACTGAAATTTATCAAAAGATTAGATGTTTTTACATGCTTTTCCAAAATATGAAATGATGGGGAAATGTTACAAATGTAGATTAAACGTTTCTAAAGAGAAAAACAATTGAATTAAAAGATTTTACCGTGTAATTTGGACAAAAATACAAAAAGAATATAACAACTGTTATCAGTTTTTCGTAAGAACGAAAAAGCGCGGCAACGTTGCATGACGTACCTCTTGGCGGAGATTTTGAATATTGGGAAACTGAGTAGGCTGGTCTGTTGGCATTTGTTTGTGAACCGACATGCGTATAGGGTTAATTTATGATGAACGATGATAACATGTTTTAATGGTGTACGTGGATGATGAAAGCATTCTAGGCCTTTACCCTAACCTCATATGTATCCTAATGCAGGATTTTAACTTCATGTTCTGCAAATTACCTTCGAACTCCCACGTAGCAGTCAGTGAGGGAAATGAGTGTTGATTAATACGGGGTGGTCTTTTTGGATTTTGTTTAATGAAACAAACACGAGTGCAGCCTACAGTACCCAAATCAGAACTCGGATTATAAAAATGGCATATATCCTACAATTTTTTAAATGTAAGGTTGAATGTAAGGCGGATTAAGGCAAGACTTTGTGCTTTGTACAAAGCGTATGCCGGTTATCCAGCGTGGAAAGATATCCACATCAGGCTCAGTAAACCCACATATTTCAGTAGAGGCGATCACAAGCACAAAATTCAGTTCAGGCCACAGAGAACAGATGTTGGAAAATTTTCCTTTACAAATAGAACAATAACGGACTGGAATAAGTTGCTTGCGACAGCCTTGGAACCCTTTCCTCAAGGAGTTCAAAGATTTAAAAGTAAATTAACCAAGATATTTAGTAAGTAAGTTAGGTTTATTAAAACAGTTATTTTATTATTATTAATTACTGTTACCATCATTAGTATTGTAATAATTATTAAATACATTACTTTATTAAATAAATAATTATATTTTAAGTAGTATTCGTATTGAAGAGTGGTGACGTGTTATGAAGTGTAGTGCAACACTGAAGTAGAAAGAGAAGTGAAGTGAAGTGGAGTGGACGTCAGTGTAATAAAAAGTCGTGCATTTATTGATGTAAAATATCTGTAGAAGACCACCATAAAATGTAGAATGAATGCGGTTATTGTTGTTAAAGCCTTTATTTTCATCATTGTTATTGCTGGCACATTGGCATGTAAAATGTTTCATATTTGGCGCCGTGGCGGGAGATTGATTTTTAATAACAATCTTTGGCCTTTATTACTAGCTCAGAATTTGCATTTTAAACCTACCGCGTCGGACCAAAACCGCGTGCTGGTGGCGAAATGAGCGGGTGTATAACGTTTCTTTGTTTTCGTCGTATTGCATTCGATCTAGCGGGCTACTTGTAATGGTTTAATTTCGCTTCGCCAGGGGGCAGCTCCTGCCGGATTCCTCTGCCAAGCACTCTGGTACCGAGAAAATTATTTAGACACACTCGATCTCCGTTTTTAACCTATGACAGCATTTTCGCCAAATTCAAACGGCGAAACAGGCTCTTCAAAGTAGTCGCTCCGCCTAGGGAACGAGCTTCAGTGAGCTCGCATTAACGTTCCATGAGAACGGGTTAAGCTATCAAATTTGGCACTTCTGCCGCCGCTCCAAACGTTTCAAGGAACACCCGTTTCACGCGGGAACCACGCCAAAGGCACGAGTTAAATTTTGTGAAATACAGATTAAAAGAAGGCTTTGCGTGTCATGTGAGAATGAGGTACAAAGGTAAACGATTTATTCTATGATTGATTATTCCTTCATATTATCTTCTAATAAGAGGGGTACATTGTGTCTTTTCAGAGACCGAGCGAGCGAGCATTCCATAAAATTCGTCTCGCCATAACCCAACTGATGCGCTCTCCCAACCTGAATATTAACCTAAATCTGAATCTGAATAAGAAGCTGTATTTGCAGCGTTAACAAAGTGGTGCCGAAACCCGGGAATCACCAACTGGCAGGAATCATAGCAAATTGTATTTTCAATGTTGTCTTAGTAGTGTGGATATATGTAACCCCTGATGTTCCTATTTGTTTTTTGTGTAAAAATCAGGGCCACATTGCTAAAAACTCCCCAAATCCATGTAACTCCCAATTAACTAATACCCTACCTCTTCCTACGGAAGTAGAAATCACAGAATCAAATAATGAGAGTTTTGATGATTCTAATAATGTTTCTCCCAATGCATTTGAACCTACGCTTCCCGAGAGCGAACAGAACGAATGCTCTTGCCCCAACCTTGACCTTGACTGCTTTCCCCCTCTACTTAACTCTCCTCCCCTTGAGCTGGCCGTGAGAAACCAAGTTGGCTCAAAAGAAAACTCAATGGACGTTCACCTTTGCTGCAACGCTGTCAAATTAAAGAGACAATTATCTACTATAAGCTCGAATACAGAACTGATTAGCAACCACTCAGGTAGCGAGAATGACAGTAACTCGGAAATCTCTGATATGGATGATAATCCTGCGGAGAATAAAGAAGAAATAAAGAAACAACTCTCCAAAAATACGAAAAAAATGAAAACCTCTTCTGAAAATGTTGATGATCAGTCGTGGTCTGATACTAAAACTATCTTAGAATCTCCCAATGTTCATTACCCACTAAATCTACATCAACTCCAAAGTTTCTTTGACCGAACGAAAGGTAATAACTGTACTGTGACAATTGCCAGGGAATTCACAGATGATTTTGCAGCATTAACAGTGATGTTAAGAACTGTTCACCAAACACTACCAAACCGTGGTGTGATAAATAGATGCTCTAGAATTATCAAAAAACTTGATACAGAGATGACTGACATGGATACATCACAGACGTCTTCAGTGTAATACTAAGCCCATTTATTTTCTGATTTCTTCACGGATATTATCCAATGGAATTGTAATGGCTTCCACTCCCGAATGTCTTTCTTAGACACTCCCATTAACGACTTCAGCCCCCAAGTTCTCTGCCTGCAAGAAACCAATTTTAAAGCCAACTCATGTGCTCAGTTACGTGTATATAAAAGTGTATCCTGCAACAGAAGAGATGCTCTAATTGTAAGTGGCGACTTTTGTGAAACAAGATGTTTTTCGTCATAATATCCAACTAGAAACCTCCTTAGAAGCCGCGGCCGTATCGATTAAGCTAAATATAGTGGTGACTGTGTGTAATATTTACTTACTAACGTAGCTAGTATTTTCTTATAGCCATACGTTGAATATTCTTGAACTTGACAATATTATCACGCAACTCCCTAAACTTTTGTTGTAGTGGGTGATTTTAACAGTCATAATATCATGTGGGGATCTCAAAAAACTGATGGAAGGGGTAAATCTATAGAAAAATGGCTTGATGATTATGATGACAAACCCCCTCCTCTTTGCTATGGCATAAAATCAAGTCCATTAGCGGTGCACCGATGAACCCCATCCCATCCAGTTAATGGACTCAAACGGTAATAAGTACTCACAACCGCAAGACGTCAGCAATTTACTTGCTGAATCCTTTGCTAAGAACTCGAACTACTGCAATTATGATCCCGAACATGTCAATACACTTGAATTGAAATTTCAAATCCCTCAAGATCTTATTTCTTCATTGGTTGGTTCCAACAATGACCACCATGGATGAACTACTTTATGTGTTGAAGAAAAGTAACAAGTTTTCTCCGGGCCCGGACAACATTCCGAACGGTTTTCTTAAAATTCTACCAGTAAAGGCCCTGACCCATCTTCTTCAGATATATAATGTTATATGGTCATCCCAGATCTTTCCGGACCAATGGAAAGAAGCCATAGTGATACCAATTCTTAAGCAGAATAAGGACAAATTCAATCCATCTAACTATCGGCTCATATCTCTAACATGCAATCTATGTAAACTGTTTGAGAAGATGGTATGTAACTGCCTTAGATGGTTACTAGAATCAAGAAGCCTCTTGACTCCTTCCCAAAGTGGTTTCAGAACGTTTCGCTCCACGAATGATCACTTCGTGAGAATTGACTCAGAAATCTGTGATGCCCTCAGCATGCATCACCATGTCATGGTTGTTACACTTGATCTTGAAAAGGCCTATGAAATGGTCCATAAATCCAGACTTCTGTCTATTATTGCTACATTGCCAATCAAGGGCAATATGTTTTCTTTTATAAAGAACTTCATTGAACATAAATTTCTCTAGGTCCGTATTCAAGATAAGACGTCACATCATGTTGAGATGCCAAACGGCCTTCCTCAAGGGTCAGTTTTAAGTGTGTTAATATTCCTCATCGCCATAAATGATATAATACAGTGAAAAGCCCAGTGAAACTATTCCCGTTTGCTGATGATAATTCCCTCCTCTGCAGCGGCAATAATATTAAATTAACCACAAACATTATGCAGGAATTCCTCAATATGAATTAATAAATGGTCCCAGTCATCAGGATTCATCTTATTATAAACGAAATCAGAATTCATGGTTGTCTCAAGATCTCGGAAAATTTTGAACTCGTCTTCAGTGGTCCTGAAAATTGGTGATCATAATCTGAGAAGAACGAATACCAGTAAAATTCTGGGTTTAACATTCGACCAAAAGCATTCGTGGAAATCCCACATTTCTTCCCTTAAAGTTGATTGCTCCGTTAGACGTAACATATGTCTTTACATAAATGGGGAGCTGATGCCGTTTGCCTAATCAGTTGTTACAAATCTTTGATACAACCAAAATTAGAGTATGGATCCGTGGCTTCTGGCTCAGCTAACAACCATTTACTAAGAACATTGGACCCTATAGTCAACTCTGCCTGTCGCCTAAGTTTGGGGGCCTTCAGGACCAGCCCCTGTACTAGACTGCTAGTTGAAAGGGCCTCCTTCCGTTAGACCTCCGTAGAAAGTACCTATGCTTAAAATTCTCTAACTCAACCCATTGTTGCCTTCCAAATCCCAAATTTAAGTATACGTCTAACCTTTCCAAATCCTTCCAATATGCAAATCATCCCAACTATCCCAAACCGCTAAGTGTTAGACTCACTAAGTACCGTAATGAACTTGGCATTGTGTCGCATGATGTCATGAAGAGGAAACTCAATCCCCTTCTCCCTTGGGTCCATTTCCCTCTGCCAATAAACACGGAAGCGAACTAAACTGACAAATCCCGATCTCCCGAAACATATCCTTAAGCAACTAATCTTGAAGTTTCAGCACGAATTTGTAAACCATAGCCAATTTTTCACGGATGGACCCAAGCAACAATCAAGAGCTAGAAGAGCTGTTATTTCTATCAACCCACCCCTCAAGTACCTTTATCGTCTCCCAGACTTCTATTTCATATTCTCATGTGAAGCCTGGGCTATTATCAGAGCTATTGACATTAGCATCCTAAGACCATCTAACCCAGATATTGTTATTTTTTCTGATTCATTATCTGTTCTATCCGCCGTCGGCAACCGCCATTCTTTGAACCCCCTGATCCAAGAAATCCAAGAAAAGCTGTATCACGCTTTCTGTAAAGGATACCGCATCACAGTTGCTTGGTTTCTGTCTCACATAGGTATCCAGGGCAATGAAGAAGCGGACGCCGCCGCGAAAGCAGCAATGTCTCTTCCAGTAATTGAAACCAAAGCAGATGGCTCACTTCCTGACCTTAATAAGTACCTATTACTCGCGGTTAAGAAGCATTGGGACCGAAACTGGAAAATGTCACCCTCTAAATTACATGCAGTTAGGAAGAATATCTTGGAATCTCCCATCACATCCTTTAGCCTTAGCAGAAGACAGCAAGTGATTCTTACGAGACTGCGAATTGGTCACTTTTACCTTAGCCATAACCACTTTATGAAAAAGACTATTCCTGATCCGTGCCCAAACTGCGGACTGCCTGTGTCTACAAAGCATCTTATTGTTGATTGCCATGTGATGACAACGGACAGAACAAACCTTAATATTAATAATGATCTCCACTGTATTTTCAATTCTTATTTTGGATGCTTGAAAATCATTAACAAATTTAAGCTGGTTAATTGTATTCAGCAATTGATTATAATAGTTTGTCAATCTCATGTACAAATACAGTATTAACCCTCTATCGCTAATGTATGTGTACCTCAAGGAAATTGATAATCATGTAAATTTGTTGGCATTCAATCATGTAAATTTGTAAATACTGTATTTTTGTAACTGTGGTCGCCAATGACCTAGATGTTTCTAAGGCGACTTTAAATAAATAATATAAAAAAATGTATCCTATGTGGAAATCAAGCTTTTTTTTGCAAGTTTTTAATTAAAAAAAATACTTCGAGTTAAATTTAAAAGTTGAAATTTCTACTGCAGTTTGGTATGATAGAGGTCTAGCATGTGTGCAATTTTCAGATTTTTATCTGGTCCCGCAATAGAAATATTACAGTTCAAAAGTTGGAAAAATTATAATTTTTAAGTGTATGTATATTTCAAATTGTACGTTGTATACCAATGATATTGTACTAAAAGTAACTATACTGTTATAGGTAAATAATATTTCGATTTGGAGACCAGAGTATTCTGAATCGAGTGCTTTTTATTCTAGAATGGTAGA
Organism: Acheta domesticus; assembly: GCA_031308135.1. Classification (NCBI taxonomy): domain Eukaryota; kingdom Metazoa; phylum Arthropoda; class Insecta; order Orthoptera; family Gryllidae; genus Acheta; species Acheta domesticus. The sequence continues at coordinate 130,934,281 of JAHLJT010000631.1, read as the reverse complement.
ACAATCTAGAGCTGAGTAATTTAGGAAAGAGTAAATGCCTGCAAACGCGAAAAACACGGCATAAGAAAAAAGTTAAAGATGTTTTTGAACAGCCAAAACACAGGGAAATGTGTGTACAAAATATGAATTTTTTTGAGAGGGTCGAGCGGCCATCGATGGACCGCTTTAAATGGATTGACCCTTTTGTCTTTTGTAGACATTAGACTTTCCTCTTATTATATTCCAACAAATATCAGCCAGTATTTTTAGCATCCACTTCCCCTGATATTGTCTTTGCACGGTCTCTATATCTTCATGGAACCTTTCACAATGCTCATCTGATACAGTTCCATAGTTATCTGGGGAAAATTCGATATGCGAATGTAAGAAATGAACCCTAAGGGACATATTTCACCCTAAATCTTGGTAAACTTTTAACAGTACTTCACTGTTGTTTTATAGTCTCCACATCTGTATTTTCCTAAGAAATTTTCTATTGCATTTTGAAAGCATATCCAAGCATTTTTCTTTCTCCGATAAACATTCCTAAAAATTAGAATCTCTATTAAGTTCTCTAATTTGGGTCCAACAAAAACTCTTCTTTTATTTTCGCAGCCGTCAGTCGAGGAAACTTTTTTGTAAGATAGGCAAAGCCTCTCCTACAGGGGCGCAGCGTCCGTAGACGCGCTGGAAGCGCCGCTTCCATTACGAATTTCCATCAAACATTTTTACATTTTAACCTTGCTGTGGCCCTCGGGTCCATTTCGACCCAAATACAATTTTAATTTCTTGTACAGCTTAAGAAAATGATGCGATCGTTCTGATACTCCATGAGAATTATTTTTTTACTGTTTTCTACCCGTATATAAAATGTCATTAATTTATTTTCAATGCGAAAGGAATTATAATTTTTTTTACACATAAGTTCTTCGGGTCCATTTGGACCCGTGACATTTCTCATGTTGAACTCCTGTTAGAAATTTCGTATTTGGTAAATTCGGTAAACTCGGTAAACTCGGTAAACTTTGGTAAACTCGGTAAATTCGTAGAAATCAACTATGGAAGGAATGTATTGTCATTGGAGACTTTATCTTCTCATAAGGTGTACAATAACAATATTTCGTCGAATAATACTATCAAACTACGAAAATACTATCAAAGTTCTACGAACAGCTGGGAGCGATCTCACCTCTAAACTACGGAAAGACGGTTCTTTCCAAAACTAGAACGTAGTATTCTGATGTGTTTCTTCCTCTTCCGATAATGTGCAATCTTCAATTGTATGTAACAATCAATGAATAATTAGACGTTTTCCGAGGCAATTGTCAATTTCGGCAGCACATGCCAAAGACTTGGCAAATACAGAGGGAAATTTTGAATGAAACACGTTACGTGTGGAATGCACAACCTCTGGCAAACAAGAAGGGCAACCCAGAGAACAAAATATGGGAATAAAAGTTGTGCTATAATTATCCTCACTTGTGAACGATAATAACTCCTGAAAATTTCCTTACATCATATCAGTTGGGCCAGGAGCTTCTCAAACGGGACATTACTCTGGGTGGAACTATGCGCAAAATCAAATCTTCTATACCGCCAACACTTCTCCAGACAAAGGGGAATACAAACTAATATTCTGCTTTCGCTTTTGCGAGTTACCTGACATTAGTATCGTATGTGCCACAAATGAACAAGTGTGTTGTCCTTCAAAGCACCCTTTAGAATGATGCAAGAGGCTGCGAATCTGGAGAAAAGAAACCAGAAATAATGACCACCTATAATTCTACAAAGGTAGCTGTTGATACAATTAGTTCTTATTCATAGAAAAAATACATTTTTGTGGCCTATTGTGGTTCTCTATGACAAAATAATCATTTTACATCAATTCAAACATTTCTTTCAAAAAAGAAAATTCGGATTGCTAATAAAAATGCTATAAAAATAACACTTTTTATAGAAAACTTGGGGAATCGTTTATAAAGCCGTTATTGAACGCAGAACACACCTGCCACAAACTTCGTCATCTAGAGAAGGAAAAAAACTAGAAATTCGATGCAAAATTCACCGTTTTAAAAATTAAGATTTTTAGATTCTATTCGAAAAAGAGGAAAATGGAGTGTGTTACAAAACAGGTAACAAAATTACTTTTCGTTGCTCCAAATGAATACTCTTAGAGGTAAAAATCATGTCAATTACATTTGTACTACATGTGTGTAATACAATTGTTCTATATGTGCAGTTCATTATTTTGCTATCACGCAAGTTCAGAGACCATTATTTTACATTATTGCACAACCTTATAAATAAAATAAATGTGTATAATTAATATTTAGGTGTAAAACTTTAACTTCCTATTAAGAATACTAAATATGATCAATGGAAAAGTAAATAATCTGCAAGAGAAATTATATGGGTCCATTTGGACCCAAGGAGCTTGAGAAGGAGTAAATTTGAGGACCGCAGTCGGGTTAAATGTATTAATATCCGCTTCTGAAGCTCGATGAAGTGTTGGAATCTATAGTTTCTACTTTGCCGGGCTTTCACGGCCTCGTTATTCACGCGCTTCTTCGTATTTCCCTCGCCCTCAAGATTGTCAGACGAGGCTATTACAGTTCGAATAGGGCGGGCGGCGCGTGAAATATTGTGCACCCTGTGCGAGGCTACAAGACGCGCAGCCCTCAGGAGACCTCCGTGGTTCAGAAGGAATAGTGTGTTTTGCTTGTTAAGGACTGTGATTGAAACGTGACTACTGAACTGTGAATAAAGCGTGAACCGGGCATCAAGGCACGTGTAAGTATCAGCGTTCATAGACACCTCCTTTTTTAAAAATTTTGGAGATTCCTTCGTAACTGTTCGAACGTGTTCCTTGCAAAGGTTATTGTAGGCAGACGGACGCGCTACGGGCCGGCGCTTCCAGAGCATTATGGAAGGGGCTGCGGCTGCAACCCGCGCCGGGAGTTCGAACGGAGATTGAGCATCGCCGTCTTTACGTGGATGTGCAATTGAACATTTAAAACAAAATACATTTTGTTTTAAAAAAAACAATGTACACAGTAGCAGAATATTTAGCACAAAATCAGTGTAGCCAACTTTACTAGATATACATAACCTCTTTACAAGAAAACTAATGCCAAACTCAGGCGGAATGTTTCTGAATTTTGAAATCTATACCTGATACGCTATTTAAACCTCAAATTTGCATATAGGATACACAAATTATTAAAGAGTACATATTTTTACTTCACAAAAACACCCTTGTTACACAGTGTAATTTAATATTAATAATACTGAAAGATGCCGGTCGGGATAATCAAGATAGCTAAAGCAGTAGTGGTGTGATGATCTCGGACAGAAGGATCGCGGGTTCGAGTCCTGCCTCGCGCATAAGCGTGTTTGTGTATGTATGTGTGTGTGGCCCTTTCACTCATTATCATCATTCCATCTTCGATAAAAATCAGATCCAGCTAAATGATGATTCCTTGAGAAATTTCATGCAGCTGCCACCGAGATAATGTTACTGACACCCGGTAAGTGCAGGGTGCATGCACGCGTGGTCTAAGGCGACCTCTTCGCCGGTAAAAATACTGAAAAATATATGCCACATACGTTTTAACAACCCGTATAATAAACCATTTTTTATTAAGATCTACATAGCCATGAAGTATAATTAAAGTGCAGCATTTATTTAGAAAGTGTTTTATATGTTTTCAGAAGGTGTCACTTGTAACTCTATATACGAAAGCAATAAAAATAACACCACTCACTTAGCATCTACGAGACCATAACACTCTCTAATGTTTTTTACTTTCAACTTAGTGATCTGTCTTCATCGAAATACTAATGACTTGGACAATTAAGACAATGAAATTACAATAAAAATTATTTTATTACTTTTGCTTTAAAACTTGCAATAAACATGAAAATGTATGAAACTCGAGAACAAAGCTTTAAATAACTGTGCTCTTAAAAATGTAACTCATATATTCGTGTGAAATCTCTTTTGTTTATTAGTTGCATTAATATTCATTCTCGGTCATTATCTAGTTGTGGATGAGCGCATGTATTCGCAGTCCCAATAACGTGGTTAAAAGTCCACCTACTTCAAGAACACCTCTTCCATGGTGGTGAGGGAGACCCCGAAGGTGACCACGTCCAACTGGGAAGCCTTCTGCTCCAGGTCCGCCAACATGGGCTCGAAGCGCGCCGTCTGAGCTTCGTCCAGCTGGTAGACGATCTCGAAGCCCGCCTCCCGGGCAACCTTCGGACCCTCGATATGCTTCGCCAGCAACTGCGACATTTACAATATATTAGATTGAAGGAGGCGACTTCTTTTATTACTTCATGTAATTACGTCAACAATATCGCATCAGAATTCCCACAAATTATTTAGTGCCCGAGACATTATTTTCTATTTCATTGATGCCACTGTCCAAATTCTAAAAGTGAAGTTACTAGCGGCTATAATGAAGACATTAACAGAACGACTTAGTACAGACCTAGGTCGACTACAGGAGCTCTCCCCGAATACTCTCGAGCCCCGAGATGTGAAATTTGAACTACGGCAGGCCCACTAATTAGAGTGAATTTGTATTATCCCCTTATGGCTTTGTACTTTTTATCACCATCGAAGTCACTCGTTAAGTCAGAAATCGTTAATACAATATAATCGGGGAAAGCGAGACACTGCAAAACGATCTGAACCAAATACTTGATTGCAAAGAGCGACCAGATTGTCTGTAAAACAAATGAGGGTTGGCATCAGATGCTAATTTCCTATAAACAATTGCGTATCTCGAAAAGGAAAGGTGATAGCGCTTATCGGATTGCGGAATTTCGCAGCTTGTTGAAAGGCAATTGAGAAGAGAGTAAAGAAGCATTACAAAATTTGTAAATTTATAAACAATTTCCAATTTTTGCGATTCTAAAGTGGGAAGAGTTTCCTGATGGCCCAGAACCGAAAACTGCGAATTAAAAATTTTGCAACAATTAACAATTTTATAAACAATTTCGAAATGTGCGTTATTCCTGCGGAAGAGTGTTCCCAAATTGTCCCTGAGTTCAATATCGCAAAATAACAATTTTGACCAGAGATGCAAATTGATTGCTTAATATCTAGTTTAATTGTTGCTTTAATAATAAAATATACACTTGGTCTTTGAATTTTATTGTCTTTTATTGCGATTGTTCTCTAGAAGTCCTCTATCGAATGTAGAAAGACAGTATTTTGCAATTTTTGCAAATTTTAGAAACATATGAACACTTGAAAATGTGCAATTATAATAGTTTTTCTTATGGAAAAAATCTGGACATTTGATAAAGTTCATGGATTGTGTATGAACTACAATATTGGAATTAGAATGCGTATAAGAAAGTAATTTGTCTACAATTAGTGTTATTTTATCTCACATCAACGTAATTTCTTCAAAAAGAATTGTGTTAATAGTGGTTAAGTGTATGTGTTCATATATATTTGAATAAATTTACTTTCATGTTCATAAAAGTGTTTCATTCCTTGTATTTTTATTTGAAAATATTTCCACATCGTAACTAGCGACGCCCGCCATTTTCTACGACGGAAGTTTGTTAGGGCACTCCCCCCTGTATTGAGACTGGCTGCGTAGGTTTATAAGGCTCCGCCTGCGACGTTTCGTCATGACAAGGGCTGCCCAAACCGTGCACAAGCTGAACTTAGCCGCAGACGGCCGCGATCAATTTTTGTTTCCAGAACGGTACAAGTGGTGAAAAGTATGTATGATAATACTAATATCGCAGTAAAATACAATGGGTATGTTTCTGGAAAGAGAATTATAAATCAAGAAGTAAGGCAGGGTGACAGTCTTTCGCCAACACTCTTTAACATATATCTGGGATATATAATTAGAAGGTGGAAGAACATGGTGCCCTCAGGAATCCATCTGGGCAAAAATACATTTTTAAATACTCTTTAATATGCTGACGACCAGGTAATCGTGCAGGAAAACGAAGATAATTTGCAAATTTCTATTTACCAACTGGATCAAATTTTAAAGGAGTACAAGAGGAAGAAGGGAAAGAATCGATAAGGACAAAGATTGTGCTTCAAAATATGGTTTTAGAACAAGTGACACGTTTTAACTACCTAGGGTGCGAAATTACATATGGAAGAGGTAGGGATATCACCAGCAAGATCCGTAAGTTTCAAGCAGTATATGGAACCATAAATACAACATTTAAAAAGAAAGCACGAAAAGAAACCCTGCTAAAATTGTATGATATAATGGCCCTCCCAGTTTTACTGTATGGATGTAAAACTTGGGTGCAAAAACAAGAAGATTGTAGGAGGCTTGAATCAGCAGAAATGAGATTTCTGAGAGGAGTAAATGGCTGTACATTAAGAGACCAAATAAAAAGTGAAAAAATAAGAGAGGAACTAGGGCGGAAAGAAACAGTACATGACAAAATTAAGAAGTACAGATAGCAATGGGTGACACATATTGGAAATATGCCGCAAGACAGACTTCCAGTGCAAGCCCTGAATCATAAGCTGCGAGAAAAAAGAAACATTGGAAGGCCACGAATAAGATGGAAAGAGGCTTGAACAGGCAATAAGCCTAATCCGTGAAGGAAGATGATGATTTTTTCAAGTACTGTATCTCAGTGCGTTAATAGGCTCCTCATTGCGCCACATCGGCATGAGTCTGAAATTTCACCGCTTGTGCCTCAGCCTTCCTCCACGTAGAATGCGAGTTTCCACGCATATTAATGTGAACATTCATTTGCCAGCACTCTTCTCAAATGCTCAATGAAAATACAAAATCATCTCGATCAGGTTTTACGTCCAGTTTCCCTGATCCTTTGAGCAAATGCTGAGATGGTCCCTGGTTTTGCTTCTGGACATAAATATAACTTCATTTTTTGTGTTCTAAATTTCAGTGCGAAATATAACACAGGCCGACGTTAGTGTAGTTACAAAAAGGAAAACCGCTGATTCCGATTAATTTCAGGATGCTGCATTCGAAATTGACAGCCGTTTTTCTAGATTAGCTCATATTTTTGTAAAACGCAGAGTTGCCAGTTTTTACCATATGGGCTTCAGTTATCACCCAAGTAACCATTTCCACAATGCCACTAGAGTGAGAAATATATAGTATTTCACTCAGTTTGTGAAATTCAGGAGCTTCTTGTTGTTAGCAACAATGAAACGGAGAGATAAATTCGCGATGATTGAAACCATTGACACTTGTGTTCCTTCCCCTTCTATTGTTATGTTTTTAAGTGCTTTTACACATTGAATATAGCCCCTCTCGTCTGTGTGGCACCAATGGGCGGCGCGATGACGCGGGCGAGCAAATATATAAAGTAGAGAGTGCCGTTGTTGCGTGGCTCTGTCATACTCATACGAGTGTGTCTTGCAGTAAGTAATCTATCAAGTGTGAAAATGTTTGTCGTAGGAATCCACTTACGAAGTTTTACACAGTAGCTTCAGTTATTGTACCGTATTTTCGGAGCTGTTTTACAGTTATCATTGTGATCATCGTTAACACAGTGATTTAGTGGATATGCTTTGGTTCTAAGTTTCGCTTTCCTGAGCAAAATGTCAAGTTCTTCCCGCAGATGTAAAAACGCACCGGACAAATTTTGTTAAACTTGGACGTGTTTATGGTTAAGCCTCAGATTAGATCAGGCCTGTCCACGAGTTCTGCTCCGCCCGTGCTCCGGAGCACCAAGTTCGCTCCGACTGACGACGAAGCGCCCTTCAGTTCGGCTGTTTCCGCCACAACCCGACGGCCGTTCCGGACTGCCACTTACTCAGCCCTACCGCGCAACTTTCCTCGCCGAGCGAGTCATTTACTGGATCGTTTTAATCGGATGAAATGCGACGATGTTTTAATGCAGCTCATGTAAAATCAAAGGGGATTTTAATTTAATTTTATTCCACGGAATAAGTTTCTTTTTAATTTTCTAGTTTGAAACATATAATTGAGGAAAACGGGATTTCCTGGACAAGTAGGTTTAGTTAAAGCAAACAAAAGCAATTTAATAGTAACAATTTTATTTGCCTTTTTTATTGTTTACAATTCGCTCGATGCGGGGCACAACATTCCTTGTCGCCATCAAACGCAAGGAATTGCGAAGACTCTCGTCGCTCAAACATCCTCGAAACTTCGATTTGGTTAACTGCATAATAGAAAAGAAGCTCTCACATACATACGTGGATCCAAACATAGAAATTACTTTCGCTGCTTGCATATGCAGTTTTGGGAACTGTTGTTGTGGAAAATTTTCATAAAACTCTAGCAAAGAGTTCGCCGTCCAAAATTTATCTTTCTGTCTCGTGTGACATTGCAAGTCAATCAACTCCAATTGCAAATGTTTCGGAACAGTCTCTGCCGAAATCGAAAATGGTGTCGCAAACAATATAAACAACTGTTCTTGTTCTCTTAAGTTCTTGAAGCGGTTAGAAAAGTTTGCTTTCAAATCTTGAATCACAGTGACATATTCATCGAAACCTTTTTCCACAGTCTGAAGACATAAAAAGTGTGCTGCATTCCTATTCCTTAATTGACCTTCCCACAGGGAAAGCTTTAATTCAAAGGCTTTTATTTTATCAAATAAATCTTTAATGAGACAGTTCTTGCCTTGCATGGACATATTAAGTTCATTTAGATGGCAGGTAATGTCAGCAAGAGACCCTAATGCTGCCACGCACTTTGGGTCGGCTAGCAGTTTACATTCATCAGGTTTTTCTTTAAAATCCAAAAACAATTGTATTGCCCCCTTTAATGCAAAAAAAACTCTTAAAAACAGCTCCACGACTCAACTATCTCCCTGCACAATGATACGGAATATCCGAAAATTCAGTGTTTATGTCTATCAATAATTCTTTGAATTGACGGTGGTTAAGACCATGAGCACGGAGAAAATTTACAATGCGGATAACGTCTTTAGCAACATTGCCAATATTCGCCGCTTTGGAAAAAGTGCTTCCTGGTGTATAATACAATGCACGCAGCTAATGAGTTCTTTGCCAAACTCCAACAGTTTTGTTTTTACTAACGTAACAAATCCAATGTGCACTCCACACACGGTGCACCGTCAGTTGTTACAGAACACAGCCGTTCCCACGGTAAACCCACTTCTTCCAAAGCATCCTCGACGGCTCGAAAAATATCGACACCCGTTGTTGTGTCCTTGAGGTCGCCTTGTCGCACGGACTGAAGGGATGCCCCCCTCCCCTGGTGACTAATTTGCGCCGGCGCGCTGCGTGGAGCACGGGCGGAGGAAAATTGCACCGGAGCACACTTTTGGACAGGCCTGGATTAGATCGATGAATGATGTCGTTAGGGATTTATATTGTTTTTATTTTGACTGTAAGATTGAAGATCAGGATCAAAACTGGGCCCCTCTTGTGCGTTGTCTGATGTGTCTGACGACCTGGCTAAAAAACAAGAAAAGGATGCGTTTAGCTGTTTCGATGATATGAAGAGAACCCCGAAATCACTATAGCGACTTGTTTCTGTATGACGAATACAACAGGAAGTAACAAGAAGAAACAGCGTGCCATCGAATATCCAAACTTGCAATCCGCGATCAGACCGGTACCTCATGGAGAACATTTACCTGCACCTACTCCTCCGAACGATTGGAATATTGGATCGATATTGCAGCACGTACAGGAACCGATGAGACAACTAACTTAATACCTGGCAGATGAAGATCTGAGAAATAGTTCTTTCACTTAAAAGATGAGACTTATTTCATCCTTCAACATGAATTGAACGCTTTAGCGAGAGACTTACAACTTTCCAAAGAGAAAGGGTGCTAGACTCAAGGAAAGGAATTTACTGGCTCCCGGAACTACTTACACTCAGTGCAAGAAAAGGAACGAGCCTTTTTCAGAATACTACAGAATGGAAGATTCCCTTTGCATATGCAGGGCTATCAATGGCCTGACGAATGAGTTAGGAATCCAACATAATCCATCTGATTGGTGTCTTGTCATAGATTCATCTATGTACAGTCTGAAAGCAATTTTGCTTCATAATGGAAATAAACTGCCTGTGGCAAACATTGTTCCAATGAAAGAGACTTACGAGGTTCTCATACTCATTTTAATCGTATCAAATAGATCATAGTTGGCAAATTTGTGGAGATGTAAAAGTATTTGCAATATTATATATTGGTCTGGAAGGTGGATTTACACTTTTGTTTTTTGTGACTTTGGGACTCAAGAGCTACAGGAAAAAAAATATTACAAAAGGAGTGGCCCCCCAGAGTGTCATTTAAGCCTGGTACCAATAACGTCAAGTATGAGCTTCTGATAGATCTAGGCAAGGTTCTGCTTCCAACTCTGCACATTGTTGGAACTAATGAATTTCGTAATAGGAATAGACAAAGAAGGTGAAGTATCTTAGTGTTTTCCAAAACTAAGTGATGGTCTGTATACATCTGTGAACATTATACCGTATAAACTATTCTGAGTATGTAAATGTTAAAGCAGTTTTTAAATACTACTAAACTAACTGAATATAGTTTTTTAATTGTTAAGATTTAATAAATTAATTTATAGAATTTTAAAACTTGATTGTCTTTGACACAAGTGCCAAAATGAAGTTGATTCCCTTTTTGCAGTCAAACAGCTTAATCTCCGGGACCTTCAAGATAGCTCATTATGCCTATTATGGTAAATTTGGCAACTATGCGTTACACAAAAATACGAGCTAATCCAGTAAAACGGCTATCGTATTCGTATTTAGCGACCTAAAATTGGTCAGAATCAGTGAGTTTTGGTTCTGGAACTTTTCAAAAGTTTCAAAACGTCGGCCAGTGATAATTATTCATATTATCGTTTTCCATATTGTCGTGGCAAAAAGTATTATTCTTTCTTGAAGAACATGATAAGGGTTAAGGGCACAAATTTATAGCTAATTTACCTTTGAAAATATATTTTATTATATAGGAGCGAATATTTTGTCAACAAAATTTGAAAAAACCCTCTTTTTCTGTATTAAAAATTCGACTAGAATATGGTTTAGGATGGAGATCACAGAATTATGAAAACGTGCACAAATTTCACTTCTCCCCGTAGCTCGTCACACACAGTTTTAAACTATTTTTGATGTAAATAAATAAATAAATAAAATTTTCGCCACTAATGACATCTTGAAACTGAAGACAGTGTAATAGAAGTTCCGGAAGCTACATTGGTCTTGGCGAAAAATAAGTTACGATGCAGTACTTTTGGGCCAATCGTTAGTAAGATCTTTATGACTTAAATATTTTCATTTTACAAAGCTAATGAATATTTTATATCACAAAGACACAAATTTTCATTTCAGAACATATTTTTCACTCTTTTCTATTATTAACTCTTGTTCATTTAGATTCAGTGCACCCCACACATTTACACAATCTCTGCTCATCGCAAACTCCATTTCTCTAACTATACAAAACCGATATTACTTATTAACCATTGTGTTAATATATACTATCCATTATCAGAATTTATACCTTATTACAAATGGTTTAAATACACAGAATGCAAGTCATGTGCGCGACACCCAGAATCCACTTCAAAATAACAGAAACTGACGAATGTAACACATATCAACGATGAAATGAATCACTACGATAGATGAACTGATTAAACATGTAATGTTCAAAAGCCAGAGTTACTAATGGAGGTACCAGTAAAACAATATAAACATTGAGTGGGGTGGGCTACACCTTACTGTACCGGTTGAGGGTTACTTCACGAAAGTCAATTTCCGCACACTTATTAGTTAGGTTTACCCAAAAATTATACATTGTCAATTATCGTCTTAGTAAAGAAAACAATTGAAATCATCAGGTATTGAGGGGATAATAATATGCAAGATTTTAGTTGACGTTTTTTACTTTCCCGTATACGTACGTATACACGGAGTGATATACGTAGTATAGGGAAAGTTATGTAATGCTGCGCGAAAAAATGGCCAATTTTCGGCGGAAAAATTTAATTGCCGGGCCGTGAAAACGAATAGGTGGATAAAACCAGTTGCTAAATTAAGAAAAAAAATCCTGTATCTTGTGGTGTGGTCAAAATCCATGATTTTTTGCTTCTTTATACTTAAAAATCGATTGACGGCATTCCGTCCGTCTGTCCGTCTGTGGTCAACGCTAGCGCCTAAATCGTTCGGTCGAATTTCTTCAAAATTGATATTCTCCAGTCGATCTGATTCTAGTCGAAGCTTTGTGATTTTGAAAAAGATTCTTTGAAATTTGGGGGTACTTTATATGAAGCCCCCCGGGGATTTTCAACATTTTCTCAAAAACGGCTCCAAATTTTTTCTTTAAATTTCTTGTATGAATAGAGGAAAATACACTTTTTAACATGGCATAGGTTCGATTTTCACGTACAGCTCTGAATTTTCGAAAATTGTGAAAGTTTGATTTGTTTTCGGCGTCTTTCTCCAACTACAAAATTGAAGATAGAGATTTTTTCTTCAAATAAAATTTGTTCTGCATATTGAGTTCTTGATAAAGGTCATGTAAATGTTTTTCACAATTTTGGTAGTTTTCGTGCAATATTGCGTGCAATATGTGCAATTTTAAAAAATTACAAAAACAAGATTTTCTCAAAAACGGCTCCAAATTTTTTCTTTAAAGTTTTGATAGGGATAGTGGTAAATATACTCTATCAATGACATAAAACCCATTTTGGTCTATCGGTTGGTTTTTTAAAAAATTACCAAAATGTAAATTTTTTTACTTGTCTCTCACGTCGTTAATATTTACATTATCGTCGATTTTTTCACATTAATATATTTATGAGTATATATGCTTTAAATAATGTCAAGTAAAGTTTCTCGAAAACACTACCGTTTTCTGTGAAAAGTAGCTCAAATTTCGGCATTTTCAGAAATGCTCAAACGTCATTTTCTCGTATATGGCTGCAATTTTTTTCTTGAAACTTTTGTAACGGATAGTGCTAATTACACTCTTTAGTATAGCGTAAAGTTTATTTTGAGTTATTTTTTTTGTTTTTTCAAAAAATACATAATTGTAATTTTTTTGAAAGATCTCTCACATCTTTAATATGCACATTACCAGCAATTTGCATAGATGATTATATTTTCGAGTGTATGTGCTTCAAATAACTTCAAATAAAGTATTTTGAAAACTCAAAAATTTTCTGTGAAAATGAGCTTCAAATTTCGCATTTTTAGTAGTGCTAAAACGCCATTTTCTCTTAATCGGCACATAATTTTTAAAAGAAAATTGCCATTTACGGCTAGTTTTAATGAAATATGCTCATCAAAAACAGACCTTCAAATAAGATCATGTTGAATTTTTAGGAATATGAGTAGTATTTCTCTAATTTCCTGACAAACATCGCCCGATCAGAATTCACTGCACTTCGTTTTCGTAGTTTTTTACAACTATAATAGTGAAAATACAGATTTTTCTGAATTAAATGTATTTATCAAAACTACATCTGCAAATAATGGTATGCTTAGTTTTTTCAAAATACGAATAGTTTTTCTACAATTTCGTGACAAACATAATGCTGCAATTTTACTGCGTGTCAGACAGCTGGATGCGTCGTAAATTAGGATTTGCAATTTTGTATATTATTTCTTTGTTCGTTTCTTACATTCAACCTTTTGTTACACATTCACATATTAATCTTTTAAAAATTATTTATTTTGAAATATTTGAAATAAAAATGACTAGCTCTCAGAATATCGACAATGCAGGGAATACAACAATGAAATTTGGTTTCACGCTCGCGAATTTCTGTGAATCAAGTTTCATTGTTGTGATTTGATGTAGCTGTATGAAAAGGAGTTATAATTGTCAATTAATATTGATATTTGCATGAAAATATTTAGTTTTCGCACCAAATGCTCTATCATTTGTTGTAAGTAGAGTATTTTTGCATGGTCTGAGAATACTCTTCTCTAATCATGCCCTACGAAAAGCATTTCTGTATTGTCCGGGGTATCAGGCTTATTTTTCAATTAAAAATTTACAAAACTTTAGTATTCTATTTTTATGCAGTTGTAGAATTCACATAGTTCTGACAACACTGCGATGGAAACAATGAGTTGTTCGCCTTTTGATTGAATTGGATGTTTTCGAATAATAGCTAAGATGTTAGTAGCGCAGAAAGTGCAATATTTCAATACTACGTATCTGTTTCCAATGACGCGGGAAAGTATGTGCCGTTGTAGCACCACTAGTTTAAGTTTTAATTAAAAAATACTGTAACGAATATTGCATCATCTGCCGGTGCCCCAGAACTGGAGAATTCCGGGTCGCAGGTCGCGAAGAAGTGTGACGCAAGTTTCAGAAGGGTCCAGGCAGGCGCCAGACAGGTATAAATTCGCCGCTGCCTGCGACCGCTAGTTAGTCTAGTCTGAAGTGGAAGCGTGCGTGCTATTAACGTAACAAGACTCTTTATAAAATCGGTGATTTTCCCCCTTCAGACGATAACTTCTAGTACCTTCTGCAAATAGTACTAGACTACTATTAAAATTGTAATGGAAGCATGTATCAGTCATTTCGTATTTTTTACGTAAAACTGCCCAATTATACTTCGGTATTTCTTTCTTGGCGTACGGGGTGTGCCAATAAAATGGAATAACTCTATTTTGCGTCGTTCTCCGCTGTGCCGCCAGGATCCGTATGATCGCCAGTACTGCTTGATACAGTCGCGATCATGCGAACTCCTAGCGGCACAATTAAGAACGACGCTAAATACCGTGATATTCCATTCTATTGACACCCCCCCCCGTGCGCCAAGAAAGAAAATCCGAAGAATAAATGTAAATGCATTGAAGAACTATATTACTCATGGAATATAAATGGAGTGAGTAGTTACTTTTACATAACTGCAGTTATTTGTGATTTATATGTTTTCAATGTACATTAAGTAATGGAACCATGGTTTGTAGATGATTTTTTTAATAAACAACAGATTAGGAAGTTACAAGAATAATTCTTCGTAGAAACCTGTGGTTCGCTTTCACGATTCGTGAGTCACGAAGTCGATTCACTACCGCCACCACAAAGCAGACGTACTATCGAAGAACTACGGGACGACAAGCCGATTTCTTTGATTGAACCGGTGCAACTTTACCAATCATCGACTGAAAACGCGGGAAAATGTTGTGGCAATGTGGGCGGAGACACAGTGGAGGCCATTCAGGAACATGGCACCAGTTTCAAAATTTGTCATATCTGTAGCACGGAAATAAATAATTCCGAGTGTATTGCTACGACAACACGTACTTACATGTCAGGTTAATGACAATTGAAATAATTAAGTTATTGAGTTTATTGATAATTTCATCTGAAATTTCAACCAGTAAATAACTAGTGGACTTTTTTACTTTCTCGCCTGACGAATACTTCGTAAGATGAGAAAGTCATGTAATCGTACGCCGGAAAACGGGGAATTTTCTCCAGAAACACTCTTATAGCAGGAGTCTGGTAAAGAATAAGTGGATAAAACCTGTTGCTAAATTTAGAAAAAAAATCTCTCTCGTGTTTTGTTGCTTCTTGATACTGCATACTGCATCGATTGACGGAAAAACGTCCGTCTGTCCGTCTGTGGTCAACGCTAGCGTCTAAACCGTTAAGCCGATTTTCTTCAAAATTGACATTCCCCGATCGTTTTTACTTGTCTCAAGGCCCCTGGAATTTAAAACTGATATTTTAGTATTTGAGGGTACTTTACATGAAGCCCATTTTGAGATTTTCAAAGTTAAAAGAAAATGGCTCCAAATTTTTTGATTATATTTTGTCGTGTTTCCAGCTGGGAGGCAATAGATGAAAATTTATTAAAAGTGAATATATCTATATATGGGTATAAAATAACAATATTAGGAGTGTATGCTGTAAATGACGATGTCTTAATGTAATCGAAGACGGATTTTTTAATAAATTAGACACATTAATTGAAGAAATTGGAAATACAAGAGAAATCATTGTTGCTGGAGATTTGAATAGCAGAATAGGACATCAAAGTAGAAGTAATATTGTAGGACCTTTTGGGGAATCTATTGTAAATGATAATGGTATCAGACTTATTGATATTTGTGAACAAAATTCTTTAAAAATTTTAAATGGATTTTACCAACACAAGGATATCCATAAATTTACTTGGCATCAGGACACCTTAAATAGAAAATCTATCATAGACTACATCATCGTTCGACAGAAAACAAGATTAAAAATTCAAGATGTAAGATCGTATAGAGGAGTGACAGGTAGTGACCACTATTTAGGTAATTCAAAAATAGTATTCCCATTCAGAAAACAATATACGATAGATGAACAAGATAGAAATGCAGAAAGTTCCATTACTGAAATTAATATTACAAAATACGATTTAAAATGTTTTGAAGATGAAAGTACAGTATTTCTTTATAAAAACGGTTAGATGAAAAGCTAGC
The DNA here is from genome assembly GCA_031308135.1 of Acheta domesticus. Lineage (NCBI taxonomy): Eukaryota > Metazoa > Arthropoda > Insecta > Orthoptera > Gryllidae > Acheta > Acheta domesticus. Next base: position 130,917,881 of record JAHLJT010000631.1, on the reverse strand, counting down.
GAACATTGCATACAATTCCACTGAAGAACAGTACCAACGAATATTAAGTTGTTTACACGATTCGGCAAAAGAAGCTCTGGGTATTTGTCATAATTCTCCAAAATCAAAATTACTTTATTATTGGAATGAAGAGATAGAAAATGAGGTCAGAAAAAAGAAAGAAAAATATCTAAAATGGTTAAATACAAAAGAAATTCAAGATAAAATAGAATTTAAGACGCAACAAGCTAAGGTTAGAAAAAAAGTAGCAGATATTAAAAATTTAAACTGGAATAACATGTGTCAAAAAATAGACAATTTTATTGGCGGAAGGAGAAGTACAGAAGCATGGAAAATTATTAAGAAATTTAGGAAAAATTCCCGGGAAAATGAACATATTCAGTATATCGATATTCAAGCATGGGAAAAGTATTTCCAAGAATTATTATCAGAAACCAGAGAAGAATATTTAGAAAACACAAGAAATATTAGAATACATAATGTTGAAAATAGCTACATTACTGTAGATATCGAAATTGTGAAGAAATCGATTAAATCATTAAAAAATGGAAGAGCGACGGGTGTAGGTGGAATTCCAGCAGAGTTATTAAAATATGGTACTGATAAATTACATAACTTGTTAAGAGAGTTATTTGAAAAATGTTTAAATGGAGAAAAAGTACCAGAAGATTGGAAGATAGGTTACGTTTCAGTGATACATAAAAAAGGCAGGAAAGATGAATGTAAAAATTACAGAGGTATTACTGTCACCAGTATATTTAGCAGAGTATATGGAAAAATTATTAAGTATTTTTTAGAAAATGATTTTAGGAATACAGAAGAACAGGCAGGATTTAGAGCAGGCAGATCTACAATAGATCATATATTTTGCTTACAAGAAATTATTGAAAAAAAAGTAGTTCGAGCACAACCTCTTCATTTAGTATTTATTGATATTGAAAAAGCTTATGATAGCGTACCGTTGATTAAATTATGGGATGCGTTGAATACAAGTGATATTAATCCGGTTTTAGTGAAATCCATTCAAGAATTGTATAAAAATTCATTTTCGAAAATAAAAATTGGAAAATTTTTATCAACTGGTTTTGTAGCGAATAAAGGATTACGTCAAGGATGTTGTGTATCACCTACGTTATTTAAAATTTATATTGAAAACTGTTTAAAAATTTGGAAGAAAAAATTTAATAAAATGGGTTTACCTATAAATGAATGCACAATTTATACGTTACAATTTGCTGATGATCAACTGATAATAGCACAGGATTTGGATGATGCAGAATTTATGACTAGAAAATTAATTCAAGAATATGACAAGTGGGGTCTGAAAGTGAATATGGAGAAAACTAAATATATGGTAATTGGAGACAATGGGACAGATTTGGTTTTAGAAGAAGACATGGGGAAAATTATACACACAAAGGAATATAACTACTTGGGAATTAAAATTACAAATGATGGAAAACAGTTTACAGAAATTCGGTCAAAAATAAATTCAGGAAAAAGAACGATTTCAATTTTAAATAGTATTTTATGGGATAAAAGTATCAAAAAAGAGACGAAAATTAAAATATTTAAAACGATAATTAGAAGTATAAGATATTAGTGTAGTATCAAGGCAAAAGGTTTCACTGTAAACAGAGAAATTTTATTCACCTTTTTGCAATTACATTATTACGCAAAACTATAATACTTTACTCTCACCTGTAAACAGAGAAACGAGAATTAATCCTTATTACTACCGCTTCTCTAGCTTCTCTATTTACTTATCTTAAATACAATACAACACAATATAATAGACTTTCTCTCCGCATTCCTTTGTCCACCTATTATAGCACTTCGTCTGTCAACAACGAAACGCTAAGCGTTGGAAGCGCGGTATATTCAAATTAAAGATAATATATTTTCTTTACATCTCCCCTCCCCCCTCGGGGTGAGACATATAAGAGCATTTTGATTTCGGGTATATTCTCTATTCTTCTCCTGCTTCTTCTTTTGTGTCTTCCTGTCCTATTGGTATGAGTTTTGATATATGGAATAAACTTATTTGTGACTTCACATTAGTCTTGATTTTGTACAGAGACTTTGATATTTTTTCTATTATTTCAAATGGTCCAACTCTCAGATGGTCAAGCTTTTTTCTATTTAGTCTGTTTCCGTTTTCTATATATACCATGTCTCCGACATTATACACATAACATTTTCTGTTTTTATCATAAAGATTTTTGTTGTAGTTATGTGATCTTGTGGAGCTTTCGAAAGCTAATTTTCTATCATTGGTCCAGTCATCTTTGTTTTTTTGTCTTTTTAGTTCGTCTGGTATGACACTCGTGTCCGTTCCATTCAATAAATATTCTGGAGCAAAACCAGTAACAGAGTGTTCAATCTTATTATATTTATCTACACATTCTCTAGCAACCGTTATCCAAGCTCTTTTTTGTTCGGTTTCATTTATTTTACATCTGATTTTATTGACTAGAGTGTGATTCAGTCTCTCGTTCAGGCCGTTTGAAAATGGTGCATTAACTGCTGTAAATATTAGTTTAATGTTCATTTCTTCAAGAAATTCTTTAAATTTTTTTGAATTTATCCCCGGGTATTGGTCCGTTAGTATAATGCCAATTTTATCTGTTTTCGACACGTTCTGAACGAGCTTGATGAAATCAGTGGCGTTCTGTGTCTTGGATGTTAAAATAAATGCATATCGTGTGTAGTGATCGACCAATAAGTGGAGGTATTTTTTTGTTGATCTTCGTCCTCCAAATCCGCCAATGGTGTCTATAGACATGATTTCAAATGGTTCAGTAGCTGGTCCCAAGTGGGACATTAATCCAAATATGCCTTGGCCTCTTGTTTTATTTTTTATACAAATGTCACAATTTTTACATATTTTTTTTCTTCGAATTTCTTTTTGTTATTATATTTATGTTCTTTCATTTTTGCAAAATTATTTTGATTTACTACATGTTCATATTTTCTGATTTCATGCAATAATGCAGTAGAGTTCACACAATGTTCTTTATCAATTTTATTTCTGACAAATTCAGGTAATCCTGCTGCAATAAGCAACACTAGGGTCTTTGAACTAATTGCATTGTCCATATCTATTAATAGCTTTTCTTTCCTCATAGCATATTCAATCAATTAACCTTCTTTATATCTATAATATATAGCATTCATATCTGGACCCCATCCTTTGTCTGCAAAGGACTCTAAAAACCTTTCTTTCCATTCAGACCATTCAGCTTCAATTGTTAATATTGTGAGAGTTGCTGAGTGCCAATCTGAACAGGACTTGTCCAGAAATAGTCTCAATATTTCAATTTTTGTACTGTCTTCAATTATATCAAATCTTTTACATTCTTTCTCAAATGTCTCTAGCCATTGGCTTGCATCTGAATGTTTAGATGTAAATTTTTCAATCATAAATTGATCTGTTATTTGTTTTAAATTAGGTTGACATTCTTTCTTTTCAGTGGATCCTACTACATCTGTTTTTATTTGTTGTAAATACGTGTCATTAAACATTATATTACCCTCTTCATCAATGTATGTCTGTTCCAATTCGTGTGTGAGTGTGATCCACACTGTTCTGTTTGGCCTCGTTGAGTAAAACTTTTTTTCACTCGTCTAAAAACATCTTAGTCAGTTCTGTATGTTCAGTTACTAACCTCATATCCTGTGGCAACTCATAATGTTTATTGTTCTCTGCCATGATAGAGGTAATGGCAGGAATATTTCTTTTATTATCCTTCGGATCTTTCATATATTGGAATGTAAACTGCAGTCGCCGCGGCATTATAATAAAAAATTCTCGTTTTATAAGATATTAGTGTAGTATCAAGGCAAAAGGTTTCACTGTAAACAGAGAAATTTTATTCACCTTTTTGCAATTACATTATTACGCAAAACTATAATACTTTACTCTCACCTGTAAACAGAGAAACGAGAATTAATCCTTATTACTACCGCTTCTCTAGCTTCTCTATTTACTTATCTTAAATACAATACAACACAATATAATAGACTTTCTCTCCGCATTCCTTTGTCCACCTATTATCGCACTTCGTCTGTCAACAACGAAACGCTAAGCGTTGGAAGCGCGGTATATTCAAATTAAAGATAATATATTTTCTTTACAAGAAGTATCTTGACTTATGGTTCAGAAGTTTGGACTTTAAATCCACAGTTAAAACAAAGATTATTGGCAACTGAAATGGATTATTGGAGACGATCTTCAAGAATTTCAAGAAAGGACAAAATTCGAAATGAAATTATTAGGAAAAATATGAATATATCACATTCGATCATAGAATATATAAATAAAAAACGGCTAATCTGATTCGGACACATAAAAAGAATGGAAGAATGGAGATTACCCAAATTAGTGTTTTATTGGGAACCAAGTGGAAAAAGGAAACGTGGAAGACCACCTGTATCATGGAAACAAGAAATTGTAAATGTATTGAAAGAAAAAGGTATAAACGAAGATGAAAGCTACAATAGAGAACAATGGAAGAAATTAATTAAGTAAATTATTAAAATTTGTATTATTAATTATTGTTGTAAATTATTGTTGTTGTTAATATGGAAATGTTAATTGTGTAATTATTAGGAAACCGGAAAAAATGTAAAACATTTCAAAACCCGGAAATATATATATATATATATATATATATATATATATATATATATATATATATTGTTGTTGAATAGTGCGAAGAACGTTGAAGGGAATAATGTAGGTATCATTTTCGTTGATAGGCCCAATTTTTCGAAAATTGCAAAATATTAGTTAAAAACTGTAGAATTGAAGATAGAGATTTTTGCCTCAGACAAAGTCGGTTGTACAAAATTAGCACTTCAAATAAGGTCATGTACCATTTTTTGGAAAAATGAGTAGTTGGCTAGTATATGTGTATGAACCAATTTAAGTAAAATTACGAGTATTTTGACGTTAAATTCTAATACAATATTACCACAACGCATGCGATGAACTTACATATCCCTAACGGTTCCGAAATTATTATTACTTTCTCGCCTTACGAATACTTCGTAAGAAGAGAAAGTTATGTAATCGTGCGCCGGAAAACGGGGAATTTTCGCCAGAAAAACTCTTATAGGAGGGGTCTGGTAACGAATAAGTGGATAAAATCTGTTGCTAAAGTTAAAAGAAAAATAGTGGTACTATAGAATGTCAGAGACTTTATCGGAGATCTTAGTTCTCTAATCTCTAAATTGAACTTGTCTTTCTGTTATGAATGATGTTTTCAGATACCTTCCCTGAGCGCGTAAAGGGCTTTTTTTACATACTCTGTATATTTTCTTTTTCTAATGCGAGAAAAGAAACCACCATACTCTATTACTATTTTATAAGTGTAATTCATGTCTATCCATTGTGGTCGCAGCGGTTAATCGGCGAGGATTGATACAGATCTTCTGAGGGAAGCTTCGGCGGATCTTGTCCTCATAGCGGAATATTATTTGTCAAAATTCTCTGTTGTCATAGGAAATAATTGAGAATTTCATAAGCTTTATTTAAAAACATGTGAAACCATTTGAATAACAATTATTTTTAATTACGATAACTGAACTGGAAGTGTCTGTATATAATTTTTCAAATTTTTAACTTTTAACAATTTTTTGCGTCTCTTCTAGATTTGTAAAGCGTATGTACCATCGTATCAATTGTTTTTTATCTTGCATTTACCATTTTATAGGTCGGTTCGATTCTTTCATGGCTCTATTCGACTCATGCGGTGCTAGTGTGGCGTAGTGGTATAAGTTCCGGTTTGTTAACTTTGAGCATTGGATTCCGGGTCTCGGTATGGAAAACGTTTGCTGGTAGAATACACTTTTGCTGGTTTGTGAAGTAATGGAATAGCATTAAGGACCATATAGAAGCAGAGCGAGAAAGTATGTGCTTTGGAAGCACCACCAGTTTTATAATGTATAATGACTATGTGAATATGTAATAAATATATAGCTTATATTGTAGGCCTACCTTTAATATTTCAGATATAGCTAGAAAATTTCTCTTTATTAAACTGCTTGAAACAAAGATACCTTGTCTTCTTAACCTTTTTCTGAAAATGTATATTTTTAAGCACACATAACCAATAATGTGTCTACCAATGTTGAATATATTTGTCTCAATGACATTCTTTGCATAAACAATATTCAGAAGTGAAGTCGTAGGCTTCCGCGGCCGGACTCATGTGGATGATCTTGGCTGTCCGGGTGACGCCGCGTCGAAGGCTGTGTTGCCGACGTTTCGACCATCTTGTCGTGGTCTTCCTCAGGGCTGGAACGCGCCGGGACCAGTACAATGATTGTTACAGACGGCGGCCTGCTCCCTTGCAGGAGCTCTTCCGCCAGAGTTCACCATTGTTTATTGTTTTTGTTTTGGGGTGTGGCCGCCCTATGGTTGTCCCATGTTTGGGCGGCGCACGTTGCTCGGTCACTTGCTTCTTCACTTACTCCTTGTTCACTTATTTCGCCTCTCCGTTTATGTGTTTTGGTAGTTTGTTGCAGCTCCAAAGAAGAAATGAGGCACTCGCCTCGTTCCACTCCGCCAAACGGTCACTTCTCAAGGCTTTTGTTTTATTTATTGATTTCTTTACATTTGTACAGTGTTTGGTGGGACTAAATTAACGACACTAAATACTACAAAATAAGATCAGCAAAATAAGAGAGAGCAAAATAAAATAAAACAAAATAAAATGGGTTGAGTATAACAAATAATTTAAGGAGGGTTCAAATCAGCTGAATTTTAAAGTTTTCAAGAATTAGTTCAATTGAAAAACAAAATAATAATAAAAACAAGGTGAGGTAAATAATTTAAAATAAATTGCGAGTGATAATTGACTTCAAGACGGTTCAAAGACACGGTAATAATGACAGAATAAAATGAGGTGGAATAGAATAAAATAATATAATAAAATAGATAGATGAGTAAGTAGATTAAATAAAATGAACAAGATGAAATGGAGCCCAATCAAATAATACAATATATACAATACAAATAATACAATACAAATAATACGATACTACCAATAACCAATAAAACCAATTTAAGAGAAAGAAATTAAACTATAAAACTAAAAACCAAATAAATAAAATAGATACGGACGATACAATGATGTTTTTAAAACCCTCCACCTTTTATTCCTAATCTAGTTAAAAACCTATTTACCCTACACCTTTTCTTATTCTAGTCTATCCTAGATTTAATTGTTTTTGGTTTTTTTTTGTTTTTTTATTTGGTTTTGAATTTTATATGATGTTTTTGTTTCGCTCCGACGCTGTGTAGTTCGACGTTCGCTGTGGAGTTCGCTCGTGTAGTGTGTCGCGTAACTCTAGGTGCAACAGTTGAGCTCGGCTCCCGTTCCACTAAACTGTTAATCGGCGGCGCAACTCAAGCAACATCTCCGGAAGTGCATCGGTCGAACCCCGCTCCCGCAGCACTGACGCTGGGATTACAACAAAGCGTAGAGGTAGAGCCCGGCTCCCTTTATACTTTCAACTGGTGACTGCGATTGGTAACGCTGCTTTACTATTCCTGCATCTGCAAGAACATCAACAAGTGAGTGACAAAGTGTCCGCGCCTAAAGGCCACATTTCAGCTCCTTCAGAGCCATAAGTACAATGAAAACTCATTAAAGTGTTGCATTCGTACAAACAAATTAGCTAAGTGCTGTGTTTCTTCAAGTAAAAAACAAAACATAAATCAATAGTTTGAACTCGACTAAAACCCCTGGTTCCAAAACTATTTATGTAAATAAACCTATTCTTAACACTAGAAGGACCGGAATTTCGTTCTACCTAGAAGGACCGTCGTGTGTCATTTTGACACATGATCTCCTGAGCACTTGAAAAGCTATTATTATAGATTTTTCTTACGTACTGCAATGTAAAGTGGATAAATGAATAAATGCACATATTTCTGGAACATTGTAATACATTATATTTCAAAAAGTTTGAAGTTACAAAATACAAAATTGTAGAAACCTTTACAGAACTTGAAATAATAGTGAAGATACTGAGCAATGAATTAAAACAATGAATATTTGTTAGTTTATAAAAATGTAATGTTCATATTAATGGAAAAAGAAAAAAAAATTAAACAGGGTAGGCATCCTGATTTTTTTCTCACAGCATTTTCCGTAAACAAACTTTCAACTTATACAACATACAGGAGAAATAAAGTTGCTATAATTGCTTTCTCTTTGGCAATGCTTCCTTTTCATATGATTAGGTGTAACAGTGCTTTTCATCAAGAGGGAAGGGTAATATTTAACATTTTCAGACGATACTTCATCTACTATCTTGCGAATAATTTCCAGTCTATAAGTATATGTTTTTCTTGCATCTTTCCTGAACAATATCTATGCATTTTCTATTGGGATATCTAGGATCGTCAATAAAATGTGAACTAGCCATCATCATCTCCTTGGACGCACTGTATATATATACGAACCACCTGATTCAATGTATCTATCTCCGCCTATACTTTTATAAAAAAAACGTCTTCTTTTTCCCAGAGTTGTGTGTGCTGATGATGTCATGTAAGTTGCTCAGGATTCAAGCACTTTTATTCTTTTTGCAATAATAATATGTGAGAGTTTGACCGAAGTTTGGTTTGTCCAAAGTTGTAAAATTCACTATGATAAAACTGCTTTGATATTTTTGACGTGTGATTTTCAAGTGTCAGATCTTGCTGATTCCTTCTCATTACACCTATTTTATTCATATTCAGCTTTTCTGCCAGTGACACAGAAGAACAGTTCATGTTCAAACCTCCTTCCCCTCGCTCACTAAGTTCCGACTGCTGCTTTTCCTACTTTCTGGATAATATTGGACATTTTTTTCTTGTTCTTGTTCTACTTCTTTACTAGAACATACACCAGAATCCTTGATTTCATCACCCATGTCATTTGCTTCCTCAGAAATGCCTCCATTGCTGTCACTGCCACCTTCATTGTTTTATTTAGTAAAATTTTAAAATTCAAGAAGTATTTATTTCTTTTTCTGTACTCATTACGCAAAGTTTCACACACACACACATACTCACGGGTTGCAATCACGTTTTGCACACGGAAAGTTCTCTGTAACACATACCGTGGATTCAAAAAGAACAGGATGTATCCGGCGATTGCTAACGCATCGTTATCATCGTCATGCATCAAATTTCAAGAAGGTAACCATAGTCTTATCAATCTGAAAACCAGAGATATACTACTTACAATAGGAAACGGAAGTATGATACAAAAATGAAATATCAAGACTTGGAAGTGTATACTGTGTCAAAATGACACATGGCGGTCCTTCTAGGTATATCTAAGATTTTTTCCAATTCTAGGAAAATCACAGGATTGAGATTTACAGCACATGGAGTTCATGCACTAAAGAAAGCACTTACCAAGAATTAGTTTTCTAACTTTTAAAACTCAAGCACTACATTGTAGTATGTGTCACAACTGTGTCATTTTGACACACTCGGTCCTTCTAGTGTTAAACTAAAAAGTTTCCAGAAATTTATAAATTTATAAATTTTTAAAAATGTATGCCAAAGGAACAGGTATCTAGACCAACGCTGTCTCCCCTATTCGCACGCGTATACGCACGCGCAGGAATCGCTGTAAAGCTTGCCGCTATCTCCTACCAAATACACACCACACATGCGTAGTGGTGAAACAGATAGACCCCATCCTAGATGCCGAAATTCAGCGTATGCGCGCCACCAAAAACAGTACGGCTTCTAAAACCAATCTACCCTCCCATAACGCCACCACTAGCAGCACGCCAACTGCAGATATCACAAATTGTGAACTAAAAAGCAGCTTCACTCCCACAGCATCGTGCTTGCCAAACACATGCCAGTCGGGCTTCCCAACAACGATGAGCGCTGCCGAGAACCCCAATTCACCCCAGGAAAGCCCAGAAAATGCTCAGAGCACCGGTCAGATTTGCACCCCTGAGACAAGCGACCAAAGGTCACTAGCCTCCCCCACTCATTCACTCTTGAACATGGACAGTGACGTCTTAACTTCAAACTTAAACCAGAATGCAAATTTGGAGAAGGGGACACAAACCCCAGTCACCTCCCCCTCTCTGTCACCCCCACCTACTGAGGCAAACTCAGAAAATACCCCAGACCCGATGTTGGAAGCTGCTGCACGCGCATGTTTGCGCCCCAGGGAACAAATCCCACTTTACGCTGTGCCAACTTAAACCGCTACCAACTCTTAGCGTCCCTCAACTGCCCCCCCCCACACCCCCCAGACGCCAACACCCTCTACATCACAGCAGCCCGCCGCCTCACAGCAACCTGCAAACCCGCCTACCCGAGCGCAACCACAACGCCCTCGAGAAATCATTGGCGAAATGTGTATACAGCAACCAGTCAACGTCTCTGAAATCCTTAAAATTTTGACACCCCACCTCACCGCCCCTCTCCGCGGCACCACCACGCCTACATTTCTTACGTTAAAACCAGGCAATAAGAATGATCACGGGAAAATTACCCAAATTTTGGAAAAAATGCAAACCCTAAATCGCGACGCGCAGTTTTTCTTTCGACGCGCCACAACAGAAAGACGCCAGAGACTCGTAATCCGAGGTTTGCCCGGCGGTCTCGAGCCCACTGAAATTGCCCTCTTCCTCGAACAACAACACGGCCTGAAAACACATTTTATTAGTGAAATGAAACGACCTGTGTACACTGAAAATGGAAAGATCTTTCAAAGCCTAGAATTGTATATAGTTGAACTAGACCATTCAAAAATCAATCTCGCCAAAACCATTACCGCACTAAATTCCTGTATAATCAAATGGGAAGAGCATCGTGGCAGTTACAGAGTGACCCATTGTAAACGGTGCCAAATGTGGGGACACTCCCACAATGGATGCAGGCGAAACCATGTATGTCTCTTCTGCGGCGGCGCTCATTCTTTCGACGCATGCACGCGAGCGGAGGGCGACCAACCCACTTGTTCCAACTGCGGAGGACCACATGTATCCAACTACGGCGAATGCCCCACTCTCGTTTACTACAAAGCGGCTCGCTCGCAACGCTTCGCCAGCGCTCGCCTAACACAGCCTCCCCAACTTCAAACGAACCGCGCAAATATCGCCCCACCCCCCGCGCCATTCATTAGCCGTGCAGCAACAGCAACCCCCGGATTGGCCCAAGCACCTCCACCTCTTACAGCCTTTCCAGCGCTGCAGAGATTGGCCACAGCACCCCCCACCACAGATCACATCCCATTCGTCGGAAGATCTGACGTCACAACAGTTCGTCTTCAGAAGCCCCCACCACGACTAGGTCCTCATTCAAACGCTCGCTTCGGACGCTCGTGCTAGGTGCTTAGATCGTGCTAGGTGCTTAGATCGTGCTAGACGTGCTCGTGATTGTGCTCGTTGTTAGATTAGGTTTTTGGAGTGTGCGAAGAGGTTGAGCTCGGCTCCTTCTTCATCACTGTCGCGAGGTCTTTGTGGTGTCGCGTTGTGGCTTTGCCACAAACTTTGGTTGCCGTTTTGCCCGAAGTGCGCGTAGAGGTTGTGCCCGGCTCCCTCTCCGCATCAAAGTCAAAAGTTTGGTGTAGTGGTAGAGCTCGGCTCCCGCTGCAAGGAGGACAGTTAAAGGTGTGAAAGTGGTCGAGCTCGGCTCCCTCTTCGCCTCTAAAAACGCTTTGAAGTGTAGAGGTTGAGCTCGGCTCCCTCTACACTAAACTGTATAAGTATCGTCTAACTGAAACTGTGTATGCAAACAGACGCAGATTTAATAGCTGCGTTTGATCACAGCCCCGTGTTCTTTCGAATGTAGTTGAATCATTACACCGTCCGAAAGGTATTACTGAGAACTGCAACAAACCTGCTCCGATGGTAAATGCAGTCTTCTCTCTATCACCGGGATCTAATTCTATTTGTCAGTATCCGCTTTTCCGGTCGTGTCGAGAAGACCGTTGCTCCAGAAAGCGTGTCAAATATGTCATCAATTTGCGGCAATGAATAGCAATCCTTCTTCTTTCATTATTGAGCTGTCGGAAATCGACACAGAACCGAGTCGATCCGTTATTCGTCTTTACCAGTACCACAGGAGAAGCCCATAAACTGCTTGATGATTCGATTACGCCATCCTTCTTCATGTCTTTAATAATCTCATATCCTTCTTTTCTAGAGGGAGATTATCTTCTAGAATCTTGGTGAATCGGTGTGGCGTTGCCAGTGTTTATTCTGTGTCGAACAACATCAGTATTTCCTCTTACACCATCACTGCATTAAAAATCATGCAGGTACTGTCATATTAGCTCTTCGGCCTTCTGACATTCTTCTCGAGATAAGTCTCTACAGGCGTCTGTAACCAGATTCTTCGGTCGTTCGGGAATTCCTTTAGGTGGTGGTTCGGCACGGTCAATGTTTTGCAAAACCGTAGAACAATAATCAATTACTGTTCCTTTTCTTAACAGGTGAATGTTTAATGTTCATTATTCTCACACGTGCTGTTAGATTCACTCTGACCAGTTCTTTGGCTACTAGAATTCCTTGGCCAATGTCTTCGCCGTGACTTCTGGGTTCCAGGATGGTAATCTCTCCAGCTGGAACGTCGCTCTCAGGTCTCGCTTCTATAAACATCTCGCTACGCTCCGTCAAGACCACATCGTCGGCTGTAATCACAGTCACGGCAATGTTGTTACGCAAATTAAGAACCACCTCCACTTCGTTCATTTTCAGTACGCCGCGTTGAAAATCCAACTGACACCTATGTCTTCAAGACATCCATTCCTAATATTGCTTCTTCTATGTCAGCGAGCAGTAGACGATGATTTAAAGCAGCAGTTTCAATGGTAAGGAGGGCATCCATCTCTCCAATTACATTTGCCGAGTCCCCACTGGCTGTTCGGAGTTTCCATTGGGATGGCATAAGATGACTTGGCAAAATCGGTTCTTATAATGCTCTTTGGTGCACCAGTGTCCAGAACTAAAACGCATGGTCTTCCATTTACGAGTGCCTCTACGTGAACGCTGTCAGACCGGTGTCGAACAGACGCGGTGTGTACTTCGTAAGATGAGGCTCTCATTTCACAGGTCGACAAGATGCCCCCTTCCATGAACCTGCTTTAGATTCCCTGCTGGCTGCTGCAGCTCTCCTTGTTGTTTCAGTGGTTGATCGCATCGATTTTTGGCGTGCCCTAATTCTCCGCAATTCCAACAGCGAGGTTGTCGCGTTTTGCCAATAGAAAATCGTGCGTCTAGTAATCACTCCATCGTTGCCTCTAAATACTTTTCGTTATATGTATCTGAGTCGGGCTCCAATTTTATTTATTCTGGAAATTTTATTTAATTTCATTTTAAGGTCAGGTCTCCCGGTTGTTTGTCAGTATCGCCTAAGGTTATGCTTGGTTTTAATTAGATTTACTATTTTTAACGGTATTGGTTTTCGTGTTTTGTTTGACTTTGTGTTGTTGACTGTTCAATTGTTTCCTGTATCGTTTGGATTATACGCATGACTTGCTTATCTAATTCATCGTTTGCTTGAATGTTGCTAGGAAATTTTATATTGTTATCTATAATTCCTTTATCCCAATTACTTTGTCCCGAGGTTCCATTACATTGTGATAATTGAGCCAAAGACGAGTTGGAGCAGATTATTTTGATAAATACTGGAGAGTGATCAGAGTCTAATTCCGGCACCACTGTTTTGATTAAGGGCAAATTGAAATTTTTTGTCTGTCCTGTATCTAGTATTCGTACATTCGTCATTACTCGGATGTGTTGTGTAGATTCGACATTGAGCGTCTGAAACAAATACATTTGGATGTCCTTCAACTGGTATTCCTTAACCACAGACGGACAGACAGACAGGAATTTTTCCCGTCAATAGATTTTTCAGTATCAAGAAACAAAAAAACATAGATCTTGGCTACACCACGAGTTAGAGGATATTTTTCTAAATGCAGCAATAGAATTTATTCTTTTTTTCGTTACCAGACCCCAGCCATAAGAGTTTTTTGGCAAAAATTCAACCGGCACGAATTCCGGCGTACGATTACATAACTTTCTCTTCTTACAAAGTATTCTTAAGGCGAGAAAGTAAAAATAATGCACGGGGTAAGACAACCCTAAAGGGATGGGGAGACGAGAGTGATTTGTTTTTAAGGAATTGCTGTGAATTGTTCGAAGAAAATCTGTCAAAATCTGTTTGGTATTCTACAAGTACATTACCTTCATAATTTTTAACGCTAGTGTGCCTGGCGACGTTGGAGAGTTGGAGTCACTCACCTTGGTGACCTCGCTGGTGCGGCAGAGTCGCCCCTTCACCACCACGAGGTGGTAGCCGCCGCCGAAGCGCTTCTTGAGGAAGAAGGGCGAGCCGTTGCACTGCAGCCGGCCGCCGGACATGATGGCGACGCGGTCGCCCAGCACGTCCGCCTCGTCCATCATGTGCGTGGTGAGCAGCAGGGTGCGGCCCTCCTTCGTCTCGCGCAGCAACTCCCACAGCGCCCGCCGCGCCGCGGGGTCCATGCCCGACGTGGGCTCGTCCAAGAACACCACCTGCGCACTGCTATCGTCACTGGAAGCGTAGGTGGGGCTTTTGTACGGCGGCGTGCCTGTGGCATTCCCTGTGTAGGTACCTTCGGAACAGGCTCTAAGCTCCCGATGGTGATGTAGTGCAAGTAAGAGGCGAGGGAGAGGAAGGAAAGATGGCGAAATCGTTTCAGTTTATGGGGAGGATCTGGCGAAATCTGACAAAGTGGATATGGAAATTTTATTTTATTTATGCGTATACACTTTCAAAACAAGCGCTGCAAGGTGCCGAAGGAGTCTGTCTCCACGACAATGCTCATCGGCAGTGCGTCACCTTATTCGTCACCTTAAAGTCAGGACTCAAATGCATCTTATGCAGAATGTTACTGTCGCATGGACATACGTACTCAAAAGCGACAAAGAGTATTTTCATTTATTTTTGTGTTGGCGATTGTTGTTGCCAACATACCCAGAATTACCCAATGTACATCGTAATAATGCAAATAGTGGCTTGTTAATGATTTATGTTTGTCACAAAAAAGTTACCACTTCCATAGATTCCGCCAACATTAAACCGTGCATCTGTATTGGGATCAAATGCCATTGCTTCGAGTGACTTGCGCTATTATTTCCATAATTTTACATTTATTGGTTTTATTTTAGTTATTTCACGTCTTGTAGTGCTTTGGAAAAGTTGCTACTTAATTTATTTCAGTCTGTTTAATTAACCTAGTTTAAAAAGATTCTTCAGTCCTAATTTTGTAAATGTGTCATTGATTTTCTTTTCAGTTCATATCCTTTTCTATTCTAATTGATGAGTCGTGTACTGTTTGTGCAAATTCTAGTTATTATAATAAAAAAATAGTTATTTAATTCTCTCTAGTTGTGATTGTTGGTGATTTTACATCGTTTGGATAATTTTGCCTTTAGTTGTTTGTTTTACCTTTTTCACAATATTTCTTATGAATTTATTTTTGATTGGAATTCCTTATTTTTACATTACTTCCCTCAGCTACTATTTAGTATTTTGATCAGTTATTTAAATTTAGGCATTTTAGTTTGGAGTTCAATTAATTAATTTTTATTACAATGATTCTTTCTAAGAAATGTTCTATGAATTTTCCTCGCAATGATATGCAATACTTATTACTTGATCCGTTTCATTATATTGAGTTATTTTAAAATTAGAAATGGCTCAACCCAGGACATATAGGAGTGTTCTCTGGTAAAAACCGTATGAATTCAAAGTTAGCTTCAATGGAAATTCACATTGGTGGTAATTGGAAAAAATAGTTGTGCCGCAGACTATAATTTGAAGCCTTCATGTTTTTGTACACGAAATCTACATTTAGTCTACATGACATTTCACGTGAAGACTACTTAGACAAAGGACTCTGAGTAAGCAATTTAATACTTCAGATAAAATAACACATAACCCAAAAAGTTTATAATAAGTAGTAATAGTTGTAGCACGATTCAGCAAGTCAAAATATAACTCTCCTGATGAAGAAATGACAACCACGATAACTGCCACAGTTACAATGGTGACTTCGAATACATTCAAGGCTTGGTAGAATCATACACCAAAACAAATACGTATGTGGTATGACCGATGAAAATTCATGAAGGCCAGTGATTTACAGAAGAAATGCCTCCAACACTGGATCAACATCTTTCAAAAGCTTTATTCATCAAGGTAGTCATTATTAAGTTAAGAAGTGAATACTAAAACTGTGTCACGTTCATTTTATAGGTAGTAAATACCCTCCCAAATGTTATAACTGAAAATTTCTAATTGAAAAGTTTCTCACTTCAATACCGCGTTTAGTGTTACTGGAGCGTTTTTGAAATATTTGTTGGCACATTGGCATAAAAAATTATTCAAATTTGGCCAGTGTTGGAGATTGGTTTTTAATAACAATCTTTCGCCTTAATTATCAGCTCAGAATTTGCATTTTAAACGTACCGCGTCGGACTTCCAAATCCCGCGTGCTGGTTGCGATAGAGCGCGGATAAACTTCTTTGCTCTGCGTGTTTTGAAACAGATTGGCGGAAAACTATTTGTTAGCTCAGCACCCCTCCACCAGGTGGCAACTCCTACTTGGCTCACGCCGCAAAACCCTGCATTCACAAAGAAAACGGTTTGGAGGTTTCCGTTTATTTATTTATTTGTCAAAAAAACAGTAAAAACTGTATATGACGCGTGGGGAAAGAAATTTCAACCTATAATGGCATTGTTTCAACCTATAATGGCAACCGTTTCAACCTATAATGGCATTGTCGCCAAATTCAAACGCCGAAACAGGAACTTCACAGCAGTTTTGGTTTTCGCACGGGAAACAAGTTAAGGGGAGACAGTAGGTAAATGGCTTCAAAAATTCGATTTTTATTTTTTATTTTATTTGAAAAGCCCGTTCATTTGTGTGTAAAATGCTTTTTGTTTCATTTCAACCCGCCCAGTAGTTCAGACTCTATAATTTGTTTCCTGAAACTCGTCGTAGGAAATACATTTAAATGTCACGCCTCCTTTACGTCAAATTTGAAATAAATTTGGAAATCTCTCGTATTTGTTGGCGTGGTGTCGTAGTTTTTTTACGTGAATGTTTGCTAACCTGCATTTACTATCGATAGGTGCTAAATTCATGCGTATTTATGAAGTTTGTTATTGTTTTGTTACTGTTAACCAGAATTTGAATGAATCTGTGAATTCAGTAATTTGGACACGATTACCCAAAACTGTATTTGTGCAAATCAGTACTTTAAGATTTGGTGTATACGATGCCATCTTGTGTTTCAATGATAGAGTTTCAAAAAACAAGAGGTTTTAAAAGTTCTGGGTGTAGATTCTGGGGAAAATACAAGACAATCCTTGTTAGAAATAGACAGAGACAGAATACGAAAAGCAGACATTGCTGCATTAAGTTGCACAAAAGAAGCAAGACAAAAGCAGAAAACTGTGAAAAGAAGGAAAAAAGACCAGTATGATTCAGATGATGCTCAGTATGGTGCAGGAAAATATTAACTGTAAGTGTTTTAAAGTTTTTTTTTCAGTAAAATATAATTATTAACTTTAAACCTGATTTTCTCAAAACTACATTTTTTTGCTTTCAGGAACATTTTGTGTAGAAACTAGAGATCAAAGAAAATTGAAACTTGGACAGTGCATTAACAATATATCAACAAGTATTCACAGCTTGTTTGAGAAAATTTAGTTTTGAATTAATTATTTTATGATATGTGAAACACTTAAAAAATTTTTTTAATACTGAAAATTTAAAAAAAAAATATTTCTCTGATTCTATTCTTTGTAACTAGTCAAATCTACCAGTAATTGTTGATTAATTTAGTGTTTACTTGCAGTAAAAATTTGAGAGTTGTATCCTTTATAGTTTTTCTAAAAAATGTACCTTAAAATGTCCAAAATTAGCATTGGTAGCATAGGGAAATACGGTGCATACTGTCTCCCCTTAAAATGAGCGTGTATTAACGTTCCATGTGAACACGTTAAGCTCTCAAAGTTGGTACTAGTGTCGCCCCTCCACTGCTTTTCAATAAATAACCGCCATTAAGCGGGAACAGAGCTCAAGTAACGAGCGAAACTTGTTGCAGACAAATTAACAAAAAGGTGGTTGCTTTCTCGTGAAAAACAGGTAAAAGGTGAGCAATTTATTCAATGGTTGCTTATTTCTTCATATTATCTTCTAATAAGAGGGGTGCATTGTGTCTTTCCAGAGATCGAGCAAGCGAGCGAATTTCCAAAATGTTCGTTTCGCCATAACCCAATTCATAGCTCACCCAATCTGAATCTAAAGCTATATCGCTGCCTTAACACTCTACGTTACATAAATAATTTATTCTTGTCAGTGTTCGAATAATCGATATAATTACGGTACTCACGTGTATCGATAAAATGTCTAGTACCAACTCGAATCGTTCTGAAAACATTCTCTATTGGCAAACATTGGTTTGCTAGATTAAATTGGTAATTAAATCATTTTTACTCAATAAACATTGACAAAATATATTGAAACGTTCAAATAATCTTTTCAAATTTGTGACATGCCACTAACTTTCGAAAAACATTATTTTATTCTTGTACGACAGTTCTGCCTTTCAGGGATTTGTACATTTTCACCTTCTCCACCCACCCATGCAGTAGAAAGAAAGTTACGTAATGCTACGGGAAAAAGAGTAGTTTTCGGCAGAGAAAATCTTATTGCCAGGCCTGGATGAATCTATTGAAGTTGATGGTGGATGATGATCCAAAACCCATTCCGTTCATATTTGTATATCTTGTTTTTACACCGCATATGACTTCAGAGTCTACTTCTTCTCTTTCACCGTATACTTTTCTCTAATCGTCCTTTACTGCAAAAAATACGCAAATGAGAATGAAATACGCCATCAGTTTGTTTTGTGTTTGCCTCCAACATGGCTGCCAAGAAACGATTCATTACATTCATATACAACGCAACACCAATGCTCAGCGCAGGTCTAGTTTACAACTCAATGTGTCTGCTACACCAGCGCTGTGTGCAGGTCAAGTTTACAACTACAATGTGTTTGCCGCACAATAAGCACGGAGCAAGAGAAGCACCTTCGACTTGCCGCAGAGCGCCATGCAAACGGCCAGCTTCCGCTTCATGCCGCCAGAGAGGGTGCGCGCCTGCTTGTTCCTCTTGTCCTCCATCTGGATCAGCTTCAGGAAGTCATCGATTTCCTTC
This sequence comes from Acheta domesticus, assembly GCA_031308135.1. Taxonomy (NCBI): domain Eukaryota; kingdom Metazoa; phylum Arthropoda; class Insecta; order Orthoptera; family Gryllidae; genus Acheta; species Acheta domesticus. The sequence continues at coordinate 130,898,631 of JAHLJT010000631.1, read as the reverse complement.
TTTAGTTTGTCACCCGTCAGCCCCTTCATCTACACGGAGAAAACACAGCATTGTGGTACAGAAGGCTTGTAAGAGAGGCGTGTATGAGAGATAAAAATAGAAAGACAGAGAGAGAGAGAGCGCGCGCGAGATGGCACGCACCTTGGCGAAGAAGTATAGGTGCTCCCTGACTGTGAGTTCGTCGAAGAGCACGTTGTGCTGCGGGCAGAAGCCCATCCCCTCCCTGGCCTTCTGAGCGTTGGAGCGTACGTCGTGCCCGCCGACCGTCACAGAGCCAGACGTCGGCATCAGCATGCCTGCGCCCACCGCAGAAAACCATCCACTCGCTGCCATTCACTCTCCGGCACAGAAACGTTCAACATAAACTGTGCCAATAACTTTCCAAGTTTTTTTAATATTGTATACAAAAAGGCCAATTGCAATATATGTAGTGAGTGTATTGGGATGTAAAATTAATCAGTCTTATCAATTCTTATTCCATTCTTATGCCATGGTCTTAGTTAGTAGTATTCATTATAATTAAACAAATTATCACCCGAGAGAACCTACTTGTTCGCAGTGAATTGATGGAATTGAGCAAATAAAGAATAGAATCAGAACACGGGTACGCTCTGTCATGTGTAGAGACCGGATTTTTATGTAATTACATATTTTTTGTCTTTCTACTTACCGTTCTCAAAATTTTAATCTTGACGAATTGTCGCCGTCCTAACACAATATCAGATTTTTTCGTTACATATTTTTACTTATTTGGTATTATATTACATATTTTACATATTTCGCTATTTTCTCAACTATTTTTTTTTATTTTTAGCAATTTTCTTACATAGTTTTATGAAAAGAAGTATTTACAAAAAAATTCAGCACTTTTTCCTACAATTTTACTGCGTGCTACTGCGTACTCTACTCGAGGTATGCTTCGTGAGTACGCGGTCGAATATTCTCACAGTCCTACGTGCCTGCTTCAGTTATCTCAGTGGCGGGAAGTGCGAGTCAGCGACATATCATTCTCACCTTTAAGTGTGAAAAGTATCATTGACGCCACGTTTGGTGACCTTTAACCTCAATTTCCAAGAAACTATGGAGATCCCCGTCGTGTAACACTTCGATGAGAATATTCCATACCTCAGTGATTGTTTGCTGGTCGTAGATTACGCCAGTTTGTACGATGGCTTTTATTACATCTAGTCTGGCTGCTAAACTACATTCCTGGATAACAATTTGTTTTACTACAGATGGGAAAGTTGTATGGCGCAGGTGTGCATCAACTTTTGTATTCCAAATGATTTTTCAAACGTTTGCATTGTTTTTAAAATTTGTATAGGAATTATTTTATAAATATAAGTTCGTATTGAGAAAATTAGTTTTATAATTAGAGTTTTTTTAATATTAGAGGTAAAGGTGGTAATATGAGCCCCCTTAATATCTGTTCATACATTGCACATACTCTAGGGGAAACGGGTTTAACTACTAGATTAATGTCTTTTTTCGCCATCAGAGTGCTCTGGTTCAGTTGTGAATGAGAGCTGATGAGTAGCAGACGTGTTTGTGATTTCTTTATTCTGCAAACTTTGAAAGGTATGTCTTTGGCTGTTAATTACTGAATGAATTCGCTTAGACCTGCTTTAATTCCTAACGAAGGAAATAAAGTATGATTTAAGCATTGATTTTATGCCGGTAATTTGTAATTTCGTGAGTGTCAAAGATTGGTTTTGGTTAGCAGAATTTTAATATGGCGATGGTTGTAAAATGAGCCCCGAACTGAGGTTGGTATATGAGCCCCAAATTTGAAGGGGCTCATATTACATACACTACAACTTGCGTTCGTACTTTTTTGTTTTAGATGTCACGAAAGGTACTAGGGCCGAAACCAAACGCGAAAAGGAAAAACTGGAATACTGAAGACATGGTTAAAGCTATTAAGGCAGTTAGGAGCAAAGAAATGGCTTTGAAAAAGGCTTCCAAAACGTTTCTCGTTCCAAGACCTACTCTTCAAAGGCTTGTTCGTGTTGACAAGCCCCCAGAAGAAGTAGCTTCAACCAAATTAGGACGAAAACCTATTCTAGGGGATGAGCTGGAAAAAGAATTAGTCGAGTACTTGCTTGTCATGGAAAGCAAATGCTACGGTCTTACCAGAAAAGATGTTCGCAGGGTAGCGTATCAACTTTGTGAAAGAAACGGTATTAAACACCTGTTCACACAAAATGGATTAGCTGGTAGGGCTTGGTTTGACCATTTTATGAATCGTCACAAGCATGTATTAGCTGTTTTAAAACCTACTGCGACATCATTTTCCAGAGCAAATGGCTTTAACAAAGAAGCAGTAGACAATTTCTTCAATATCTTAGAAGCCGAGTATGCCAAGCACAAATACCCACCAGATAGGGTATTTAATGTCGACGAGACAGGCACCTCCGTGGTGCAAAGCGAAACTCCACGAGTGATTGGTTTAAGGGGCAAAAGGCAAGTGGGAGCACTAAGTTCTGCCGAACGAGGCTCTCTGGTTACAGTGATCTGCTGCATAAGTGCAGGTGGAACTTTCATACCTCCCATGTTCATTTTTCCAAGGAAAAATATGACCGAGCTTCTGATGAAGGGTGCTCCTCCGGGAGCAATTGGAAGGTGTCACCCATCTGGGTTGATTCAATCAAACATTTTCACTGACTGGATAAAGCATTTTATTGATAACGCTAAGCCCTCAAAAGATGATCCAATACTCCTTATGCTGGATGGCCATAACTCTCACACAAAAAATTTAGATGTTGTGAATCTTGCAAGAGAAAATTTCATTTCTATTGTAAGTTTGCCTCCACATACATCCCATAAGTTGCAACCTCTGGACAAAACATTTCTTGAGGCTTTAAAACATAAGTACAGTGAAAGTATACGGCAATGGATGCGCCATAGTGAGAGATGTGTCGGACCATACGATATTGCTGAATTGTTGGGTCAAGCTTATTTGAATTGCCAGACCGGAGCAATTGCTGTGAATGGGTTTAAAGTCACAGGATTATATCCATGCAACAGAAACGTCTTTTCTGCTGTAGATTTTGCCCCATCCGCTGCAGAGGAACTAAATTTGAAAACCCTGGTAAAAGCAAAAGAGACAAAACATGAACACACATTTATTCCTCAAGCAGGGCAAAACGTTGGATCAAAAATCTCCCAGGAAGGCAACAAAACCCCACAAGAGAACAATCAAAGCCCAAAAAAGGATAATCTAAACCTATCTGTGTCACTTCCACATTTGAGCTGTGTTGAAATGGCCCATCTGCTGAAGACTTAGCACTGGCGGGTCCTTCAAGACTTAATGAAAGAAATCAGAAAAATTCTACATCCACTGTATAACCAAAAGATATCTGGCCTGTTCCAAAACCAAAGAAAAGGATATCAAAGTAAGGCCCAAAACCTTCAAAGGCAGCTCTTATCACGTCATCTCCTTACAAGGATGCTCTGATGGCGAGTGGAGAAAAAAGACAGATATCTGCACATAAAAAAAGTAAAAATGAAAAGACGAAAAGCACGAAACAGTTTCATAAGGGACAAAAACCGTATATGAAGAGCCTTTTAAGCGGAAACTTCTTCAAGGTGAAGAATCAGAAGAATCTGACTATTCTATAACGTCAGGAGACTCTGTTTTGGAAACACAGGTGTGGGTTGAAAGCCCTGGTGATGACCAGACCTCTTGTATGTTTTGTGATGGACTCTTTTCAGCCGACCACCGCGGAGAACTGTGGGTCCAGTGTCTTACGTGCGAAATGTGGGCTCACAATGACTGTGCTGGGGCTGAAAAGGACACATACATTTGTGATTTTTGTAAATGAAATAAATATTTGTATACATTTTCATCTCATTGTAAGTTTGTGTAAGTAATAAAATAGCATTTGTATTTGTAAATATGTTATTAGTTTCTTTAACCTCAAGTATTTCAATAATATATTAAAGGGGCTCATAATACCAGCACACAACCTTTTTTTCGAAATATGACTTCTTGAGAATTATTAATTTCTAGCAACTTTCTAAACAGTTAAGAAAGTTAATATTTTGCATGCAGATTACAAAAATGTTGAAGTGTAAGTTTCCATAGTTTTAAAAACAATAGGGCTTTAATTTATTTTTTTTTAAGTCCAAACAAAAATGGGGGCTCATATTACCACCTTCTCCTCTACATATAATGCCCGATTTTACATATTTATTACATATTCTTACTGTTTTCATTACATATTTATGTACATATTTTGACGTTTCATTCTACATATTTTTCCGGTCTCTAGTCATGTGTATATGGTACGGATAAAACGTCCCGGGTGTGACAGCATAGTTTTGTTTGTCGGAAAAACTGTTTGTTTGCAAATGGTGTTCCGATAAGAAACTGGTAGCGTCAGAATTCTATCCTTACGCAAAACGGATGTCCCTGTCTGTAATGACAAAGTTAAAGAAATTAGTTATTGATAATTTTAATAGGAATACGATGTCTTGATTTTTACGACTATAATGATTCACTATGTACTATGCTCGCACTTTTTCTTGATCCTCCAGCTCCCTAGTTCTCGCTCAGCACGGTACAGCACGGCTCGGAAGAAAACGTGAGCTCCACTCGGAACGTCACGGCTCAGTTTGCAGTGCTGCTCACCTTCTTCCTTTACAATTCGGACTTCTCAGTTTTCGCTCTCTCTTTCTAACGACCTCTGCGAACTGCGCTCCTTCTTGTTACTCAATAATTTCTACAATTATTCATTATTTCATCAGAATTTTTAAAAAAACCTTGCATTGTTTCTCATTCCTATCTAGTCCAAGACGCGCTTTTACGCTGAGTGTTCTGTGGACGTTGACAGCACTGCACTGCCGTGACGTAGACAGAACCCGCCTCCCCTCGCACCCCCGCTGTGGAGTATCAAGAAAAAGTGCGCGTATAGTACATGCTACTAAAAAGGAACTATTGCTGAAATGTAATGCTACAAGAGTTCTTTAGAAAGTATCTTTTACGTGATTGCTTTACTTACATTTGTGTAGAAACTTGTGTTCCATATTCAGTAACAAAACTACTTATGTTAAATTTTGTCATTCAGAAATGAAGCTTACGCAAAAAGGTGAGACAAAGAGAGACATTGTATTTAACCCGCCGGTTCCCAGATGCACCTAAAGGTGCCATATGTTTAATGAATAATTGTTCTAATTTAATGCATTAATATGTGATGTAAAAGGTATCTGTTTTTCAGTTTAGATATTTAATAAGCCTATCAGTTGAAAAACTTTCAATGGTTGAGCAATTTTCTTTTTACTTTCTCGCCTTACGAATACTTCGTAAGAAGAGAAAGTTATGTAATCGTGTGGCGGAGAACGGGGAATTTTCGCCAGAAAATCTCTTATAGCAGGGGTCTGGTGACAAAAAAGTGGATAAAACCTGTTGCTAAATTTAGAAAAAAAATCCTCTATCTCGCGGTGTAGTCAAAATCCATGATTTGTTGCTTCTCTATTCTTCAAAATCGATTGACAGCATTCCGTCCGTCTGTCCGTCTGTCCATTTGTGGTCAACGCTAGCGCCTAAACCGTTCGGTCGATTTTCTTCAAAATTGATATTCCCCAATGGTTTTTACTCGTCTCAAGGCCTCTTGAATTTGAAACCGATATCTAAGTATTTGAGGATACTTTACATGAAGCCCATTTTGAGATTTTGTAAATGAAAAAAAAAATGGCTCCAAATTTTTTGATTATATTTTGTTGTTGAATAGTGCAAAGAACGTTGAAGGGAATGACTTAGGCATCATTTTCGTTTATAGGCCCTATTTTTCGAAAATTGCAAAAAACTGTTTAAAAACTGGAAAATTGAAGATAGAGATTTTCGCTTCAGACAAAGTCGGTTGTACAAAATTAGCACTTCAAATAAGGTCATGTACCATTTTTTGGAAAAATTAATAGTTTTTGTGTAAATTGCGATTCAAATTGACAAAAAAATTGTCTCAAAAACCGCTCCAAATTTTTTCTTTAAATTTTCTGCACGTGTGTAAGAAGGGAAGGTAAATATTTAAATAAACTAGTGGTGCTATAGAATGGCACATACTTTCTCGCAGTAGTTATTTTCCAAATTCCGATCATCCGATAAATTATGTGGAGTAAACAGTTCACCACTGCCTTTCTTGGTCATGTTTTTTGAAAGACATGTTTTTCGCATGTTGACAATTACCGGCTTCCTAATAAGAGAACTGATACAAGATCGTTTTGACTGAAATATTAGCAGTTGTTCCGCAAGTCGGTCTCGTAGCGCGGTTGGTTAATGCACCTTCAGGTTGAGATCTTCAATAAGGAAGGTACCGAGTTCGATCCCCCGTGGGGAATTATAATTTGATGAATGTAATGTTGCAGGGAAAAAAACACTGAAGAGTGTAGATACTTTATTGAAAATCATTTGAAGTACTTCTACTCACGAATAGATTCAATATAGACAGACAGGACTTGTCTGTGTTTTCCCTAACTGCGTCTTTTAAACAATTTTTCAACTCTGTTATTCGATTTCTGAAGCGTAAGACATGTCAAATTAACCGTTGTCTAGTATATATCTGTATGAACCAATTTAAATAAAATTATGAGCATTTTAACGTTAAATTGTAATACAATATAACCAGAAGGCATGCAATAAACTTACAATCCCTAACGGTTACGAAATGATTATTACTTTCTAGCCTTACGAATACTTCGTAATGCGGTTTATCGCTGTCTTTCTTGGTCATGTTTGAAAGACACGTTTTTCGCATGTTGAAAACTCGGGCTCCTAATGATAAAAGCGATAGAATTACGTTTTGACTAAAATATAAGTAATTGCGATAAATTTCCTGTAAATGTCTGTATATATTTGTTCAAATAATTAACTTTTAACAATTTTTTACTTCTCTTGTATTTGTAAAGCGTTTTGCCATCGTATCAATTGTTTCTTAATCATGCATTTACCCTTTTATAGGTCGGTTCTATTCTTTCATGGTTCTGTTCGACAGAGACGGTGTTGGTGTTGCGTAGTGGTATAAGTGCCGGTTCGTCGAATTTGAGTTTCGGTTGTCGGGCCTTGGTACCGAAAAGGTTTGCTGGTATAATACACTTTTTCTGGTTTATTAAGTAGTGGAATAGCAAAAAGGACCGTATAGAAGCAGAGCGAGAAAGTATGTGCGTTGGAAGCACCACTAGTTTTTTTATGTCTTTTACTTAGGAGGTGCAACAGTGCCTATGTGTTCTCGCGCGCTCTCTGCATAGCAATTAAAATAATGTCTTCAAAATCATGAGTATTGTTTTTATACATATTATATTTTTTAATGTTCAGGTATTTAGACTTTGTTTGAAATTGTTTGCGTTATTTATGTCACAAGTGTTTCGAAATGAAAATGATGAGGCACCCGTAGGTGCCTTTGGGCACCAAGGAAAGCATTAGACGCACAGACGTTAGACTCACAAACTGGCAAAAGTTACTTTCCAGTCTTGCTCTTCCCGAAATAGTCGCATATCTAGAAGCAGAATTTGATGATTTCATGATATTGAAATAACTTTATTTCCATCATCGAATGGGTTTTAAAGAGATTAGGAATCTGGTGAAAAACGCACAAATAATGAATCGCCTTCCTGAAAGGATGTTCCGGACGATGGTTGAAAGAGAGGTCAAAAATAAGAAACATTGCCTTAAATGGTATTGATCTGTTTATTTTGTAACAAATTACTTCTTGAACATGTGCTATACCTACTCGTAATTATCCACGACAATGACTTTCAGGCAGTGGAAAAGAACCCTCCTCCCACAATGCCAAAGAAATGAATAAGTTTAAAAAGAGTGGAGAAACTACTTGCGGAAGAAGAGTACATTTATGAAAACGTGTAAATATGACGACAAAGAATCACATTCTTTCAAGTAAAATTCCTCCAAGCAATCTTCTGTAGATTGGTTTGAGAAGCTGTTTTCAAAGGGAATCGTGGAAATCATACGAGAGCAAAGCAAGTTATATGCTCTTCAAGGGAATCATCAACTCAATGTCACCACAGATGGAATTGAAGTTTTCATAGGAATTTTGCTTTGCACATGATACTTGGTTTCTACAGCAAACTAGTGGTGCTACAACAGCACATACTTTCCCGTATTATTGGTAGCAGCTACGTAGAATTGAAATATTGCACTTTCTGCCCTACAGCATCTTAGCTATTATTTGAAAACGTCCAATTCAACTAAGAAGCGACCAACCACGGTGTAAGATATATAGATGTGTTAACTAGCCGCCTTTGGGGCAAATTTTCTGAAGCCAGTTTGAGGCTAGATCCTCGCTTGCCCGTACGGACGGATGGACGGACGGACGGACAGACAGACGTTTTGCTTTCAATTGTTTTTTTCGGTATCAAGGACCCACAAGATAAGGCAGCACCACGTGTTAATTTTTTTCTTAATTTAGCAACTGGATTTATCCACTTTTTCATTACCAGGGCCCTGTAATATGAGTTTTTCTGCCGAATATCCGCCGTTTTTTCGCGCAGCATTACATAACTTTCCCTGTACCGTCCGTCTGTCTATGAACAACCCTAGCGACTAAACCGTTCAACCGATTTTCTCCAAAATTGATACTTCCCGAGCGATCTCAATAATCTCGCGGTTCCTTCAATTTGAAACCGATATTTCAATTTTGGAGAGTACTTTATATGAAGCCTCTGGGAAATTTTTAAATTTATCAAAAAAATTGCGCCAACAATTTTCACTAAATTTTGTTCTTGAATAGTCTGAACGTCATTTAAAAGAATGGTGTAGGTCTCGTGTCGGTTGAACACTTCGAATTTTCGAAAATTGCAAAAGTTTGAATTTTATTCGGCGTCTTTCTCCAACTACAAAATGGCAGATAGAGATTTTTCCTTCAAATAAAATTTGTTCTTCATGGTCAGTTCTTTCTTTACGGTCACGTACATTTTTTCAAAATTTTAGTAGTTTTTGAACAATATTGCATGCAATATGTGCAATTTTAAAAAAAATTACAGGTAACCGAAAAATTGAGAAAACGTCAAAAAAATGTACTTTGAGCGACGATAGATAGAAGATGGTTTTTTCAATGAAATGTATTCATCAAAACTACTTGTTCAAATAAGGGCATGTTTAATTTTTTGAAAATACGAGTAGTTTTTCTGTAATTTCGTGACAAACATAATAGTACGCTGCAAATTTACTGCGCGTCAGACAGAAGATACGTCGTAAATTCGAATTTGCAATTTTGTATATTATTTCTTTGTTCGTTTCTTACATTCGACCTTTTGGTGTACACATTAATCTTTTAGATACTATTTATTTTGAAATATTTGAAATAAAAATTGCCAGCTCTTTAAGAGAGTATCGACAATGCAGGGATTGCAACAATGGATAGAATTCCGTCGCGAATTTCTGTGAATTACGTGTCATTGTTGTGACTTGATATATCTATGCGGTATCAGGCTTCTTTTTCCAGTACAAGTTTATAAACCTTGTGTATTATATACTACGTATTGAGAAGTACTCAATACTCCGTATATACGTACGAATACGGGAAAGTAAAAATATGACTACGAAATTCTAAATATCTTCTCTTCGAAAAACCAATATTAAAATCAAGAACTTCTCCTTAAGCATTTCTGTCGTATAAACATTTCCATAAATAAATATCATTTAATGAAACCTAATTGCATACCTGTTATCATGGAAATTGTAGTAGTCTTGCCTGCTCCGTTATGGCCAAGGAGTACGGTGATCTGATCCTCATACATGTTTAGACTTAAGTTATTCACTGCCAGTTTGCTCCCTGGGTACACCTGGAAAGTTCAGGCTTGTTAGACTTCCGCCCCTCTTTATTTAAATATGCTAGCATTTTATGGGATTTCTTTCGTAAAAAAACACTAAAAATAGCAGGTTCCCCATGTGGTGAAGAATAGTCTCCGCACATTTTCTTAATCTCCAGAATCCCTTCCCCATCCTTTTTCTACATGTAGATTAACGATGAATAAAATAAGTGAAAAAGCGAGGTTAGCAATAATTGAAATTTACGCTCCCGATTCAGAGAAGACGTATGCATCGGTCAACGAACCAGAGATTGTATTTAATAGTATTGTGAATAAAATAGCTGCTCACATGCTCCGCTCTACCTCTACCACAACTAGCAAAAGATGAGCTTAAGGCTAAATGTACCGACACTAGTTCAATTTGTCGCCACCACGTGGCAGCACCAAGTTTAGTGAATTTTACTTTACCGATTACGTGTGAACAAATGGTCCGATTTTCGATCTGTAAACGGCATTTGACTCCTGTTTATAATAGAATTTACGCTACGAAGCCCTTTTTCCAAAAAAACTAGCAGAAACTCGATTTTTAAAATTTTTCTCGTACTTCCGGGAACAATTTCAAAAATGTGGGCTTATAGCGCGATGGCGACACGCTTCCAGAATCCAACGCCGTGTCAAACATGCAAATCGGATAATTAGGAGCGACGGTAAGTGAAATTTCGAAAAACACCTCACCCCACTCCCCCTTCCCCTTCCACGCCGCCGGGACATTGTTGGCCGGCGGCGCGGTCAAGCCGGCACGGGCGAGCCGGGCGGCGGCCGCCGCGGCGCGGCGACGGGCAAGAAGGCTGAACTTTCGGGGGCAGCAAGCCAGACACCCCGTCACTTCGCATCTCAAGATATTTTTTCCCCACATATGAAACTAGTGATGCTGTAATAGGGGTAAACGGTCTCGTATCATCTTTAATAGTAGTATAAAACTATTACCTTATTCACATATTCCATCTTCCTTCGAATACCATCATAAGAATGTCTGAGGTATCACTCAAAACACCGATCCCGCTTTGGTGCTGATTTCAGAAAGAAAAAATCGAACTAATTGCGTAAATATCACCCATATTCCATCTCCTCACATCGTATTTTAGATATATTGTACTTCTAAGATCTTTCATTACCATTTCACTACCGGAAAAAACAAGCGGAGATAACGCAAGAGCTCTTTTATCATACGATTCGATTTATCATTTCAAAACGGCGTTTGTCACCTTGATAGAATTCACCTGGTTAATTCCCTCTTCCAAGAAAAACAGCCGAATCGAATTTTTGAAATGTTTTTATACTTGCGGACATATTTGAAAAAGTGGTAAAATAGCGCGCTGGCGAGATGCACCCTGAATCTAACGCCATATCATACACTGAAATCGGATAAATAGACTTCTCTAGTCATGTAAAAAATGATCTTCAGTAACGTCAAAATTCTGTTTCGCGGTACTGCTTGTCGATCTCATGGCTAAAGTCCGGGTCTAATGTAATTACATATGTTTTGTCTACTGTTCTCATTTTGTAATTTAGGCGAACTGTTGCAATCCTAACAAATATTTAAATTTTTCGTTACAAATTTTGTACTGTATTACGTATTTTACATATTTTGCTGATCATTTAATATCTGCTTAACAGTATATTTATTATTTGCTAATTATTAAGGTATTTTCACAAATTACCAAATTTTCTTGAAATTATTTCCGGAAATATATTTAATTAATTGTGAAAAATAGTTTTTATTTAAACGTGTTTATATTTTTGCAATGAGCATATTTTGTCTAATACTAATTCAGAATTGCTGACATTCCTATGTGCTGCACGTAAAGATTTCGAACAGAGTGCTTCAAAGATTCTCTGTTCGTGTTTGCGTTTTCTACGTGCATCTCTTTATTTTCATTGCTGATAGAAAGAAATAAAAAAACAGTAAGCAGAAAAAGTAGTTACTTTTAGATTCGATATAATTAATATTTTATTAATGGAATTTCAAATTGTGAACATTTATTTTACTTTATCTTTCTTCTCAATCTTCATACGAAGAGAAAGTTATATCGTGCGCAGGAAAACTCTCAAAGCCGAGTCCTGATAATGAAAATATGGATAAATCGTGTTGTTCAATAGTAAATTACTTCCTGTAACTCGTGGTGTAGCCAGAATCCATGTTTTGTGGGTCCTTAATACCGAAAAATTGATTGACGGAAAAACGTCCATCAGTGTCTCTGGTGTATGTGAACAACACTAGCGTTTACACTGCGTACAAATTTTTCCAAACTGGAAAAAACAACAACAAAAAACAGCTGTCGATCTACTGTCATTCGTTGCTCTGCAATTTTCAAAAACGTGCATTACTTTTTGGAGATACATTACACGAACCCCCCCCCGGATATTTTAAAAATTTACTCAAATATGGCTACAAATTTTTTCTTTATATTTCTCGTAAAAATTGAATAAAATACACATGGCTTAGGTCCGATTTCACTGATAACTGAATTTTCGAAAATTGCAAAAGATTGAATTTTTTCGGCGTTTCCTACAACTACAATATTGACGATAGAGACTTTTCCTTTCTAAGAAATTTGTTGTACATAATTAGTTCTTTCATTAAGATCATGAATTTTTTTTAAAACAATTTTTGTAGTTATGGCGCAATCTTGTGTGCAATATATGCAACTTTAAAAGATAACAAAGCAAGATTTTTTCAAAATCGGCTCCATTTTTTCCCTTTAAACTATTGGTAGGGATATTGCGAAATGTACTTTAAGAGATGACATAAACGCTATTTTGCTCTATTCTTTTGTTTTTGCGAAAATAACACAAATGAAACTTTTTGAATAGCCTGTCACGTCGTTTATATTTACATTATCGGCGATTTGTTCACATTATTAGATTTATGAGCACACGTACTTTAAATTATATCATTTAATGTTTTTCGAAAACTAAAAATTTATTTTGGAAATGAACTCGAAATTTCGCATTTTCAGAAACGCTCAAACGCCAATTTTTTCTGAAAAGGTTCCAAATTTTTTGTTCAAAGTTTTTGTACGTATAGTGCGAAATGCACTGTCTAAGGAAACAAAAAAGTTTTGTTGTATTATTTTGTTGTTTTTCTTCAAAATTTACACAAATGTATTTTTTAAATATTTCGCATGCCTTGTATGCACATTTGCAGCGATTTGTAAACATTATTGCATTTGTGAATGGAAGAGCTTAAAATATCTTAAAATAAATTTTAAAAAAAACTCTCAAGATTCCTGTGAAAAAGGGCTTCATATTTTACATTGCCACAGACGCTTAAACACCCTTTTCTTAAAAACGGTATCAAGTTTATGAATGAAAATTGTCGTAAAGGACAAGGTTTCAGTCTTCTCTAAAAGCAATATTTTGAATCTACCATTAGGAAACCGAATAATTGAGAAAACCTAAAAAATAAGTTGGGTGCATTAAATGGCAGGTGGCAAGATGGGGCAAGGTCATAAATCTAGCCCATGCCAACAAAATAGTAAATTTTACTACGACAAAGTCCGAATAGCTGGCTGAGACTATAGGAAATTGAAAACTAATACGGGAAAGTCTGTGCCATTCTGTAGCACCACCAGTTACTTTCTCGTGTTAGTTACATTACTCAAAGTTATGTAATGCTGCGGAAAATCTATTTCGAGATATTAACGGAAGTACTCGTTTTGGGGTCCCCTGAGTGATACCGAAAGGGTGTATGTGTGTTTTGACTTTTTAACGTCCGTTCGTCCGTCCATCTGTCTGTGTCTGCCTGTCTGGGCGTATGTGAACACCACTAGTGCCTAAACTATGTGTAGAATTTTTGCTCAACTGAATAAACCCCTGTCGATCTGGTCTGAGTCCAAGTTCTGCGATTTTTAAAAACATTAATTAATTTTTGGAGATACTTTTTATTAAGCCCCAGGGACATTTTCAACATTTTCTCAAAAATGTCAACCAGGATAGGTGGCTCAGTGCATCAACTGATGTCACTGCAATGCCTCTGACCGAGAGGTGCTAGGTTCGAGTCCCGACGGTGGCAGGATTTTTCAACACTAGCTTGTCAGTTAGATGTAGAATTCAACCGATGTCTGGAGGAAAATTCTAGCGACCGGCTGCTCTGATTGGAAGTTTTCCGTAGTTTCTCGGATCAACATCAAACGAATGCCGGAGCAATACCCTAACAAACGGACCTCGCGCGATATTTCCTTCCTCTTCCTTGTCCTATCTTCACACACACACACACACACACACACACACACACTAACTTGCACAACACTACCATATATGCTGGGAGACCAGTGGGAGGATTGGAACTTGTCCCGGCTGTGGGCCGTGCACTGCTGGTGGGAGATACCTTGTTAAGAAAGAACCCGGCAAGCCGACAGGTAAATCGGTCGGTGATTTAGAGCTTGTCCCGGCTGGGGTGGTGCCCCGCTGGTGGCAGATACCTGGTTGGGAAGCCCCGCTAGTGGACGGAAGGTCAGCGCCGGATCTCGCCATCGGCATAGCGGGCAACATCTCTTCCACCTCACGATGAAATAAACATGCATTGCACTTACGGGACTAATGACCAAAGCAGTTGACGCGCCCAAAATCACTAACAATCAATCAAAAATTACTCCAAATACTTTTCTTAAATTAATTGTAAGAATAAAATAAAATACACTCAAGGTGGCATAGCTCTTATTTTCATTGCTGACTGATTTTGGCAAAATTGCAAAAGTTCGAATTTTTTTCGGCGTCTTCCTACAACTACAAAATTGAAGATAGAGATTTTCCCTTAAAATTATATTTGTTCTCCATACTTAGTTCTTTCAATAAGGACATGCACATTTTTTTGAAATTTTTAGTAGTTTTCGCGCAATATTGAGGGCAATTTGTGCAATTTTTAAAAATTACAAGAACAAGATTTTCCCAAAATCGACTTCAACTTTTTTCCTTAAACTTTTGGAAAGGATAGTACCTAATGTACTCTGAGATGACATAAACGCCATATTGCTCTATTCCTTTGTTTTTTCAAAACTTACAAAAATGTAATTCTTTGACTAGCCTTTCATTTAGTAAATATTTTCTTTAACGGTGATTTGTTCATATTAGGGAACTTTTGCCACCTCCAACGTTAGGTACTATCGATCTTTTGCGTATGCGCAGATGCACCAAAGTGATGCGAAACTTGCACTGCGAATGAGCAGAAGATCGATAGTACGTAACGTTCGAGGGTGCAAAAACTCCCTACTATTACATTTACGAGTACATGTGCTTTACATTATGTCTTAAAAGTTCCTCGACAACTCAGATGTTTTCTGTGAAAATGAACTGAAACTTCCGAATTTGCACAAATGTTCAAACGCCATTTTCTCAAATTGCTTCTTCAAACTTTTCGTACGAATGATATTTGCATTCTTTAAGTTAACATAAAATTAATTTGGCTGTATTTTTTTGATTTTTCAAAAAATAAATAAATGTATTTTTAAGTGCCTCTCACGCCATTAATATTCACTTTTCCAGAAATTTTATACATTATTACATTTGTGAGTAGAAGTGCTTTAAATGTCACCAAATGAAGTTGTTCGAAAACTCGAAAGATTCTTGTGAAAATTCCGAAGCTTCCATTTTCGCATTTACAGTAACGCTTAAACGCCATTTTCTTAAGAGCGGCTCCAAATTTATCAATGAAAATTCCTATATAGGACGAAGTTTTACTCTTCTTTAATATCCTAAAAGTAATATTTCGTATCTACCATTAAGAAGCTGAAAAATGAGAAAAGTTCAAAAAATGTATTTTGGGCGGCGATAGATGTCAGCAAGATGTCAGAAGATGGGGAAAGATGGTAAAACTGGCCCAGACCAAAGATATTAGATTACTATGAGAAAGTATGTGCAATTTGTCCTAAAGTACGAAAACGTTTTAAAAATTCGATTCGGTTTTTTTTACTGGAAAAAGGATTAACCCGGTGAATTCTATCAAGGTGACAAACGCCGTTTTGAAATGATAAATCGAATCGTAGGATAAAAGAGCTCTTGCGTTATCTCCGCTTGTTTTTTCCGGTAGTGAAATGGTAATGGAAGATCTTAGAAGTACAATATATCTAAAATACGATGTGAGGAGATGGAATATGGGTGATATTTACGCAATTAGTTCGATTTTTTCTTTCTGAAATCAGCACCAAAGCGGGATCGGTGTTTTGAGTGATACCTCAGACATTCTTATGATGGTATTCGAAGGAAGATGGAATATGTGAATAAGGTAATAGTTTTATACTACTATTAAAGATGATACGAGACCGTTTACCCCTATTACAGCATCACTAGTTTCATATGTGGGGAAAAAATATCTTGAGATGCGAAGTGACGGGGTGTCTGGCTTGCTGCCCCCGAAAGTTCAGCCTTCTTGCCCGTCGCCGCGCCGCGGCGGCCGCCGCCCGGCTCGCCCGTGCCGGCTTGACCGCGCCGCCGGCCAACAATGTCCCGGCGGCGTGGAAGGGGAAGGGGGAGTGGGGTGAGGTGTTTTTCGAAATTTCACTTACCGTCGCTCCTAATTATCCGATTTGCATGTTTGACACGGCGTTGGATTCTGGAAGCGTGTCGCCATCGCGCTATAAGCCCACATTTTTGAAATTGTTCCCGGAAGTACGAGAAAAATTTTAAAAATCGAGTTTCTGCTAGTTTTTTTTGGAAAAAAGGGCTTCGTAGCGTAAATTCTATTATAAACAGGAGTCAAATGCCGTTTACAGATCGAAAATCGGACCATTTGTTCAGACGTTATCGGTAAAGTAAATTCCTGCTGATGGTGCTGCGATCTATTGAATTTTCCTACAAGTTTTTTTCGGTACATTTAGCCTTAACCGCAAGTGCGTATTATGAGGCAATATTTTTGTTAAGAAAAACAAGGGGGCATACGCCCAACGGCATAAGAAAAATGGAGAAACATCTGATCAAGATGGGTGTAACATTGATCCCGAAGCTGAAAAAAATACGTAATTCAGGCCTATCTAGTCTTTTACTTCTTCGTATCGTGGTGGTGCGTGCCTGTTCTGACCGTGTCTCGGCCGATCTGCCGCCACCGGGTCTGTGGGTCCGTTCCCTCCGCTTATCTCTTTAACTGTTTCTTGTACAAATGATGTTGACAATTCGAGGGATGCTCGGCCGCTCTATCAATGGCAAGCATGTTCTGATTTATTAATATTCGTTAAACTCGTATTTTTTTAATTTATGCATGCTAGGAGATACATGACTGGATTTTTAATGGTGGTAATTAGTAATTTAAAATGATTTATACTTTTAAAATGGTCATTTACTACAGAAACTTAAATTTTTATACAGATTTTAGCCACAAGTCACAATGTGCATGATTATTAGAACTATTCCTATGATCTACAAAACTCACAGGTTATACTACTCTTCTTTTCTTGACTTTCGTCAGAATGGTTTTACAATAAAAGTCGTTAGGAAAACATACCCTTCAGCTTGTTTCACTGATGACTTGCTCAAAGTACCTGGGCCGCGGCAGCACGGAGGGTGAACGTTGCCCTCTCGGCCGTATCTCGCTGCGAAGTTCATCACCCACTCACACGAGGTCACCGCCCTCTGGTCAGGAACCGTCTTCAGCGCCGTTGGTAGTCTCGCGTAATTTTTTTTAATGTTCTTACGCCTAATCTCGTTGCTCTCCGCGTGATGTATTCGCGTAAATATTGCTGATTAAATCGGTGAGCAAATGCTCTTGTCCTGACCTCTCTCTCGCGGTCTGCTAGATTCTACTCGCGATCTTAACACCATCGCGGATAGTTCGATTCTCTAGCGATCTCGATCCTATCGTGGTCAGTTTGCCTCTCCTCGCGATCTTAGCTCTATCGCACTTAATTAGTTTCTCACCGGCGATCTTAACACCATCGGGGTCTGTTAGCTTCTCTTTGCGATCTCAACCCTATCGCGGTCAGTTCGATTCTCCTTTCTTGCCACAGGTCCTAACACCAAAGTAAAATTTACCAAAGTAAAATACATTCCTACAAATATTTTTAAGTGATGGAAAACTAAAGGGTGTAACACGTCACTCGCATACTTTGAGCCTACGCCACTAGTAAAACTAGTGGTGCTACACACTTACCCATATTGGTTTTTTATTTCCTTTTGTCTCGGTTAGCTATTCGAACTTGCCACATACTCTATCGCCGCCCAAATATTTTTTGACATTGTCTTAATTTTTCGGTTTCCTAATTGTAGAACCGAAATTTTGTTTTAAATATATTCAAGAATAGTAAAACCTCGTTGTGATTGGCAATTTTCTTTGAAACATTAAGAGCCGTTTTTAAGAAAATAGGGTTTAAGCACAATAGTAAATTTGAAATTTGATGCTCTTTTTTACAGAAAATTTCTGAGTTTTCGAAAAACGTCATTTGATGTAGTTTGAAGCACATTAAATAAGAAAATAGTAGTGTCCACAAATTGCTGGAAATATGCATACTAACGGTGTAAGAGGTTTTTCAAAAATATTACAGTTGTGTAATTTTTGAAAAAACAAAATAAACCCCAAAATGAACTTTACGTCATATTAAAGAATACAATTAGCACCATCCGTTTAAAAACTTTGAAGAAAAAATTTGAAGCCATTTATGAGAAAATGGCGTTTGGCGTGAAAACGCGAAATTTTTAATTAGTTTTCACAAAAAAGGATTGAGTTTTTGAGAAACTTCATCAGCCATTATTTATAGAACATGTGCTCGTAAATATATTAATGTGAATAAAACGCCACTAATAAAAATAATGGACTAAGAGATAAGTCAAAATAATGTGAACAAATTGCCGCTATTGTAAATATTAACGACGGAGAGACAAGTCAAATAAATTTAATTTTTGTATTTTTTTAAAAAAGAAAGCAAATAGAGCAATATGACATTGATATCATATCATAGAGTACATTAGGTCCTTAGCAAAAGTTTAAAGACAACTAATGGTGCTACAGAATGGCACAGACTTTCCCGTATTAGTTTTCTATTTCCTTGGGTCTTCGCTAGCTATTCGGAATTGGCACATACTCTTTCTTGCCAGCTACCATCCATCACCGTCAAAAGTACATTTTTTTGTCATTTTCTTAATTTTTCGGTTTCCCATTAGTAGAACGAAAATATTAATTTTAGAATACTAAAGAACACAAAAACCTCCCCTTAAATGGCAATTTTCTTTTAAAAATTATGTGCTGTTTAAGAGAAAATTGGTTTTAGCGCTACTAACAATGCAAAAATTGAAGCTACTAACAATGCAAAAATTGAAGCTCATTCTCACAGAAAATTTTTGAGTTTTCAAAATACTTTATTTTAACTTATTTGAAGCAGTTACACTCACAAATATAATAATATTTACAAATCGCTGGTAATGTGAATATTAAAGGTGTAAGAGGTCCTTTAAAAAATTACATATGTGTAATTTTTGAGAAAACAAAAATAACTCAAAATAAACTTTACGTAATATTGAACAGTGCAATTAGCACTATCCGATCGAAAATTTTGAAGAATTTGTTTTAGCCAATTAAGAGAAAATGGCGTTTGAGCGTTTCTGAAAATGCTGAAATTTGAACTACTTTTCACAGAAAACGGTTGTGTTTTCGATAAACTTTACTTCACATTATTTAAAGCACATGTACTCATAAATATAATAATGTGAACAATTCGCCGCTAATGTAAATATTAACGGCGTGAGAGACAAGTCAAAAAAATTACATTTTTGCAATTTTTGAAAAAAAAGAATAGAGTAATATGACGCGTATGTCATCTCATAGGGTACATTTAGAACTATTCTTATCAAAAGTTTAAAGAAAAAAATTGGAGCCAATTTTTTAAAATTGCACATATTGGACGCAATATTGCGCGAAAACTACTGAAATTTTCACAAGAATGTACAAGACCTTGAACAAAGAAATCGCTTTGGAGAACACATTTTATTTCAAGGAAAAACCTCTATCTTCAATTTTGTAGTTCCAGAAAGACGCCGAAAATATTAAAACTTTCATAATTTTCGAAAATTCAGAGTTATCCGTGAAAATCGGACCTGTGCCATGTTAATAAGTGTATTTTACTCTATTCATACAAGAAATTTAAAGAAAAAATTTGGAGCAGTTTTTGAGAAAATTTTGAAAATACCCGGGGGGCTTCATATAAAGTACACCCAAATTTTAAAGAATCTTTTTCAAAATCTCAAAGCTTCGACTAGAAACAGACTGATCGGGGAATATCCATTTTGGAAGAAATCGTACGTATGGTTTAGTTACTAGCAGTGTTCACAGACGGACAGACTGACAGACTGACGGACAGACAGGCGGACGTTTTCCTTTAAATTGGGTTTTCGGTATCAAGGACCTCGAAAACAGGGTTTCTTGCTACAACACGTGTTAGGAGATTTTGTTTTCTTAATTTAGCAACTGGTTTTATCTTTTTTCTCGTTTTCACGGCCCAGCGATTAATTTTTTTCCGCCGAAAATTGGCCATTTTTACTTTCCCGTATAGGTACGTATACACGGAGTGATATACGTAGTATAGGGAAAGTTATGTAATGCTGCGCGAAAAAATGGCCAATTTTCGGCGGAAAAAATTAATTCCCGGGCCGTGAAAACGAATAAGTGGATAAAACCAGTTGCTAAATTAAGAAAAAAAATCCCCTAACACGTGGTGTAGACAGAAACCCTGATATCTAGGTTCTTGATTCCGAAAACCCACCTGAAAGGAAAACGTCCGTCAGTCCTTCCGTCCGTCCATCCGTCAGTCCGTCTGTGAACACTGCTAGCGCCTACACCATACGTACGATTTCTTCCAAAATATTCTCCGGTCGATCTGATTCTAGTCGAAGCTTTGAGATTTTGAAATAGATTCTTCGAAATTTGGGGGTACTTTATATGAAGCCCCCCGGGTATTTTGAAAATTTTCTCAAAAACGGCTCCAAATTTTTTCTTTAAACTTTTGGGTAGGGATAGTGGTAAATGTCCTTTATCAATGACATAAAAGCCATATTGGTCTATCGGTTGGTTTTTTCAAAAATTACAAAAATATAAATTTTTTTACTTGTCTCTTAATATTTACATTATCGGCGATTTTTTCACATTATTATATTTACGAGTATATATGCTTTAAATAATGTCAAGTAAAGTTTCTCGGAAACACAACCGTTTTCTGTGAAAAGTAGCTCAAATTTCGGCATTTTCAGAAATGCTCAAATGCAAATGCTCAATGCTTTTCATGAAATTGCCATTTAAGGTGAGGTTTTTGTGTTCTTTAGTATTCTAAAATTAATATTTTCGTTCTACCAATAGGAAACCGAAAAATTAAGAAAATGACAAAAAAATGTACTTTTGGCGGCGGTAGACGGTACCTGGCAAGAAAGAGTACGTGGCAATTCCGAATAGCCAGCGAAGACCCAAGGAAATAGAAAACTAATACGGGAAAGTCTGTGCCATTCTGTAGCACCACTAGTTTCGCGCAGCATTACGTAACTTTCCCTGTACTACGTATATCACTCCGTATACACGTACGTATACTGGAACGTAAAAATTGGAGCTGTTTTTGAGAAAATCTGTTTTTTGAATTTTTTTTTTGAATGTCACATATTGCACGCCACTTTACGCGAAAACTACTAAATTTTTCAAAAAATGGAACGGAACTTAATGAAAGAACTCATCATGGAGAACAAATTTTATTTGAAGGAAAAATCTCAATTTTGCAGTTGTAGGAAGACGCCGAAAAAAATTCAAACTTTTGCAATTTTAAAAAACTCAGAGTTAACCGAAAAATTAGGACATATTTCACCTTAAGTGTATTTTACTCTATTCGTACAAGAAATTTAAAGAAAAAATTTGGGGCCGTTTTTGAGAAAATTTTGAAAATATCCGGTTGACTTCATGTAAAGTAATATGCAAAGGATCAGAGAACTATTAATTTGCAAGACATTAAAATAGCTTTAATGACCTTTAAAGAAACTAAGGATTTGATTATTGCTGAATTCCAGGTTTTACAAGGCCTTCCTCTTTTCATTTTTCCTAGTGGAGACCAATCGAAGTCATTTTAGGCATTCGTGAAGCTGACATTCTTCTCAGATGGCCATTGTAGAAATGTTTGCTGCATACGTTTCCTGATCTCTAATTTCTGCATTCTAGAAATTTGGCAGCTCCTTCGTAGTCCATCCATTTCAACTGCACACAATTTCTGCTTCTGAAGATCCGTCAGGGTCCAACTCTCTCCACCACGTGTTAGGATACTTTCAATAAATGCCCCTACAATAATATTTTTTGTTCTTACGTGTATTTCCCAACTCCATAACACCCCGTTCAACATTCTTATGGCCTCTCTTGCGTGTTTAATGCGGGCATCAATATCCTTTTTACTTTTTGCAGACTTATGCAGAATTGCACCCGAGAACGTGAACTGTACATCCACCTTAATCCTTCCTTCTCCTTGAACATCCAAGTCAAAACCTACCCACACTTTTAGGACGAGCTTTTACTGTTCTTTAATGTTCTTAAAATAATATATCGGTTCTACTATTAAGAAACCGAAAATGGAGAAAACGTTAAAAAAATGTATTTTGGATGGCGATAGATGGCAGCTGGCAAGAGTATGTGTCAAGTATGAAAAGCTAGCCTAGACCAATGGAAAGAGAAAACTAATACGGGAACATGTGTGCTATTCTCTAGCACCACTAGTTTTTATTTGCCGCAGCTGTTTCTTCACTCATCCAAACTCCCTTTCCCAAACTTTCCATTACATTCCTCTAGAAACCCTAACAAAATCCTCATTACCCCTCAAACAATACATCTTCCAAATCACCGTGCTACACAATCCCCCTGCTCACAGGAGGAAGGGTATAAAATGAAACGAATAAACGCGGGAAAAGAAATAAACGAGAGTAAGGACCCCAAAGGTTTCGTGGAGGCATCCTCCAATATCGAGCGCGAGCGAGCGCCAGTCGACCCCCGTCGCTATAAAATTCCTGGGGTGTGCTACACTGCTTTGCGCAAGGGGGGGTACCTTGGTGACGGCGCTGATGCAGACGCCCGCGCTGGCGCCCGTGGGCTCGTCCTCGACGTTGCGCGCGTCCGCCGTGTGGGCGCGCGGGTTCGGCGCCCCCTCCTCCGGCTGCTGCGGCCGCCAGGACGACTTCTGCGCACGCACCGCGCCTGCCCCTCAACCAACTGGCACTGCCATCGCAGCCTTTCCGAGTGATTGGATGAGAGCCCAGTGTTTCGTCTGGCCATCAACTAAGTGGCACTGCCATCGGAGCCTTTTCGAGAGATTGAATGAGAGCGTAGTGTTTCCGAGCACGACCTCCTGATTAATGAGTCCCGTGAGTGTAATTCGTGTTGTGACTCGGAGGCGGGTGCGTTCCTCTCCCTTTGGAACATGAGCTCTGGCACGGAACGGCACGTCCTCTTGAGGGGACTCCCCTTTCCGGCTTGTGTCAGCCGTGACAAGCTCTAAGCTCTTGCCAAGTCTCTCGACTTATGTGGCGGTGGAGTGACCGTAAGTGTGCGTATATGTGTGTGAGGGGAGGAGGGGACGAGAACGAGGAAGGAAACATCGTGTGAAGTCCTTGGCCCGTTGTTAGAATACTGACTTTAGAATTTGCCTGGTCTTGATATCATGTTCATAACTTTTGCCAAAGCCGAACCATGTCGCCACCGCGACTTCGTGTGAGTCAGAAGTGCGGCAACGCTGAACCCTGGCTGTGGCAAAGTAAGCAAATCCTCACAACCTGATTGCTGCAGAGCAGGTCATATGACGTACCACAGCATGTGGGGAAAGAGCTGTCGGAGTCGCTTACACGCTGCCGGTTCTGTAGCTCTAGAAATTCCGCCACCGAGAGGACGTGGAGCGAAGGCCCTCCGTCGTCGATGCTGCAGCGGCAGCAGACGCCACTGAGCCATCTCAGCCGGAGTATTCTGGGCCATGAGGTGGGAGAGCCGCGCTTCGCGTGAAGGTTGGGGTGCGGGCTTAGTTCGCGTTGGCATCAGTGTGCAGCTGATAGGAGAAAACGAGCGAATTGCCCCCTTTCCCATACGACCCCTCCTTCTTTACTTCCAATAGCGCAGGCGGTAATGCGTGTTCTCAGATGTCAGGACAAAATCCACGGCGAGTGGTCGTGCCGGAGAAAGAAGAATTACTCGGAGATAATACCAAGATCTGACCTGGGCAATAGAGTCATTGTAAAGGACAGGAAGATAGAAGAGTATTAAGAGTTCCTCATCATATATTGCGTGTCTTTGACTAATCTACCCTGTCTTGGCAATAATGAATTATCAAAATAATCTCTTTTCGTCTGCCTTGCTTTCTATATGGTAATTGGTATACCCGTAATGCGGTCAGGTGACTTAAACTGAGTCGAAATAATGAAGTAATTCGAGTTTAGGCATATTGAACTTAAGTTCAGAAATCAAATTAAAAAACGTCTCCCGTTTACACACCGAACTCTTCTGTTCAAATTGTGTCGTGTTACTCTATGGGTAATGAAATGTATTTCAACAATGTACTCTTCAGTTGAGGTAAAAGTTTCAAATTTTATTTGAAGACTTCCCCTTCATTGGTGGAGATGCACGAAGGAGGAAGAGCTATGAAACTCGTATTAATGGGTAGAAAAAAATTTCAAGTTCTACGATGATACTGAAGTTCATCTTCGTCAGTGGCATGTGTTAAGCTAGTTTATAATGTTTCTCCAACAATGTCTAACCAGTTCCGCGCAAGGAAAAACAAAAATAGTTTCGATGAAAGGGAATTTGCAGGAACTGTGATTATGTTCTGTAAATTTTGTCATACTGGCGTTGTCTTATTGTTACTACTATCTTATATTCTAATGTAGTCTATGATCTTATCAAATGCAATGCTGAATCTGCAAGATGTAAAGTGGCTCACCTGGCAGAGGAAGTTCCATGGCTTTGGCACCCCGTACTCTCCTGGATGAATGGCATCAACGTATAGCGTGATTAGCATGCAGATCAAGCAGTGTAAGAGGAACAGGAGCCAAATAATCCCCATACTCATTTCCAAATCCATCGATGGGTACGACCATATATTTTTCCATTGCAGGCCAATACCTATCGCACATGTTAAAACTAGGTATAGGAATTCATTAATAAAATTAAAATGAGAAAGAAAAATAAACAGTCAGAGAAAAGTAATAACAGTGTTCTCGTATTGGGATAATGCAAGTGTATTATAATAATAATAATTTTTTCTTAGTACATACCAAATATGCATTTACGTTTGCAGGTTCTATATGAATTATAAGAGTTTAGTGAAAGCAAAACGGATGTTCAAAGAAAAAGTGAATAAGTGATCCTTCTGCGAAACACGATACACAATTGAAACTCACAGGAACTTGTCTCGTCAGTTAAGAAATTTATTATTATTGTTGTACCATGTAGCCATGCCATAGTATCGTGTAAAATGGGTAACCATGGGGTTGTGGATGTATGGAGACAAAGGGAATGCGATGAGAGAATTGTACTCCGATTGATTATGAATAAATATGTTATTTTAATGTGAATAAAGGATAATTATTTGATGATAGAGAACTAATATCGACGGGAGATCAACTCATCAATATAAAAGATAAGTATATGATCTTTTTATAACATCAATTATCATTATCATTTTTTCTCAATTATGAATTGGTACATGAAACACCATGCTTCGACCAAGGCAAGAAGCACAGAGCTTAAGTGATTAATTACTAATATAACATTACAGGTACTAATATATTTTACGTTTTTACTTTTGTAGGTACTTTAGGAAAACAATTAAAAATATATTCATATAAAATATATTATTTTTATTATTTTAATTTTTCACTTCAATGGAGGCAAACATCTTACTCCTGGTCTGTAGTCAAAGGACGTAAGATTTCTGTACGACATCTTGCCCATCTCCCGGTATTCTTCGGTCAATACCGTAGGTGTCCAGAATCATGGACCTTTGGGTGGATTTATACACATGAAGGTGCAAGTCTAAGATGGTCATTCCATTATTTCACATTAAATCAACAGTCATTTTAGATCACCATCTCAGATTCAGATGAAATTTGACACATACTCGTAGGTAGTATGAATTGAGAATTAAAAAACTACAAATTTTGAGTAAAATATTCCACCCGTGAAATACAGCCATATAAAATTTTACAAAATTGGGCTCCCGAAAAATAATTAATTGATGTAGAACCTCTCCAAATTAAGATAGCTGGAAAAGGTGTCATTTTTCAGCTTTCTTTATGACCTTTTATCTATACTAATATATAAAGACAGAAGTGCGTTGGTTTACAGCGCAATAATTTCTGAATCTACTTAACTAATCCCGATTAAACTTTTGTGCTAGCTTCCTTTAAAGGTTTAAAGTACTGTAGGCTATAATTGACACACAGAAACATTAATATGTTTTCAAAATAATTACTTTTCTGGACTTTTCTTGCATAGCATTACACCACAGATTCAGTGCATCAATCTGCAATAGTTTAGCTGCGAGCCATCAGAGGGTGACGACTGAGATCTACGATTGAGTTTGTCAATGCACACAGAATTGTGTGTTTATAGACGATCAACGAGGTTTTTGTAATTTATCCCTTGGAGATGAAGGTATATTAATTTTTACTTTTGTCTATTCCAGAAGGTTCACATTTAATAATGATCGTGATAGTTTTTCTTAACTCTATACAACTAGGATATTGATTTTCATTTCGTCTACGCGTGAACGTGTTAAGTGCGCAAAAGAGAAGAATGAAATTATTAAACTAGTGGTGCTACAGAATGGCGCAGACTTTCCCGTATTAGTTTTCTCTTTCCTTGGGTCTTCGCTAGCTATTCGGAATTGCCACAAACTCTTGCCAGCTGTCATCTCTCACCGCCAAAAGTACATTTTTTTGTTATTTTCTTAACTTTTCGGTTTCTTATTGGTAGAACGGTATTTTTAGAATATTAAAGACACAAAAATCTAGTCATAACTGGCAATTTTCTTTTAAAAATTATGTGCCGTTCAAGAGAAAATAGCGTTTTAGCGCTACTAAAAATGCAAAATTTGAAGCTCATTTTCACTGAAAATGATTGAGTTTTCAAAATACTTTATTTAAAGTTATTTGAAGCACTTACACTCACAAATAGAATAATGTTTACAAATTGCTGGTAATGCGCACATTAAAGATGTGAGAGATCTTTAAAAAAAATTACAATTATATAATTTTTGAAAAAACAAAAAAATAACTCAAAATAAAATTTACGCTGTACCTAAAGAGTGTAAAGAGCACTATCCGTTACAAAAGTTTCACGAAAAAAATTTGCAGCCATATATGAGAAAATGCTGTTTGAGCATTTCTGAAAATGCCGAAATTTGAGCTACTTTTCACAGAAAACGGTAGTGTTTCCGAGAAAATTTACTTGACATTATTTAAAGCATATTGTAACCGCTAATACGCGATTACAGTTTAAATAAGTGAGAAAATAGTAGCGAAGACACGACACCGTATCATGCACAAATTGTTCTCTGGTGGCGAGGAGATGGCGACAGTCGTAAACTCAATTTCTGAACGCACTCTGATGCCAGCCAATGGAAAACTAGTATGAACAAACGGAAACGGCAAGAGCTTGTGCCAAAAGAATCCAACCTTCTTCTTGTCCGAGTCGCCGAAGCGAGCAGTTGTATGAATTCGTTTTCTTATCTTGTTGGAGTTGCCAAAGTGAATAGTCAGCCATCTTGTGCGCTACGACGACGTTGAGCGACACGTAAAAGAGCGAGTACGCTGTACCAGAGAGTCTGTACTATTTTTGAAATTTCATTCTGAAAACATATTTATAGAATCTCCAGAATTATAAGAACTCTAATCGACATTGTAATTAATTTGACTTTTGCCAATTACGAAGTCATAAATGGAGATTCTGGACTTGGATTCGGAGGTGACCATCGCCTGAGGAGCCAACGGTAAAACATCGCTAACCGAGGGGAGACGGCGCCCGGAGGCCTCACGATTTCGACGCAGCAGGCAGCGTGCGGAGCGGCGCAAGGGATCCTACGACCTTGGAGGCGTGGACAACATTTTGCAACCGACTTCGCAGCGTGGAATTCTCCGGAGGTTCGACGGCCGTGAGTTTAAAGAAACCAAAAGAAGTTTTACTAAATCTCAATTTACCGCACAGTATTCTTGCTAATTTGACAAGTCATTTCTTTGTTTTTCCTGAAGTCGTAATTGAAATCAGATAAGGGTATTTTGTAAATAATGTAAAATTCTGTTCTTGTACAGAATTAATTGACTAAATTCACGTGTAATGAATCCAAAGGTGTTACAAGAAATTTGAATATTGTATGTGTATGTATTTTTTTTCAGGGTTATTGTTTTGAAGTGTATTTTGTGTGTTTTTTTCTCAGTGATTTTGTGTGTGTATAACTTATTACTTGGAAATAAGGTGCAAAGTTAACATCTTCTTAGAGAAAACTGCAGTTTCTTTAGGTAGGGAAAGATAGCTACCGTAATTAAATGTACATTTAGTTGTACAAAACTTTCCTTCATAAGAATATATCTTCAATGTTATTTCAAATTGTGTTGGAATGTTAATTGGTAGTTAGTTGAAAAGACGAACCCACCCCCGATAGGGAATTTTATTCTACCTAGAAATTTCCTAGGTGTGCGTGACGGGACAGCTATCCGTCACGGAATTAGTAAATGAAAGATTTGCTATTTGAAACAAGTAAAAGAGCATAGGGTTTGGTTACAATATATACTCGTAAATATAATAATGTGAAAAAATCGCCGATAATGTAAATATTAAGTGAGAGATATGTAAAAAAATTTACATTTTTGTAATTTTTGAAAAAACCAACCCAAAGACCAAAAAGGTCTTTTATGTCATTGATAGAGTACATTTACCACTATCCCTACCAAAAGTTTAAAGAAAAAGTTGGAGACGTTTTTCAGAAAATCTTGTTTTTGTAATTTTTTAAATTGCACATATTGCACGCAATATTGCGCGAAAACTACGAAAATTTTGAAAAACATTTACATGACCTTTAAGAAAGAACGTAATATGCAGAACAAATTTTATTTGAAAAAATCTCTATCTTCAATTTTGTAGTTAGAGAAAGACGCCAAAAAGTATTCAAACTTTCACAATTTTCGAAAATTCAGAGCTTTCCACGAAAATCGGACCCATGCCATGTTAATAAGTGTATTTTACTCTATTCATACAAGAAATTTAAAGAAAAATTTGGAGCCGTTTTTGAGAAAATTTTGAAAATCCTCGGGGGGCTTTATATAAAGTACTCCCAAATTTTGAAGAATCTTTTTCAAAATCTCAAAGCTTTGACAAGAACCAGATCGACAGAGGAATATTCATTTTGGAAGAAATCGTACGTATTTAGGCGCTAGCAGTGTTCACAGACGGACAGACAGACGGACGGACAGACGGACGTTTTCTTTTCAATTGGGTTTTCGGTATCAATGATCTAGAAAGCGGTTTCTCGCTTCACCACGTGTTAGGGGATATTTTCATCTTTATTTAGCAACTGGTTTTATCCACTTTTTCGTTTTCACGGTCCGGCAATTAATTTTTTTCCGATGAAAATTGGCCATTTTTTCGCACAGCATTACATAACTTTCCCTGTACTACGTATATCACTCCGTGTATACGTACGTATACGGGAAAGTACGTATACACGATTATTAAGTACTAGCTGGTACCCGGCGCGTTGCTGCCACAGAAGAAATAATTGAGGAAGTATTCCCCTCCTCCTCTCTCTTTCTTTCCCCACTCTCTTTTCCCCTCTCTCTCTTTTCTCCAGACTGCTTTCTTCTTCTGTCTTTTCCCCCGCTCTCTTCCACCTCTCTTTTCTCCCTCTGACATTTTTCCTACTCGGCCTCTTTTCCTCCCTCTGTCACTTTTCCCCGTCTGTGTCTCTTCTTCCTTTTTATGTTTTTCCCTTCTGTGTGTCTTCCCCTGTGTCTCTTTTCCCCACTCTCTGACGCGTTTCCCCCCTCTCTCTCTCTCTCTTCC
Organism: Acheta domesticus; assembly: GCA_031308135.1. NCBI lineage: Eukaryota > Metazoa > Arthropoda > Insecta > Orthoptera > Gryllidae > Acheta > Acheta domesticus. The sequence continues at coordinate 130,868,831 of JAHLJT010000631.1, read as the reverse complement.
CGCTGTTTTCCCCATTCTTTCCCTATTTCCTCCTCTTTCTGTTTTCCCTCTCACTCTATTTTTCCTCTCTCTATTTTCCTTCTCTTTCTCTATTTTCCCTCTCTGTCTGTTTCCCCCTCTCCATTTTCCCTCTATGTTTCCCTCTCTATTTTCCCTCTATTTGCTCCCCTCTCTCTTTGTCCCTCTTTCTCTTTTTCCCTTGCCTCTCATTAACTTGCGCCGCCTGCCTTCGACATTAACATGTCACATTACTTTACTATTACTATTACATTATTATTGCTATTACTTTATTATTACATTTTGTTATTACTTTCTTTGTTTCATTTACTTACATTATGCACATCTTTGAATAGGTGGGGTAATAGTAAGAAGCTCAGGAGCAACAAAAATGTAAAAGAATGTTCAAGAAGATCTCACCCTGGAGATTACGGTGGAAACAACGTTTCTTGGCCTCAACATTTTAGTTTTTAATGACATAAAACGCTTCTTTTAGGAGTTATTTAACGATATAAATTCAAAGCCGTGTAGCGGGTTGCATTTTCATGAATATCTAGTTTTTTATTCTTCAGCTCCATTTAGTGCCATTTTTTCGTTATTTTATTTGTTATTCTGCTATTCAGGACGGAGATAAATCCAACAAAACAGATAATTAAAATTGGTCTAGTCGTTCTTGAGTTATAAATGATGTAACTAACACAATTTTGTTATATATATAATATATATATTGACCGTATGGTCAAAACGTAAATAATAGGCACACCACAGCGTTCAAATGTGGCGCGTCAGTTGATGAATCGTTGCGGGATGAATCGGGCCGAGCCGTGAACGAGCGCCCGGAAGGTGGGGGATTGGTCGGTCGGACCGCGCGGAAGCGTTAGTTGGGAGTGGAGCAGCGAGCAGTGAGGAGAGAGGCGTGATGGCGACAAGAGAGCGAGGTGGTAATGTACGGATAAATCGAGAATAATCGGGACGGCTGGTGTTAAAGGAAGGAGGATTGTGATAGACTTAATGATGATTGCGAGTAAGGATTGTGGTAAACGTGTTTGGAAGGGATAATCACGAAATTTGACAAGAGAAGAGAACATTGCACGGACACGTGGGCGATGCTGTTCAGTGGTAGTCGGTGAAGCTTGCGGATGCGGGATTATATGGTGGAGCCGTGTGAGCTGAGACAGTAAATTCGTCGTGTGGAGAAGGAAATTGTGGTGAGACGACGCCGGTGTACGAGAACGGGCCGTCGGCGACGCGCGGGCAGGCAGAACATCGTTGGCGCCAAGGTCTCCTCTCGGCAACGAGTCGGGGCACGCGGTCGCGCCGCGCAGAAGACGACTGTAGTGGAAGGCAGATAAGTAACAATAATTATGAACAAGAATAGATGGGTAATCGAATATAAAATGCCGGTTCAGGGTACTCACTGAGTAGTAAGGAGAGCAACAGTGTCTGTAGTGGTTCACGAATGGCATGTAGTTTTCAGAGAAATGGAGGTTACATAAATAGAAATAATAAATGTAAAGATGATAGGAATAGTCGGAGGTGTATACCATTTAATCTGTATTCAGTAAAGATTTGCGACCAGGTCAATGATGTAAATTATGTTATTAATGTGAAGATGTTTTTTCTTAATAAATCCTGTTTCTGTGATGAGAGATTCTTTGAACTCAGATAATGATGATTAAAGTATCCCCCTCAAAGAACCCCTGTGCCCAAAATAAACAATCACAAAATTTATTATATGTGCACCCGTGAAACCGACAAGGGTAAGTGCGGTCACTATATATATATATATATATATATATATATATGTATATATTGTGGCGCACTCAGATTATGCCACACACAAAATTATCAACAAGAAAGAGACTGTTCGCCGAATGCTCGCGCTGCCGCGGCGGCGGCGACATCGCCTCTTTATCAACGGTCGGTCGAGGGGAGGCTCAGGGGGAGAGTTGTCACTCCTACACGGTGGTGACGTGCGCGGCGAAGGGGGGAGACTATGATAGATGAACAGAACGTTTTGAGTAGCGGACACGAGAAGTCATGGTGTGAGGGGTGTTCGCCGTGAACGTTATGTGTCATTTACAATAGGCCGAAGTTCTATCACGCCGTCACGCCACATAAATCGAGAACACAAATTTTCTCACTGCCAGTTATTGTGTGTGAAGGCAACGGCAAAAAGCGTTCGCGCGAAGCACCGAGATGTAACTCGCGAATATTTACGTTGCGCGTGTTACGGAATCTAAACAGAACATTGTTACGAGTGGACGCCAGCATTCTTCGGGGGCGAAAGAGCGGCAAGTTCCTGCGGAAAGCACAAGAAAAGCCAGAGAAGCAATTTTGTGCATTTCGTAAAAGGACGACATAACCCCCGCTCAGATCGAAGAATCCGACCCGCCACTACGTGAACAACGGCCTGGACCACGCCGAGCAATTCCTGGAAGGGTCACTGATTGGACGGAAAAGCTGCCGATACAACTTGAAGCCGGACCGCAGAAGCAGGGGAGCAGAGCTACGAGGCCAGGCATCACGATGCAACGCGTCGCCCGCCCTATCTTTGCTCCGCAACAGCGGGCCGCATCGCAGGAGCGCCGCTGGCCGGCGGAGGACACGCACAACCCTCTGCCGCACTACCGTTGCACCGCGCCGCGCTGCCTCTACGCCGCGACTATTTAAGATAAATAGATTCACGGGACTGGAGAAGGGTTAAAGGAATCTCGTATCCCTGACCAGAAAAATGTGGCACATGTCCATTTAGTGAATCTTGAAAAATACATTTACCTCGATTGAATATTATAATAGGAGGAATGGACAATTTCGTAAAAGCTATGTATATATTTTCTGATGGATTCTTGTACTAAAAATCGAAATTTCCCAAAGTAAGTGATGCTAAATTGAAAGAAGGGATTTTTTAGGATCACAGAAATTTTTATATTTAGTACATTCGGGGAGATAATTGATCTTATTTTGTGAAGTACCTGTAAATTCCAAAATTTAATATAGCCATAACCACAAATAATCAATTTTCAGGCAAATAAAAAATACGTGTCCCTTTTTTTGATGTCCAGATGTACGAAAAAAAATATCGTACATTTAAAAAAATGTCGTGTCAACTCTTGTGCTATTTGACGTGGAATGGCTCGCATCCGGCTGTCTGAAGCGCAGTAAATTTGCAGCAGGCTATTATCTTTGTCACGATATTAGAGAAAAACTACTCGTATTTTAAAAAATTACGCATGACCTTATTTGAAGATGTTTTTTGATAAATATATTTCATTGAGAAAACCAGCTGCCATCTATCGCCGCCCATAGTACCTTTTTTGACTTATTCTCAATTTTTCGGTTTCCTAATGGAAGAACGGAAATATTAATTTGAGAACATTGAAAAACACAGAAACCTCTTCCCAAATGGCAATTTTCTTTTAAAAATTTGTAGCCGTTTTTAAGAAAATGGCGTTTAATCGCTACTAAAAATGAGAAATTTCACAGAAAACTCATTGAGTTTTCAAAAAACTCAATGAAGCAATTACATTCACTAATATAATAATGTTGACAAATTGCTGGGAATGTGCATATAAAATATTTGAGAAATCTTTAAAAATACTTTTGTGTAATTTTTTGAAAAAACAACAAAAAATACCCAAAAATGAACTTTACGTCATATTAAGGCGTGCTATTAGCACTATTTATTTAAAAAAATAAGAAAAAATTTCAAGCCATTCATGAGAAAAATGGCGTTTGAGTGCTTCTGAATATGCGGAATTTTGAGCTACTTTTCACAGAAAACGGTTGAGTTCTCGAGAAACTTTACTTGAACTTATTTAAAGCAAATGTACTCATTAATATAATAAAGTCAACAAATTTTCGCTAATGTAAATATTTACGACGTGAGACAAAAGTCAGGAACATTTCATTTTTGCAATTTTGAAAAAACAAAGGAATAGAGCAAGATGGAATTTATGTCATCTCATAGAGTATATTTAGAACTATCCCTACCAAAAGTTTAAAGAAAAACTTTGGAGCCGTTTTTGAAAAAATGTTGTGTTTGTAATTTTATAAAATTGCACATATTGCACACAATATTACGCGAAAAGTACTAAAATTTTTTAAAAAAAGTACATAACCTTAAAAAACTCACTATGAAGAACAAATTTTATTTGAAGGAAACATTTTTAACTGCAATTTTGTAGTTGGAGGAAGACGCCGAATAAAATTCAAACTTTCGCAATTTTCGAAAATTGATAGTTAACCGTGAAAATCGGACCTATGCCATCTTAATAATTGTATTTTACTCTATTCTTGCAATAAATTTTAAAGAGAAAAATTGGAGCCGTTTTGAGAAAATTTTGAAAATGTTCGGAGGGCTTCATGTAAGTAAAGTACCCCTAAAAATATCGGTTTCAAATTCAAGGGCCCACGAGATCGGCCAGATCGGTTGTGGAGTATCAGTTTTGGAGAAAATCGGCTGAGCGGTTTAGTTGCTAGCTTTGTTCGTAGACAGACGGACAGACGTTTTGCTTTCAATTGGTTTTTCGTTATCAAGAACCCACAAAACAGTGATTGTCTGTACCATGTGTTAAGAGATTATTTTGCTCTATTCAGCAACTGGATATATCCACTTTTTCGTTACCATGGCCCTGTAATAAGAGTTTTTCTGACGAAAATTCGCCGATTTTTCGCGCAGCATTACATAACTTTCCCTATACTATAAGTAGTATAGTGCACGGGAAAGTAAAAAACGATCAATGAATATACTTTTCTCCATAGTACGTCACATATAATTTAAACTGTTTTGACGTTAAATAAATAAATTTAAATTAACAATGTAAATAATAACAATGATACTGATACTCACCATTTTCCTCATGCACCAAAATTATTTTCATACCTATTCCCATTGCTCCGGGACATGTAAAGCAGAGTACGAGTATTTTAGCATATGATAACCGGTATACTAGTGCGACGAATAATAGAAAAAGTAAGGAATAGATAACTCCTGCGCTTGCAGCTGCAAGGTTTGCTGAAAACAAAGGATAAATTCAGTTGTCAAATAAATAATAGACATAATTATAGTAATTGTTTAATAACTTAATTAGCAAACAAAACCTATTTTATTAACTTTGCGGTTAACTTTTAATAAGGAAACTTGTAAATATTTTCCACAAGGACAACAAAATGACCATTTAACCCACGACGATGAATACCACCTCCAGTAGCTAAGCTAGGCAAAACAAGCAGATTCCTGCTTCGGGTCTTTTCGTTTCCGACTTAAAGGTCAGCAATGGATTCCTGTGATTTTCCATTGCACGGATGGTGGAAGAGGTGACCACGATAACGGAGATGATCGAAGGGGAAATCAATGGGATTATTGTTGAAGAGGAATACGTACGTGAATACCTATGAATATGAAGTGGAATACGTAAAATTAATGGTGGTTCGACGTAGTAGAATGCTGCAAAAATTAGAATTTGTATATTATTTTATATTAATTTTATAATTATTATTTATTATATTTCTGTTTTAATTAATTATTAATAACTATTGAAACAGTTTTATCAAATCCAAAATATATCTCTATTATTGACATGTTGGGCTTCTATCATGTGTTCGAATATGCAAGGGGCACAATTCGGCTTACCTCATCTTTCAACCACAATCTGCCCCCTGTAGACGGAAAACGACAAAACCTGAAAGTGTTTTTTAATGATGATGTGCCAGATTGCACAATAATAACCGAGTTGTTTTTTTGTACTTTCTTAGCACTGGAACAGTTTAACCTTATTATAATTAAAGATTTCTTTTGATTCGAAATAACATTCTTTGAAAATTATTAACTTTGGTCATGACCATGAAAAATAATTTAATTGTTCGTACAAACGTTAACCTGAGCTCTCTTCCCGTTGTATCGTTGGATGCTTTGCTCGGACGCCACGTATCTCCACACCATCACCATCGACCGACCGGTTACCAGCTCCAGTCTTGATGTCTTCTATCTTGTATCTTCCGGCACGCCATGAAGTCATTCCCTTTCACATAATGTACCAGCCTTTCATATCACCATCAGCACTTGTTCGGCAATATAATTGCAAGTTCATTTGGCCTGGTGCTTCACCTTCGTCACTGGTGAAAAACTAATTAAAATTGGCAATTTTCTTAGAAGTTCCTCCCTAACAGTAAGAAAATACTCCAAGTCAATGCACGGCTTCACCATATGTTTCTATGTTCCACTTTCACTCGCGGAAGAAAAAAGTTAAAGTCCCGAACTGTATCTCCGGAATTTTTACAAGTCTCTACTTTTGACCACGAAAATCTACCAAGTCTCCACTCGAACACGCACTCCCTAATTCAGAGATGATCCTCTCGCTATGAAAGTTGAGCTCCAACTAATTTTCTCGTTCTTCAATCCAGGAAAACTCGTATTTATTGTTGTACAAAATTCTGTCTTACATTCCCTACCAACGGATTCTTATTATGTATTCACTCCTCTAACCAAGGTGCACTCTTGGGCGAAATTTCCACTCTTACATACGCATCTTTCGACTGATTATACACCACATCCATGGGCCCATGAAATTGTTTACCTCTGTTACTAAGGTGCCCGTTTACCAAATATCGTGACATGTTAAAACATCGGTGTTCTCCCTAGCAACCTGTTACTAAAGTGCCTAATTCTAAATTAAATTAGCATTGAAGCCTTAAATTATTCAATATCGAATGCCCTCCCGCATTTGGTATATCACAATATTGTTTCATTTTAAATTGCATTCTTTAATTTTTTTAAATGTGAAAACGAATAGGTGATTTCCCTTTGCTTAGTAAGACGTGAGGAATGAAGAGTAACGCATGTAAAAAACGAGTGATTTTGATTAATATAAAATATTTTATTTAATTAGTATAATTTTCTAACGTTTTTTATTTTATTGCTAGCGGTATCAACAATGCTTATTGACAAAATGTGTATCCCTTGCGAATTAGCGGTCATTCCTGCTTGTTGTAACCCATTGCTGTAACGCCGCACTGATAAAACAGAAATCAATAATTATAGTTGCCTTTCGTTCGTATTAATAGTCCAGTCCACAGTGCAAGAGATATAGATGTGTTCATTCCCAGTCTAAAACTGAAGCTAATGTGAGGCTAGTTCTCACAGTTCTCGCATATTACAACATGGGAATTTTTTGGCGCTGCGAACGACTTGGGCATTTTCTTTGTGCAAGATGGCTTGTATTAATAGCACGGTGAACAGTCGGCCTGGTCTCTTCGTACTAAAAGTTTTTATTCTAGCGTGTGAAGTAAATTTGGAAGTTTCCAAAGTGGGACGAAAATGCTTCATTAATCCGTGTGATAGTAGAGGTCACATCAAATTAGCTTTTTCTTACACCGTGATCCAGTCGGTATTTACATTTTACGTGGAAAAGGGTCATAAAAGCGTTTTCTTTGGTTATGTTGTATGTACCTAGGTAGTTAAAACCCCAACTTTTTGATCTCCCAGACCCAGTGCTAACTTCGAAAGGCCCGAAAAAGCGGTATTTCTTTAACTTGTTTCGTTTTTTTCTCTATAGCTCATAACCTAAAGTCCTGTAGAAAAATGATTCAAATAGCTTTTAAAGATGATACAATTCTCTACATATTTTAAATAAAACATTTTTTTCGAAATCAATTATCTAAAGAGCTACATATTTTCAAATACAGCCCTACAGGAGTGACATTTACAAACACAATCAGCATGCACCAAATACCCTGTATGCGGGTGCAATGTGGGATAAATAAGCCCCCGAGCAACGCCAGATATTTGCTCGATAAAATGTAAGTAAATGGCGAATATGTACTTGTCTTGAGTGTCTTGTGGAAAAGGTGCAATTCTATTATTTTCAGAGTTAGCCAGTTAATTTTTCACTATCGAAAATTTTATTTGGTATATTTGTTTTAAAAAAATAAAAAATTATAAAGTTATCAACAATAACTTTCAAATTAGCAAAACTAACTTTCATTTGATGCAATATGACACAATTTGTGAAGAAACTTGAGAGAAACATGTAAATGTGTATAATAAAAAATCAAAAATTATATTTTATTAATTATTATAATTAATAAATACATACATATAATAAATAAATAAACTAATTATACTTTATTTTTTCTCACAATTATTTTGTTTCATTCTTCCCGTGTTTTACATTTTTTCGTTTATAGAGTTCTTTCGTATATTAATAAAATTGCACATTTGAATCTCCTTCAATGGCGATTCTTCTATAACAATGTTGTAAATTTCATTATAATTTTGGGGACAGCTACACCGAGATCTAATAAATTTAATTTAATGCAATATTTAATATATTGCAAATAACTGATCTGCTTCCTTTTGCATTGCAAAGGTGCTTTGTATAATTAAAAGCCAAATAAAGTAACATCATTGCAATACTATTCATCAACAACGAGAGCTATCAAAAGATACTTTTCATACCGGATTCGGTTTAAGCGACAGCAAATATTGAAAGAAGGTCTTTTAGTAGTGACGACGCTGAAGGGTAATCTGAGAGCCTTATAATAATACCTAATTATTTTTCAATAAAATGTGTCATTGTGTGCCATTTTTCAATTTTTTTTCTGAGTAGTTGAAGAAAATTAGATGTGTTCGACTCCTTTGCCCCGTTTACGCGCGAGGAAATTAGGAGGGCTGTAGAGATATACTCTTTGGGGACGGTAAGCTGAGCGAGGAGTCTGCCAGTGGATAGGACACCGGCTGGCTCTGCCGCGCATGCGCTTAAGAGAGCGTGCGCTATTTCCCGTTCTCTTGCATTCATTGGGCAGAGGTCCCAGCTGGATCCTAGGCTCTCGGTAGGCACGGACTTGTACAACGTCTCAACCAGGCAAATTCACTTCATCACTTGACGTGGAAAAGTAGAGATGTTATGTGCCGTTTGTGTTGGTGTTTTCTTTAAGAAACAAATAATAAAGCTAAAGATATAGTGTTTGCAATGTCCCACTGACTATGCGTCCCACAGTCTCATAACTTCTAAACGGTTCACAATATTCGAAATGCAGTTTTCGCTCAACAATGCGGAATCACGAGTCAAGTAATACGCAGTAGAGATAGAAATAGTAGCGATACATAGTAATATACCGTGTTAGATATGAAGAGACTAATGAAATCTGCATCAAAGTAGACATAACTATGAATGAACTATGAGGGTGAGAATTATTTGAAAGATACAACATTGTATCATTTAAAATTATTGATACAGTAGTGATTCAGATGGACTACAGGTTTCAAGATTTCGAAAACTTTCATTTTATTGAATTTCTTGACGAAAAGCAGATTTCCAACTACAAAGCGTCCTTTCATTCAGAAAAGTTTTCTTTCCTAATAAATCAATATCCATTCCTTTACAGTGAGCAGCCTCAAAATGAACTGACAAATGTATACATTAATAATAGAAAATACATGCCTGTAGTGTTTCTGCTGAAGTATTTGTTAGACAAATTGGTCTAGAAAAAATATCAAGAGATGGTTGATACAACTCAGTCTAACTTTCCCATCATATACAGCATTATGTGAAAGGAAAGGAATATGATTACATTCAAAAGTTAAGACATTCCTGAGAAATTCAATGGGAAATTAACTGTGCAGAAACGAAAGCTTTAAGAACAAAATTTCGACGTTTTTGTTAAATAAAAAACCGATGACTGGAGCTAATTTACAAAAAAAAAATGTAAGAGAAGATTTTCAGAATACCCAACTGCATGACTCGCCACTGTATTTTAGGTACTATCCTCGTTCATCAGCCAAAACTAACATCTCTTACTCTAATTCTTTTCGACAAATCTTAACCACTAACCCTTGTTGATGGCCGTAACTTTCGCTGAAAGCGACTTCTTACGTTCTTACAAAACCAGAACCGGCATGAGTCTTCAATTATCAAGGTTCGCCGTTACTGATTACATTAAGCATTTTTAAGTTAAATAAATATTGAGTTCGATAGGATATCCGATACTGAATTGGATAGTATCATCGAAACTGAATTCTAACAAACACCTGAAAGCAATATTGTTGCCAATTTTATACACATACCATTATTATTACTAAATTTAGCTAGTTTTATTCCCTTTGAACAACAGTTGTGACTTTTAAGCTGAATTCATGTGTTGACGTCCATTTTCCCACAATTCTCTCGTTCAATTAGTGACAAATATTCACATTATGTTGGCAGTTATAGTAATGCGCAGTGTATTTGATTCCGACTTTAGATATGTAATTTGTTTATAGTGCGATTTTTCTAACTCTGCCCCTCAAGCCCCTATGGCCTCGATGAAATATCACTCGGATTTGGCGTCTTTCTCCGTCGTGCCGCTAGAAGTCGCCTGATCGCAAGCACTTCTTGATACAATCGGCTGAGAACGTCGCGAAATACCGTGTCATATTCCATTCTGAAGACGGGCCTTGAGGGGCAAAGTTAGAAAAATCGCAATATAGATATATTTCTTTGTACTAAAAATATTTTAAAGTGATCTTGAACACGCGTATGTTTTTATACAAATTAAATTCCAATTTCTATATAAATTCATTAGTTTCAGCACTGCTAAATTTTTAGAAATTTCTAGAATTGTCTGAAAATATCTGAAAAATGTCTCGGTCAGTCCTGATTCTGAAGGAACACTGGAAAGGTTACCAGTGTCTCAGAGATTTTTTAGATATGTTAGAGTTTCTCACAAAATTGTGACGGTTCATCATTTGGGAGGGTCATGACCCCCGTGACCCCCCCTGGATCCGCGCCTGGCAATATTGCGTGAAAACTACTAAAATGTTCAAAAACTGCACATGACTTTAATTAAAGAACTCACTTTGGACAACAAATATTATTTGAAAGAAAAATCCCTGTCTTCAATTTTGTAGTTCCAGAAGACGCCGAAAAAACTTTAAACTTTTGCAACGAACCTTAATAAAGGTATTTTACTATATTCTTACTAGAAATTTAAAGAAAAAATTTGGAGCCGTTTTTGAGAAAATTTTCAAAATGTCAGAGGGGCTTCTTGTAAAGTACCCCCAAATTTTACAGATTTTTTTTCAAAATCTCAAAGCTACGACTAAAATCAGATCGACCGGGGGATATCCATTTTGGAAGAAATGGTACGTATGGTTGAGGCGCTAGTAGGGTTCACACAGACGGACGGACAGGACGTTTTCCTTTTAATTGGTTTTTCGGTATCAAGAACCTAGAAAACAGGTTTCTGGCTACACCACGTTCGCGGAATAATGCGTGCAATATGAGCAATTTTTTTAAAAAATTGCAAAAACAAAATTTTCTCAAAAACGGCTCAAATTTTTTTCTTTAAACTTTTGGTAAGATAGTGCCTAATGTACTCTACGAGATGGCATAAAGTCCATATTGCTCAATTCCTTTTATTTTTCAACAATTTTAAAAATGTAATATTTTTGGCTGGTGTTTCACGTCGTTAATATTTACTTTAGCAGTGATTTGTTTACATTATCATATTTACGAGTAGATAAGCTTTAAATAATATTGAGTAAAGTTTCTCGGTAACTCAAACATTTTTTGTGAAAACTAGCTCAAAATTCCGCATTTTCAGAAACGCTCAAACGCCATTTTTTTATAAATGGCTCCAATTTTTTTATTCAAACTTTTCGAACGGGTAGTCCTAATTGTATTCTTTAATACGACGTAAAGTTCTTTGTAGTGTAATTTTTTTTTGTTTTTTCAAAAATTACACAAAATAATTTTTTTGAAATATTTCTCACATCTTAATGATGCACAATACCAGCAATTTGTAAAAATATTATATTGAGAGTATAAGTGTTTTAAATGACGTAAAATGAAGTTTTTTTGAACAATGAATGAAATGAAAAAAATGAAGGTTTTTTGAAAAACTCAATACTTTCTGTGAAAAAAGCAATGTTGGGCGAAAACTACCAAAATGTTCAAAAAAGTGTACATGGCCTTAAAGAAAGAACTCACTATGGAAAACAATTTTTTTTGAAGGTGATATATTTATCATTAATTTTGTAGTTGTCGGAAGAAGCCGAAAAATTAAAACTTTCGCAATTTTCGAAAATCCAAGGTTGACCGTGAAATTCGGACCTATGTCACCTCAATAAGTATATTTTACTCTGTTCTTTTAAGAAATTTGACGAAAAAAATGTGGAGTCGTTTTTGAAAAAATTTGAAAATGTCAGGAGGCTTTAAAGTACCCTCAAATTTTACAGAATCTTTTCCAAACACTCAAAGCTTTGACTTGAGCCAGATTGACAGGGGTTTCTTCGATTTGGAAAAAAATTCTCCATATGGTTTAGACACTAGTAGTGTTCTCAGACGGACAGACGGACGGATGGACGGACCGACGGAAAGAGGACGGACAGACGAGCAGACGTTTTCCTTTCAACTGGTTTTTCGGTATCAAGGACCTACAAAAGAGGGGTTCTGACTACACCACGTGTTAGGAAAATTTTTCTTAATTTAGTAACTGTTTTTATCCACTTTTTTGTTAACAGCGCCCAGCAAATGAATTTTACGTAGTACTGAAATGTTGCAATTTATGCGCTACTAACATCTTAGCTTACAACTCACTCTTTCCATTGCAGTGTTGTCGGAACTATGTGAATTCTACAACTGCACAAAAATAGAATACAAGAGTTTTGTAAATCTGTATTAAAAAAAACCTGATACCCTGGACAATATAGAAACATATTGGGAAACATATACATAGGGCCATGATTAGAGAAGAGTATTTTAAAACCATTATAACTCCTTTTCATACAGCTCCATCAGGTCACAAAATGACACGTAATTCACAGATATTCGCGAGCGCAAAGTGAATTCCATTGTTGCAGACCCTTCATTGTCGCTATTCTGAGAGCTATTAATTCTTTTACTTATTTCAAACATTTCAAACTATTTCTAAAATATTAATGTGGAAGTGTATAACAAAAGTTCGAATGTAAGAATGAAGGAAGAAATAATATACAAAATTGTACATTCTAATTTACGACGCACCCAGCTGTCCAAAGCGCAGTAAATTTACAGCGAGCTATTACAGTCTGTCAAATGTATTCGTACACCTCGCATTTCCGCTTACAAAAGTTGCGAATTGTACCAAATTTTCATAAAAAATCTGCGAGAAAAATAATTATGATTTTAACATCTTGGTTCTGTTCATTCCTAGATAAAGAAAAATAAAAAAGACCTGCATAATTGTTTGCAAAAAAAATCCCTCACCCAAAGGTTCACACTTTTTGGGGCGACAAAAGTATTCGTACACTGCATATTTTTTATTTCTAATGAGACCGAGAGTGCAAACTATGCGTGTCTGAACGGGAATCACAATTTGTAACGATTTTTCCGCATGTGGGAATTACAAAATCTCATTCAGATCGTCTGTAACGGTCACTGGAAACAGTTCAAGGCTAGGTCATCGGGGCTATGGGTCGCAAAGGAAAGGAGACGACTGCAGAGGAGCGACGTGTAGTTATTAATATGCACAATCAGTGTTAATCTCTAAGGAACATTGCTAATGTCCTTGGAAAACCCAGGTCGACTATTCAA